>VZSV01000128.1:1276211-1324630 GCA_013398735.1 Nothocercus julius | reverse complement strand
CATCCCTCCTCACCACATCCCTCCTCACCACATGCATCTCTGCGCACCCAGGCTCACAGTATCGCAGCTGGCTGCATCGCGCCGTGCTGCGTCCCACCTCACCGTATCGCAGCACACCTCGCCTCACCTCGCCACGCTGCATTCCACCTCAGCAGCACGTGGTGCCTCGCCGCGCCTCGTTTTGCCTCATCTTGCCCAGCCTCACTGATGCCAAGGAAAGGAAAGACCCCGGCCCAAGCACCCCATTGTGCAGGCGGGTGAAGGTCGCTGGGTCTGGGGACAGTCCGTGGGCCTGGGGACAGTCGCTGACCCTGGTGTGGCGTCGCAGTGGGCAGCTCACACCTGCCATCCGGCACCACAGCGCCCCGGGGCCATGCGCCTCGTGTGGTGGCACTGGCGGTGAGCGCGATGCGTTGGTTGTTGCGGTTGTGTTCAAAGGTGAGATGCTCGCTTACAGAAACACAGATAATAAATATATATATGTTTAAAACTAAATTCTTTGGAGTGATTTCCCCAGGGAAAGGGGGGAGAGTGAGAAAAATGAATCAGCAGTGCCTAGTGAAACAATAGGGGATGGCTTGTACCTCCGCTGCTATATCATTACCTTAACACTAACCGCATTCAAAAGTGGCATTATTCTGTCCTGAATGCTCACTGTGTCTCTTGTAGTCTAGAAAAATATTTAAAAAAATAGAAAATGATTAATGGTACACACTGCACAGTTTAAGCAAAGATAGCACATATCACTTATCCTGACATACAGTTATTTACTGAGCATCATTAGCCAGGTTTTGACAGGTGACACCATTTGGGGCTATATTATGAGGAGAGACCTTTGCTTACATGCAAAAAATTGCCTGTGCTCATCATTTCTACCATTTTCAGGTAACCACCTTCGTATGAGTAGGGCTGCACCTCTGTGTGTGTTTTATGTAGTAATCCAAGCATCACTGGTGTAGTCACCTACCACAAATAACATCAGTTGGCCTCCCTCATCCTTCTCTGCAACACAGGATTCATTTTAAAAGGAAGGAAAATAATCTTTTAGAACTTAAATAATGTGTATAAATGTTGAAAGTATTCTAGACATAAATATAGGTGATGGCAATCTAGTCATACAGAAACAAGCAAAAATGAAGCCAAAGGCCTGATTTGTCACTCTGTAGACTGACAGTGCGAAGAAGAGGGAATGAACTCCAGTATTTCTAAGTAGGTGGGCCTGTCATTTCTCAGGGTGTTTAAACATAACAGATTATGGCATTTAAATTGTGAACCAAAATTTAAGGTTTCATGATTAATGAGAAGAAAGTTGTGGAGAGTGAATGCTATTTTTAGGAAACACATCAAAACATTTAATGTGGAAGTTCCTCTGCCATTTTCTATCTATTTATCTACTGTGATTAATATAGAGACCGTTTTTACAATAAGAATTTTGTTAGAGCTGTTAGGATGAAACTTTTTTTTCCCTTTTTCTCACCTAGAGGAAGCTAGTAGCACCTGTTTGCTGAGTGGAAAATATCAGTTGCAGTTTCCCTGAAGGATTTTTTAGCAGCACGCTTTCCAGAAGACAACTGAGATGTGGGACAAACCCAGCATGCGGGAGATCATACTTTTTTTCTTGTCTCTGCCATTTACTTTGTCCCATTAGGAAATACATTTACAAGTTTTTTTCTTGTGTTTTTCCGTTTAAAGAAATTACACTTAAAGCCATGTTGGAAAACTACTGTAAGAATCTAAGTAGTACTAGGTGAAGTATTTTTGAATAATTTATCTGCTTGTGTTGCTAGAATGTAATTCTTTTCTTTGGATCAACAGTTGTTGCTTAAATCATTTGAGTGATCATGTGATTTCTATGGATTTTAAGTGTTTGGCTTTATCTTAAAGTATTTTCTAACTGAGGTGTGGATAATATAAGTATAGGACCATTCAATGAGTAACTCAGTGTAGGAAACCACATTTTTTAAATTAAATATGAATTTACCTTGAAAGGGGGGAATTTTTACTTTACATAGAAATAGGACATCATGTACAGTAATGATGTTAAGCTCATGTTTCTCCCCAAATCAATGCCAAACTACAGCTACTAACATCAAAAATGCAAACACAAGTATAGCAAATAAGGAACTATCAAAATGTTTTATGAGAAATGTTATTATTCTGTCGGGCACTGTGGGCTAGGGCTGCTGATGCTTCAGCCCTGCAACCTCTGGATGTGGTTACTAACCACAGGAGCCAAAGATCAGCACTTAAAAATCAAATACACAGGACAGGATTTATATATAAAGTCACAAGTGCAAAGGTAGCAAAAGACAGGAACAGAAAAGGTCAGAAAACTATGTCAAGAATATTTTATTTTTACAGGAAAGAGAGATGATCAGCAGGTAGCAAATGTATATTCTGGTTGTGCAGGGAGATGTAAATCATTTATCTGTTAAGGAAACCAATCCTTCTATCTTTGAAATAAATACTTGTCTTGTACTTGTCTTTCCTAAAGAGCAGAACCATTTTTCTGTGTGCACCCTCTGGGCACAGTTAGGAGGAGGTTGCTGCTTTATGCACATGTGTATATTCTGCCTAGGAACGATGCCTTCCCTACTCTCAAGGTTTATTTTATACCATAAACTATATAACAAGGAGATTTCCATGTAGACTTCCATGGAGACATATAATTACTGCATGGTAGGCTAAGTATTTTATACATGACTGTGATTTTTGCCAACCTGATCACGGTTTCTAATTCAAAGAAGGATTTTAATTGGATTAAAAAAAAAAAACTTTAAAATGATGCATAGTTTTCACAATGATCAGATAATCCTAGAATTTTATATCTGCTTTTGATATCCAGTGTTTTCCTTTGTGTTAAGTATAACCCTCAATGCCTTAGCTGACTGGAGGAGCAGATCACAGCAAAGCGTGTAGCTTTTGCTAGCCTGTTGTGCTAAGAGTGTTCTGATCTTTGTTAAGCTGTTTATAAATTATTTAAGTATGAAAGGGTGTTTTGAGGGCGTATTGCACATTGTGAGTTTTTATATCCTTGTCATTCTGGTAGACTTTAGACCTGCATTATTTACATCTAGCAAAACCAAACTAATACATACTGGATAATATTTCAGATCTGTTCCATAAGCAAAGCTCCTGTAGATTTGCTTGTAAGTACAAACTTAAACTGGATAACAATAACGTACTCAAATAAGGAATTGTCTTTTAGTTCATTGTAACATGAGAGAAGTAAGTTATTCTTACACGCATAGTTGTCAACATGACTCTTGTGATTATAAAGATAGGCTAGAAGAGCAACTGTTATTCTAAATGGAGAATTTTTGGTAACAGAAATAAAGGAAGTTATTTTGCTTAGCTTGTCATCCTCTGCAATGTGTAATTATCTCAAGGATATGGGGATAATGACTTTATTAATATTAATCTTTTATTATTGCTTTTCGGTACTGTTTTATTTACTTCTAAAATATTTTTAAGAAATTGAAAAGGGTATAGTCATCTCTCTATATATTTAAATATCTAGACTTGCTTTTTATTTATAACAAAGGCATATAAATAACTTTCTCATTTTTCGTGTAGGTGGGATCTGAACAAGATCTTGGAAATAAGCTGCAGCTCCTGTCGGACCGCATGCCGGGGGTTTCTTCCCCGTAACGCCTGGCTAGCTGGTGTATGTTTGGGTCGAGTCTGGGTGGGGATGCATTTGCAGCAGGCACCAGGACATGAAAACTCAGACAGAGCAGTATAGACGTAGTCTGGGTGCTTTCTAGCACTTGTGCAGAGGTGCAGTTTTCTGAGAGTGAGGAATAATAATGAATTTTTCTTTCCGCATCATGCAACTCCTTTTCTAGTCCAGTGCAAGGGTACAGTCTTTGATGAATAATAAAAAAAAAAAAGGCCTTTTTCTTTCTACCTCTCCTTAGAGAGACCAAAATGCTTATTAATACAGCCTGCCATAAGTTTGTAACTCTCTGCATTTTATTGAATACATGAATGCAAAATAACTCATAGCAAGAGCAGCAGTTGTATTTTGAGCAAATTCAAGATGTTTTATTCTGTGTTTATTCATCACAAGTTTAGGCTTTTCTGTAGCATCATCTTCCATATGTTACATGTGATTTTATAGTAAATCGTAAGTTTTATAGAAATGTATCAAGAGGAAGACAAGGTGATTTCCCTGTAAATGATGTATATAAATATTACCATGGTCCACCAGCGCAGACGGTGAGAGCAGTGCACCTAGGACGTAGTGTCCTTGAGTTTACGTGGAAGTCTAGTGAAGTGGCTGGATGATCAGCGTGCAGTCTTGCAACAATAGGGTTCCCTTTTGGCAGACAAAACTGCAAACTTGTCTTATCTGTCCTTGTCTTAGTTGCTTCTGGCATGGAGTTAGAATTTAATCCCCAGAATTCTGTATTCTGGGCAGAATTTTGTATAGCAGTCAATTATGTTGCATGTTTTATGATATAGCTCTCCCTTTTCCTTCTGTCTTTTTGACTAGGGACTAAGTTTCATGTACCACCATTAAGGCTCTTCATGCTGTCCTGCTACTCATATTTGCATTGCCAGACTAATGTGAAGATGGGGTGTGATGTGAATGGAAAAAATATACAGTTGTGAAGATTCCTGTACTCGTAGTGGGGAAATATATTTATGACTTCTACACTGTCGTTACTCAGAGCCTCATAAAGAATTGTTTTTACAAACTAAAATTCTATTTAAAAGAATCCTATATTGTATCAGGGACAATAAAAAACCTCAACTAAAAGCTAATTGAAAATCATAAATTGAAAGTCAGGTTGTCATTGGTTGTGTATCAAATACAAGTATTTTTTTCATATCCAGGGTGCCATCTATTTTCCACCTGCATCTTATTATTTTCTGCATTTAACTAGCTCATCATTCTTATACTTTTTTTTTTCCTGTTATTATTTTCTGCACTGTATTTGGCATGATTGCCACTCTTACTATCCTGCTGTTTAATCAGTGTCTTCAAGGAATGTTTCCTGAGGTGACTTTGCACTTCATCTTTGACTTCAGCAGCTGTCAAAATGCATACATGCCAGTGGCCAGTGTTAAACTACAGACGTTGTTTCATGGTTGCTGTAAGAATTCATTATATGCCATAAAAAACGAGGACCCTAAATGGTAAAAGAGCATTTAGCATAGTATGTTTGTGGATGGCAGTGGCCAGAGTTTGAATCTAAGTGTATCAGCACTTGTGCATATTGTTCAATTATAAATTTCATTTGCAATGTATCTTAGAGTCTGTCTTCATATTAAAGTGTTTTTAATGTCTATTATGAAGTTGCAGTGCTGGGTAATGTAATTTCATCCAGATTTACTTCTACCAGAGGGAATGTTAACTGGCCTGAGCCCCAGCTCATGGTTATGAAGTTGGAGGGTATTTTATTTAATAAATGTTAGTCAGATTTTGGTTACAAAGCTTGTGCCATACACACAAATTTTCATAAAGGAAAAAAATCCTTGTAATATGATTCTTTTCCCTTAGAGTGTTTTTTTCCTTTAAAAAGCATATAGTGAAAAAAAAAATCTATTATGTTCTATTCCTGATGTTCAAATAGTGTGTTTTTAACTTGAGCATCATCAGTTTTGCTGTTTGTGTAACAACTTTTCTTTAAACTGTACATGATTTGTGTATATAAGAATTCTAGAAAAGGGTGTTTAAGTTTCATTTCCTGTGTGTCACAGAAAATTTAAAAACAGAAATTCAAAAATCTCAGAAAAATAGAAAGCAAAAGATCAAAACTGTAATTTTCTTTTTATTTTTTTTGAAAACCTCATGAGAAGGGGACAAGGAAATGTGAATGTAGAAAACTTTGGTTTGGTAATACTGCCTTACCAAGTGCAAAGCAAATCTTCGGAAGAATTGATGCCTTCTTTCCCCATATAGGCAGATCCTTGTCTGGACATTACTTCAGATTAAAAATAACTTCATTTATAGATTTTGTCCTCTTACCATAAGTCTAAGGTGTTCTGCTAGGTCAGCAGACTCCTTCCCTTAAGCCGTCCTTTCCTGAAGAGAAACAAAGGTGTCTGAGCTCTGCAGCAGTGCTGGAGCAGGGGGTGCTTCCATGTCATCTTATTCTCATCCTCCTTTTTTGTAAGAGAGCAAGGAAAAGTTGGGAGAAAGTCCTGCAAAATATACTTTAAAATACTAGTAAAATTCACTAAACAATCCGTGGTAGTAGTTACCAGTAGCTTCCAGCTCCCAGAGTTTGCCTTTGCATCTTCAAAAAGATGTTTCAAGGTTAACCCAGGGATGAACTAGTTTTATTTTTTCTCCTGTGTACTGTGATATTGCATTTTCTGCTACAAACAGCCCCTGCAGTGGAAGACACATCTTACCTGTCCATCCTTCACTGTGGTCTGAAATGCTATATTGCTCTTCTAAGCATTTAAAAGATCAAGAAAAGAAAATGGATTGCAATGATTTTCACTCATTTAGATCAAATTTTTGAAGACATATTATACAAATAGATATTTTAAAATTCTAGTGTTGTTTTGTCAAAGAAGATAAAACTGACTGTCTTCTGTCTTTTGTTTTCCAAATGTCAAAACAATTATGAGGAAAAAGCAGAAAAAAAGGAAGATATATGTGTTAGAAGAGAAAGTAATATAGTTAGGTAATATCAGTAAAAGACACAAAAATCCCCAACTCATTTCTTCTAACAAGTTAACAAGTTTAACTGATTATAAACTGATATTGGGAGTGGTTCTTGTGATTTCTGTCTTTCATGGCACATACAAACATTCAAATATTGAAGATTAACACCACCAAAATAGCTTCTTTTATGAAACTATTATGAAGCTTTTTATGAAGCTACCTATGAAGAGTAATGCTTGCCGAGATACTGTGTAGGTGAAGAATAACTTCAGTTCTCCTCTTTATGTGTTTTTAAATTTGGGCTTGAATAGTTTGCACTTAAAAATACGTAATAGCTCTCTGAAGATGTTCTTCTTAATAATCCGTCTCCTGTTACAAATAGCCCAGTGGAAACATTGTCGAAGAATTCTTTCTTCTGTATAGAAGTACATGCCAGAATTATTAACAAACGGATAAATGGGGGTAAAATATCTTTTAAAGAAGCCTTACTGAACACACATGTATAACAAGTATTGATGCTGTCACCCACCTGTGTAGTGATGATGTTGCATTCCTATATATAGCCTGCAAAGAAAAAGAAAGAGAAAACAAATGATGTGTCATTTGTGAAAACATTAATGCCAAATACTGTGCAGTGCTCTGAAGAGGCAAGCCCGTAATATAAATAAGGACCTGGATAAAACATTCAGTGGTCAAACAAAACAGAAAGGGTTGTAGGCTAGTGAAAAGAAATTCACTGCTTCTGCTTTGTATTTTCTCATTCATGATCAATTTTTGTTCTTGCCTTACAACATGAGAGATACTCACCTCGTGTGGCAGCGGTGAAACCACATAGCAGCAGAGTGCCCGGCTAGGAAATAAGTGTAGAGGAGGACACTTTAAACCAAAGATCGTAAGTGGGAGTCTCCCTTGTGTGTAATGTCCTTAAGGGTAGCAGATATTAAGAGTGAACTTATTGTTTCTAAATCAATGCCATTTCTCCCACGTGTTTTTTTGTCCTTGCAATTGCTACAGTTGAGATGTGACATTTACCCGGTTGTAACGGCAGGGCCTGCTAGTGAAGGGCCCAGCGGCTGCTGAGTCTCCTCCTGTCTTGTACCCTGCAGGCTTCAGAGAAGTCAGGGTAGATGGGGAGCTGCCCCATAAAGACGCTGAATATTTGGGAAAATGAATTAAAGCTATTTTTTTGACAAGCAAGGTGAAGACAGATGTATCACTTTCACAGATTGTTTTAATTAAAAATTTATTTAAATACATACAAGTGAGCTTGGGGAGAAGGTGGGTGCTTCACTGGATGGAGTCATAGATTTTTCTGCCAGAAAGATGGTCTTGCCTTAACATGCTTCTGCTCTAGCTGAACTCTCCCAAACTGGTGAGAGCTGAAGGATTTTAACTGATTTAAGAGAGAGTTATCCACACTTTTAGATTCAACTGTGGTCATATTCCATAAATGAAGCTAAGGCTTTCAAGAATAGAGTACATTTAGGAAAGGATGGAAGCTTTAGTAGAGATCCCAGTGGATTTCTTTAAATAACGTACTTGAAACCTCACTGAAATGGATTTTTGAACTTCTGATGCCCGTAGTTATCAAGTTCTAACTCTGTGGCACCAGCAGTGGGGGGACACTTCAGTAGTGCAGCAGCAGCGGCGGCGCCGCGGAAGAGAAGAGAAGGAGCCAGTGAGCAGGGGGGCCAGTCTCCGTGGGCTTCCTCTGTAGTGAACAGGAGTGCTGATCACGAAGGAGGGACTTCAGGGGCTCTGATCCGGCAGCAGAGTCTTCCCAAGGGCTGCGCGGGCGACGCTCTGCTCTGGGGGGCACCTCTGCACCAGTCTCCCCTGGCCAGGGAGGAGTTCCTGGCTGCACCAGGGTGACTGCAGGGCAGGGAATCTTGAATAAGTCTCTGTTGGACATTACTTGTACTTCTCTAATTATATGTTCAATTGTTAATGTTCTAAAGAACATTTTCCTTTATTGTTTAAATATTATTCCTAACCCTGCTTTACCAAAAGTCAAGTTTCAACAAGATATTTGCAGTAGGAAGAAAGTTAATTTATATTATCCTGTACTGACGTTGTTCCATGCCAGGCAGCTTATACTTAGGGAGGAAAGAAAAACTGGCATCATAAATAGATTTGTTAAAGTTTAGTGATTTAGTGATGATGACAACAGCTATAATGCTGATAATTTTATTAAAAGATATTTTGCTGAAAATGTTCAAACCCAAATGCTGAAAGCATGGGGAGAAACAATTAATTGACACTGTGGTCCTTCATTATTCTCATTACACTTTCTCGCTAAGTAAAGCTATTATTTTGAAAACTGTGATTGTTGCAGATTAGAAACACCTAGTAGAAATGAATTTGAGTACTACTGCTATTACTGTTACACAGATGCGAAATTCCACGTCCAAGTAAAGGGCAAGGGTCGCCTCTGGTTGAGGCACCTAGTGCTGATGAATTGCAGCTGGTAGCTGCTTTTTTGGGGAAAGACATCTAGAAGAGAACACACCTTTTCTAATGTTAAAACTATCTTAAATCATTCATTGAAAGTCACTTCCATGTTCTAGGTCAGTTTCCAAATACGCTAGATCAAAATATATGCCTTTCTAATAAAAATATTTGTGAAACAATAGATATACATATTAATGCAAAACCCCATATATTTTGAGAAAAAGCTACTGAAACAATTGGCTTGCAATAATGAATTATGGAATATTGTAATAAATCATTTTTTTAGGTAGCTACTGTGCATATCACTTAGAAGCTTGGATTCCTCTTTGTGCACAGAGCACGTTGCTGTGTGTCCCCCTTTTCAAGGCCTTTTCCCACACTCCTACTACTGCTTGCCTAATGTGAGGAGAACATCACTTGGATTGATCTTTACCAATAAATGTGGATTTGGGTTTCTGATTGCTGGCTCAGCCTCCCATAGAGAGGCCTCTCTTTCCATGATGACTCTCTGTCCTGGGGCTGCAAGGCTGTTTGGGCAGAGGAACGTTCACTGCAAGTAATCTGCCCCACAAGATGTTCCCACATCCCTGTGGTGTGTAATTTGCTAATCCCACCTGCTTCTTCCCTGTCCCCCTGCATCAAACAGTTGAGAATCAGAAGCACCCAGATCCTGCAGTAAATGCCATGCAAATGAACTGATGGACTAATACATCATTTGGCATAGGGAGCTGCATGAAGGAAGCAGTCTCACACCCAGAGCTTTTCTAGGAAAATGGGATATACTGAGAATTATTACCCTACCCTTTTCTTTACTTGTCAAGTTATGCTGTTAATTTTGAGAGTTCACAAATTGAGGGAGTTAGTGTTACAAGTGCTAGTGTAGTTTGCGTAGGAATCTCTTAATCTTCTTAAAAGGGTTTGACAAGACCATTAATGCTTATTAGTACGTGTCAGTTAGAGCACATTAAAAAAAAAAAAAAGGTGAAAATCTTACTTGAAGGATTTCAAAAGAGACCTATTGTAGTTGATTGTGGTTTGAAATGGTAAAAGGGTATCTCTGTGATACAGAAGCAACCATAAACACCAAAAGTCATTATTCTCAGCTGTAGTTAGTAGGGGAAAATTGCCTTATAAGTGAGACTGGAGATTTAGTCCCACCTGGACTTAATTTAGTAAGAAAATTGAGAGTCAGAGAAACAGTGTAGGTGGGACCTGCAGCCCTTCCTTAGGGAGAAAGGCTTAAGTAGCCAAAGTCTTTGAGTCTGAGGCAGAATCAGTAAAAAAATTCTTGTTAGAAGAAGTATGTATTTATACAGCAATGATATTGAGAATATTAGTGATAAGTATATGTTGCCTTGACCTTTGCTTGTTGCTAGTTATAGATATCTTTTTAAGGCCTCATCCATTGAATAAATAAATGTTTCTGTTATGTTAACTAGTAGTGCTTCATTGAATGATAGGATCAATTGTTTATCTTTTGGTGACTCTTAATAATCTCTTAAGAAAACTGTTTTTTTAACTGATAGTGCTTGGTGTATTAGGAAAGATTCTAATAGTGTTAGTTAGTGGTTGTTTGCCTGCTGATTCACAATGTTTGATAATCATGCTTAAAATGCATTTGCTAAACTAATTCACATTAGTTTCATAAATATGCTATAAACTTATGAACTCCTGGTCTACGTACTGCCTTATTGAAAGAAATTCTGCAACTTTGTTTTTTGTAGTTGTTGCCAAAGACACGTTAAAAAATGTAATTTCTTTTTAAATTTTAAATGTTTTGTTCTGTAAAGGAAGAAAAATAGGTTACAAACTTTATATATACTACTTGCTTATTGAATTCTGTAAGTTTTTATTTCATTCATGGTAGTGCATCAACTCTACCAATATTTTTAGCTGCACCTTAGCAGTTCTGCTTATTGTCAGGATTCATCTGTCTATTTGTTGTTGCTTTTTAGAAGGTGGATTAAAATTCTTTACCCTTGCCAATGAACAGTTCTGAAGACTCTGATCTTGCTTGTGTACATAATTCTTACAATGCCACAAGAAAGAAAATGTAAGAGACTGACAGAGAATGTGCTCATTAATACTGTCATTCTTGCTTGCAAGTGAGAAAAGAGAACTGAACACTCTAGTTTGTGCCCAGTAACATGTCAAAGAGATGGATGGAAGAGGGTGGAAGCTTTTCTTTTCGCCACATAGAAAGCTGCTATTTTGAGCAGTAGTTCTGCAGGCTTTTTGTATGTTTAGTTGTCTCAAGGCAAAGCATTATACACATATTAATGTATAACTATATGTTTATAATTATAAGCCCTTCAGGATAGGGCCTGTAGCATCATATCTACTTGCACAGCTATGGCTACAGGAGGGTTTTGGTGCTGAAGTGGGTTTTTGAACACTGCCTGTGCAGAAATGATAACAACTTTGCTCATACTGACAACTGATGGTGCGATGTTTTGTTTCATGGTGTACTTACAAAATGCGTTTTGATTGGTTTGTGCATTACTGCTGGGGGGATATGCCAACACTTGTGGGACTGGTGAATGCAGGTGGGGAGATACTTCTGGTAAAGCCCTTGAGAACTGCTCTCCTTTGTCTCCTTGCAGGCCTTTGGAGCGCTCCAGTGAAGATGTGGATATAATATTCACTCGACTGAAGGACGTGAAAGCTTTTGAGAAATTTCATCCAAACCTTCTCCAACAGATATGTCTGTGTGGATATTATGAGAATCTGGAAAAGGGAATCACATGTAAGAGAGCTTCATGTAAAGATCTGTTTTGCATAGACAAAGTTGGAGTTTAGGCTGGGATTGTCTCTAGGAGATTGATGAGAGAGCCAAGCTAGTGGAATAGGCATAAGAATGTTTACAGATTTAGTCATGGGTGAAGGCAGACCTAAGTGCTCCTTGCTCTACAAATACAGTCTGTGGTGAATCTATGGCAACAAGGCATATGTTACTGGGTTTAGGACTCTACCACTCTTTTACTGAAAGGTTAGAAGCCAGCCACTGCACTTAAGCCTCATTCCCTTGTTCTTCCCCTATAAATGTGTCATCTTTTTTTTTTTTTTTTTTTTTTTTTTTTTAATGCCCTGTGATGTCAGGTCCAAAAGTGAAATCATCGCCTGGGTAGATCCCTGCTAGTGTATGGCTTGCAGTCACTCTGGATAACACGAGACAGACCTATGGAGCTGCATCCTCTTGTGGGATATAATAGCTCTGTGCCTGCCCTGGCAGCCCCTGTGCCAGGTGAAGCGGGACAGCTGTGCCTGTTCACAACATGTTTGGAAAGAAGTGGGAATGGGAATCTGAGTTCAGTGCTGTTGCTAGGGAAGTAGCTAATGGAGACCTGATGTAAGTGTTTTGTTTGATAAAGTCTCTGAACCTCCTCTGGTAAATTTGGCAAGCTTGAGGCACCTGGGATTGGAGCTTGCTTTGAGTAATAGGAGTTCTAATGGTTAGTAATCACACAGCTGAAATGTCTCAATATCTAAGTCCTGCAGCAGCTTCTCAGCCAGAGCTCTCACCGAAGTCAGTGGGATCTGTATGGGCATTGGAACTGTCAGAATATCAAAGCAAAAATGTTCAGAAAGTATTTATTAGTAAAGGTAGGAGTGAAGGAGGAGCAAACTGGGGAGGTGGGTGAAGCAATGCTGTGTGCTTTCACACAGCCCTGCCGGTCTCCGGAGCAAGTTACTAAAATGGATCCTTTGCAGCGCGCTGCGTATGTTATCAAACAAGTAAATAATCTGATGCGGCAAGCTCTGTAGGGCCAGAAGTGGCTACAGAAATACAATAATCTGAATTTAAAATGTTTGTTAAAGTTGATAAATTTAGAGTCACATTTTTATTTACAGTATTTGTCTTTCCAGTGTTTCGTCAGGGTGATATTGGGACGAACTGGTATGCTGTTCTGACAGGATCACTGGATGTAAAAGTTTCTGATACAAGCAACCATCAGGTAAAATACAACTTTAAAAAAAAAAAAAAATTGTAGTACAAGCAGAGGTTATAGCTGATATCAGCTTATGTTATATCAGGGGAGATAACAATGGCATATATTGTACCTATATATTCTTATCACAAGTGTGTTTTTCTCCAAGTTCCCTTCAGACTTGCTTGTCCTTTGTCTGTAGAGACAAACTATGCCACTGATTTTAAGAAAACTGAAATGTAATGCAATGAAAAGGAGCCTACATCTGAATATGAAAGAGGATACCTCATAGTCTTTGCTCATAGGCTTTTATGAAGTATAGCTAAACATCTGAGTTTTTAAATTATTTCTCTGGAAATATTAGTCAGTGTTCTAAAAGTTTAAACCAACAGTGCAGTCTGATAGCAACAGACTGCAGTCCCCACTGCAAAATGATAAATGGCTGTTTTCCCAAATAAACTGGAAAACAAGGAAAAGTCCCCAAACTTGCAAGCTTTTTTTCAGTATTTTGGCACTTCTTAAAAAAAAAAAAAAAAGTTGTTCAGGAAAAAATAAACAGATTGTCTCCTGGAGGATAATTAAACAATTATATTAGTCTATTCTTCAATGTGTTCTGAAAAGTTACTTATGGGGTTTAGTCCTGTTTTGCTTGGAGAAGGTTTGATCTGTGTAGCTGCAGAATAATAGCGAGCACACGTGTACTTCTAAGTAGCCTGACAAGCCAGCTCAGTGTTTTTCAGCCTTGTGTGAAGTAGTATCAGTAGTGTTTTTGAGAACTGGGGAAGTCCTAGGGATGCTTTCAGGAGCTCTGTGGTGGCTTGCTTTGCTGTTGCAAGCACCATGGATGAGGCTGGCTTAGGGACTGTGGCTTCTCCCAGTGGCAAAGTAGCCTCAGGTGTTCACTGAGCTCTTGGCTAGGCACTGGCACCAAACTGACTCCTGTTGACTTCAAAGCTCAGCAGGGCCTCAGAAACCTTGGGAAACACTTCTGCAAGGTAACAGTAGCTTGCTTGACTTACAGAGGTCTACTTTGAGAGTTGCGAGATGTTGTGGCACAAAAATTTGCTCATCCTGGTTTTGTTCACAAATATATTAGAAGCCTGAAGCAGTTGAGGACTTCCCCGTGTAGCAAGAAGGCTTTAGACCCCTGCATTTCCCTTGCCGACTTTATTTGCAGGTCATGTTCTCTTAATGTAGGGCTGACAGGTGGCGGGCTCCCTGCTGTGAGCAGGGCAGCTCTGTCTCCTGGCTTGGCAATCCTTTGCACCATGTCCTGTACCCACTCCCTCCTCTGAGGTCTAGGGTTGTCAGGTGCTTTTGACATCTGATATGTTACCTTCACATTACTGGTGTAGCAACCTAGAACTTGAAGCATATTACTGCTTTTCCCCACTCCCCTTCTTTGAATATAGCATGTATGCGTACATATGTACAGTGGTAAGTCATAATTCTTTACCCAAAGTTCAGCTGCTCTGGCAAGTTTTTTTGCTTGTAGCAGTTTGCAAAAAAATCCATAGTTTCTGCTGCAGAATCTCCAGTGAAACTGGGTCAGAATGCAAGTCAGTGCAGCCTGCGTGTGCTGGGTCTTTCTACTTTTTACAATAAAATGATGGGATATAAAAGGAACTTTGATCGCATTTTTAGCAACCTCTTCACTATAAGTAGAGACTGGTAGAGAGTATAATTAGTCTAATCTGAGCAATTCTCAGAATGGTCTGACTGCCAGTGGTATTGTCATGATTTAGAACAGTACTCTTGGGAGACCCTTTTTTGTGCAGGCTTAAAGAAAATGGGTATCTTTTCTGCTATTTGCCAAAAGATGGCACTACACCATTGTTGAGGATAAGTCTCTGCTGAATTAGAAAGAAATATATCCATATAAGATTTCAGGATGGTGAGGCTAAATGAACACTCTAGTTGAAGTGTTGATTCATTATATAGAGGATAGAAGAGGTCAGATATTTAAGAAATCTTAAAACACGTGCTTCTTTTCCTGCTCATTTGGAGTTGTTGCGTTTCCCTGCCAAGAGGCAGGTAGCTCTACTAATTCACACAATCCATTCTGCTGTGTGTTTTCTAAATCAGTTTCCTTCTCACAGAAACAACAACCTGCAATCTTACCATTGTTTAATACACAACTTCACTGATGGAAAAATAGCAGCTCATGTGTTTACTGCATTAGTGCTGGAGACAGTTGGTGGGACTTCATAAATAGTATTTTAGCCTGGTATTTTCTATTTTTTGCTCCATTTTGGTACAGTATCCTTCCTTGATTTTGTTCCTTGTCCTTCCTTTAGCTCTTGGGTGCCTACTTCCAGTCTTGTCTGAGCAGTGTTCATCCTTCTTAAGCTTGAAATACTTGCTCTGGCGAGTGCAGTACTTCAGCACTCATGGCAAGCCTGGGTAATGGAGACAACAGTGTAGCCCCCAGGCAGGCAGCCCTGACAGTGGTCAGCGCTGTGCTCCAGCTAGGAATAGATGACCAATGCTCCACATGTAATGCTGGTAACCTACCCTGGGGCATGTTTTCCATTAACAGCTTCCAGGCCATGGTAATGATTAACTGATCTGCAGTTAATTTATTATATGATAAATAGCACTAAAGTAAGGCTAGTTATTAACTTAAAGCCTGTCATAGGATCTTCATAGCACGAAAGATATCTGCAAAACTTTGAAGGACATTTGAGGTAGGACTGGGGGATCCCCAGAAAGTGTGGTTTCTGGATGCTGTGCTTAAGAATTGGAGATGGGGTGGGTATAAGTGTTTTGATTTCTTTTTTTTTTTTTTAATTCTAGTTATGTAACTGAATAGAGTCCCCAGTACTGGTATTTTTGACAGAATCTGGGTGATAAGGTGAACTCCTACATGGTTGCAGTATGCCCAGTATATAATGAATATATTTCTCTGCATTTACATGAATGTGTTCTTGAAAGAGTTTCAAATATTTGATGGGAATTCATCTGCTAACAGCACCATTACTCATTCTTGTTCCTTTAACCTTCAATCCTTTAACCTGACAATACTGTCACCTTAAAAGAAGGATGGTGTTGGGCATTAATTGCTTGCGCTGAAGAAGGCAATTTGCCTTTTTATGTGATCAGGAAACAAAACAAGCAGTTTGTGAAACTATGGAACTATCAACTTGAGACAGATTTGGGAAGCTAAAGCAGAACTAAGAATCAGCCCTCCTAGCAGGAAACATATTCTGGTTGCTGTCTACCAGAGACCGGCTAACTCCAAATGTCTTTCAATACAAGAAATCATATTTCATCTCATGCACGAGTAGTAAGCAGTGTGGCTCTGATTCAGGAGCTGATAGTTGTTTTATGGATGGTGCTTAATCAAGAAGCAAGGTCTCTGTCCTGCTTGTGGGTTGGGTCCCAAGTTACCTTGTTTTGAAGAGAACGCCTTACTCCAAGGGGAGCCCAGAACTGCCAAGAGGCACTCTGATTTGGACTGGTTCAGGTATCTTGCTTTCCCATTATGCTAGGGAACAAGTAGCTCTCCACACAAAATCACTCTGGTTTGTTTGGAATAGAAGCTTAATAAAATTTAAATCTGTTTAATTTCCATCATTGTTTTACCAGGCTGGTCATGATCTTTCATTACAGCTGGAGGCTGTTCCCTGCATTTCAACAACAGCTGTTCATTTGTTATGTCTATTTATCACAGTGACCAACAACCAGAACAGAGGCCCTCTAAGGATTCCCTTATGTCCAGAACCAAGAACAGCATGATACTGGTGGAAGCCACAAATTCAGCCCTTGTCCTTTCACAGTCATAGCGGAAAATCCTTCCAATCTTGCTGCTTCAGGGATTACAGTCTTGATAACCCATGTTCCAGAAATCCCTGGGACTTGGAAGCTTTGCTGTTTCCCTGATACAGGGAAATGTTGTCTTCCTGAGCCCAGAAAAATCAAGTTCCATTTTTGCCCCTTTCTTGGGAAAATGATGCCTTCCATTTAGCAGCACTTTTGCCCAGAAATAAGCCTTTGCTGGAGTCCCACAAGTTAGGTGTTTTTCTATATTTGGCCTTGTTCCTCAAGCCATCCTTATTCCAGCCTTCCTGTTCTAATTCTAATGTATCTCTGCTCTATCTTCTGCCTTCCGTCTGCCTTGGTGGTTTGCTACTAAATTTCCCTTGCATCATTTTCAGCTTCCTGGACCCATCTTACTTTGGTTTTCTGCTCTAAACATGTCAGATGCAAAAGTTTACAAGTTTGTAAGTTTACAATCTCAGGAAAAAATACAAACTATGCCATATCTTCAGGAAGAGATAAGCTTACTATTGTACTTGGATTCCTACTGGCTAATAACTGTTTAGAAACAGCTAATGATCTTTTAATATTAAGATGAGCAGGAGGTTGCAGCAAATGACCTTCTGAGATTTGTTCCCACTGAAATGATTGTATCATGAGCATAGTATTGATATCAATATTGCTATAACTCTGTTGATTAAAAATATAGTGTGAACCTCCCTTTTGTTAGGTTTTTATCTGCCTGCCTAGGAAGCTAAACTTCAGTGACTTTGGAAATGTGTCTGTTGTACAGCAGTTACTAAATGCTGATTCTTTCTGTAGTCACCTCTAGGGTTGGGTGGCAGTCTCCCGTGGGAAGTGGAGTAAGCATCTTTCATTTAATGCTTACTAAGAGCTTCTAGGCCCTCTGCCTCTGCACAGACAGGTGGTCTAGAAACCTGATCTAAATGTGCTGAAGGACATGGGCTTCAGTGCAACTAGTGCTTAGTGAGTTAATGTGATGGTTGTTGTGCTTCAGCTTCCTCATGTGGACACCTGGGTTGTGATTTCTGACAGAAAATGTTAGTAATGTCAATCAGGAGTAAGCTGAGGAAGGAGATAAACAAGAATATAAACATTGATTATTATTTGCTATTTTAACAAGAGAAAGTATTCCAGGTACTGATTTAAATGTTCCCTTAAGGAGGATCCCATCTAGGATCTGATAGCTTAGGTGTACAAAGCTGTGGGGTGTATCACAAGAGGGCAGTATTAGAATATAGAACAGTCTTGCTGCTTGCAATGTTTGATACTAAAATGGTTAGTTTGGAAGGGAGATATTTAATATAGTTGCTTTGAAGAGCTTGACTAGAGCAGGCTTCTCTATTTTTGTTAGTTCTGTTGCACTGAGGCAGTGAAGTAAGCTTGTTGTTCCTTACTGTGGCAGTAATTAAACTTGGCATCTAAATGGGACAATGCAATTCCCATAGGGGTGTGACAGGATAACCTCTCCTGAGCATCCTGCGCAGCGACTGGTCTGCTTGCTGCAAAAACTGTGTAAAGTTGTCTGGCTGCTCAGCAGTCAAGAAGAGACAGCAAAAGGCTTATTGGTTATGGAAAAAATGTCATACTAGAAACTACAGGTGTAAGTTTGAAGTTTTTTGGTCTTACCTCACTTATTTGTAATGAATACCCTGATAAATATCATACTTAAGTTGCACAGAGATTTAGAAAGTACCTTTCAAAATAAACAGGAACTGCAACCTGTTTTAAATATACCAGGAGAATGTCCTTACTCTTATGTATAAACAGACTCCGTTTACTTTTTATTTGGCACTGTTATCTACTCATTGTTGTAACTGATGTGTGTAGTACTATAAGATCCTTTCTAAGATAGCCCTAGTTTGGTAATGACTTCAAAATATTGTCAGCTGCCTTATTTTAAGTTTTTGAGCTCTGCTTGGAAAATAGATTCTCAAGAGGGAATCTTGAAAAATCCCCAGTACAAAGTTGGAGATAACTCATAATGGCAAAAGCTTGTGTGACATAGTCACTGCTTTGCTGTTTTTTTTAACAGTCCAAAGAGCTTGTAGATTCAAGCAACAAGATGCCCTTTGGCCAGATTCTGCAGCATTGTTTCACTGTATTAGTGCCTTTTGCCCCCACTGATTGATTGATATGGCTGTTTGATGCAATGGGAAGGAATGAGGATCAGAAAGAGGGTCAAATAGCAATTTAATCTGCAGTTTTGTTCTAGTCTGCCACCTGAATTAGAGTGTGGGTCAGGAGCCAATGTTAATTTGTGCTGTCCATGTCTTACTCATTTAAAAGACATTCCAAAAAACCAAGCTGAAAACAAAACACTGACTTTACAAAGAACCAGCCCTTTTCAGGAAAGTTTTAAAGAGAGAGTTGGGGGTGCTTAGTGGTACTGCAGTGTCAGTCACAGGGACACGCAGAGGGCTGTGACTCAGCAGCCAAACAAGTTAGTGGTCCTGGTGAGAATGGCCATGCAGAGAGATTCAGATGTCGAAGAGAGGAGTGTCTTGCCTCTCTGAGGCCAAAAGAGGTATGTGATAAGATGAAATGGAGTAAGGGAAGAGTTTTAAGGAGGGCAATCACTGCTATGATTTCTGCATGCAAATGTGCTGTTGCCAACATATATTTCTGGGATAATCTACATAAAACCAAAGGATAGGCTTGTACTCTGTGGTGTAGTGTAAATATACTCAGGCTGGCTTTAAATGAGCTTGTCTGAGCCTGAGAACTGGTCTAGCAGGAACTAATGTGCTCAGCTAAGAAGCAGGAGCTCTGCAGAGGCATAGGGGTTTTGATTTTGAAGTTAGCTTATTCACATGTGGAAAACTTGCTTCACTTTGGTCTACCAAATAAGCTGAGGAAAAAAATCAAGGTATTGTCCTTTTATAGGATCAGTTGTTAGGAAACTGAGGTTCCAGTGTGGAAAGCCATTGCCATGTTGCCTCTTACAGCAGTCTGGTAAGGACTGCATTTCTGGGTGGGTGGAACATGCTCTAGTGGCACTACTGGAACAGGAAAGTCACTTTGGTGCAGATGACTAGCATTCATTTATCTTTGTTTCTCTGTGATAAAAGGAAATTTTGACTGAGGATGAATTGAGTTGTGTCAAAGTAATAACAAGCCATGCAATCAGCTCTTGAGAATCCTGGCTTTTGCACATCTCCAACTAAACACTGGGACTGTTTGGGGTCCTTGTGGGGAGGACCAGAGGTGAGATAAAGATACAAAAGCTGCAAAAATGATGAAACAAAAAGCATCAACTTCCTTATAAATTCAAAATATTGAGTACATATGAGTTTCAAAGAAATGTCCAATACTTTCCTGCTCACACCAGTTCCCATTTCCTATTTTCTTTACTTGTCTCATAGACACCAGGTTCTTCTCCCCACCTTTCCTCATTGCATTTGTTCCTTGTTTTTGCTTAATGGAGTTTCTCATGGGTGAAGGTGCTCCTTGTGCTAACAAGGCTGGCAGAAATTGGACAAGGGGAAAAATACCCCTTTTTTTCCTGCTTTCCTCTGGCTAAGTAGTGCGTATCCCTGTGCCGCTGTTCACCCACAGTGTGCAGACTCTGTACGCCACACTGGAAAACGGGGAGTGTCCGCGGAGGAGCATCCATGACCGTCCCGAGATGGCGGGGGAGGGACCTGGCAGAGCCTGCAGTCTGCATCTCATCCCTCCCGCCAGCGCTCTTGCAAACCTGCTGATGCTGTAGATTGAGGGGGGGTTAGCAGCTCTTGCTGCATGCAGCTCACCAGCCGGGGAAGCCAAACCCACAAACAGCCCGTGATTTGAACACTACCTACCATTTAATAGTATATTCAGAGGACTGATAGCAATGGATACAATCACATCCTTTTATTTTATTATTATTTTTTTTTAAGAAAAAAGTCTTTAATGCTGCTTTTTAAATAGCAGTGCCAATTCTGGCTGGTTAGCAGCAGCTAGAACCCCCTGCTGCTTGTGGGATTGCAGAGGGGAGCGGGGAGCGGCGTCGGGAGCGGGCAGCAATCCTGGCGGAGCCGGTGCCGAGCAGCGGGGGGCCCTGCGGTGGAAGGTTAACAGGCCTCACGGAAACGCACACCTGATTCCCCAGGCGACCTGCGATGTATAAACTGGGCGCAGGCAGAAAATGGCTCTCTGAAGTCTTGAGGAAGCCAGATGGGTCGCTCCCTGGCTGGCTGTGAGGCAACCACATCTCTGGATACCAAAAGGATGGCTGGGGGAAAACTGAAAGAGCCTTCCCTCGGTAGAAGCCTGGACTTGTCTTTAATGAACATACAGCCTGACATCCCACAGGGTTAATTTATTTCTGGGGTTGAACGGCCGCCCCATAAAAAGCTCGCTTAGAAAGTGGTTCCTTAACTAACACCTTTTTCTTCTTTATTATATTTTTAAAAATGATTTTTTGAGGGGTTGCAAGAGATCAAATAAGGGGATGGCAAAAGGAAGTGGGAAAGAAATGTAACGATATAGATACGGCACTTAATGGAAACACTTCTTCTTATACCAGGCTGTGAATTTGTTTATTCAGCACCAAATAGAGGACTCCTATCTGAATGTATCAAAGTTAAGGGTAAAATATTGGAGGTTTGGTGGTCAAAACTTGAATGAGCAATAGACGTATTTCCTTTGTAGTGCAGTTCCTCTGAGTGCAGTTGTGAATATAGTAACGCACAGAGTATTTCAGCTCCAAAAGCTAAGCTTGTTTTGATGGAAGCCTTAGAGCATAGCTGGGATGGTAGGCTATTTGTAGACATCTGTTTCTTTGGTGCTTATTTGCAATTTTTTTTTTTTCTTTCAAATAGTGCCTGTTCATTCAGTGTTCCTTGAAAATTTATTTCTGACAACTGGTAAATTCTTCTAGATCTTTTCCAAGATGGAATTGATTTTATTTTCCTGAACAGATGATTTTATATGGTAATATCCATGCAAAAGCAATTTGCTATGGTTCAGGAAACTGAACTATTATGGACGTTTGTCTTTGTAATGTAATTATAGAGTTACTAACTTGATTTTAATAACGTTTGCCTATTACCACTTATTAGATGCATGAAAGGAAAACAATGTAATTTTAAGCAGAGAAAATGATGCTGAACTATACTTATGTATAGTTTGTGTATTGTTTATCAGCTGTGAGCAAGGAATGGATGGGATAACAATTTTCTGCGTATATTTTTGTAGCCATTTCAGGAGTCTTACATCACAGAATTAAATTCAACTCTATTTTTAATGTGTAAGTAAAATTGGATAGTATCTTTATATGTGCATGTATGGGCAGAGTATGCCCATTTATCAACTTAGTAAACTGCAGTTTGTATCTATTTAAATCTTTAACACTGTTGCTATTTTTTCTAATTAGGCTTGGCCTTAACTGACTGTCTTTTGGGTAGATTTAAGCATGTATTTAAAGATCTTGCTTTTTTTTTTTTTTTTTTTCCAGCAGTAGCTTCAATTGATTTATTTCAGAACTATTCCAGGAGAATTGTTTGCCAAGGGGGAGTTGAACTGGATATTGTTCTGTCACCTGAACACTAGGGGTTTATGGAGACTCTTTTGGGGTGGAATTTACTGCAGGTTTAGAACCACTCTGATTATTTAGAACCACTCTGATTACTCTGAGTCTATTCCAGGTTGTTCAGGACTTTAGTTTCTGATATGACTATGTGAAATTATATGTGTGCGTGTGTGTATATATATATATTTTTACTCTGGTACTTAGTGGGCAGGCCTTCATTAACAATTGACAGCTTTACTAGCACTTTCAACAGAAAGGCCATGAGTCAGTTAATATTTATGTGTGCATTGCATTCAGACCTTGTACGATAGACAAATACATCACAAATACAAGAGGATATTGTGTATGAAAGGTGTTTGTCAAGGAAACAGCAGTCAAATTTCTGATGAGGACAGCATATGTAAGGCAGAAATTAATATTCCAGGATTGCCTTTCTGATGCTAGTTCTCTTCTGGTCATTTGTGAGATTTCTGACCTATCTCATCCTACAGGTTAGATCATTTTGGCTTTAATTTTGTTTTTCTTTAATTTAGAGAACTGCTGAAGAAGCTGAAGGCAATGCTGTGAACAACTGTGATATAAACACTCTTAACCCCATGAATCTCAGATCCCAGTCCCGTGAAGTATTTAATTTGTCCTTTTGCTTTTAATTTAAAGGATGCTGTGACAATATGCACTTTGGGAATAGGAACTGCTTTTGGAGAGTCCATTCTGGATAACACTCCTCGCCATGCTACCATCGTTACTAGAGAATATAGTGAGCTGCTTCGAATTGAGCAGAAGGACTTTAAAGCACTTTGGGAGGTAAACTGAGATTTCTTTCTATGATTATATACTCCTATATTTCTTTCTTGCAGGCATTGCTGATTTTTAATTTTTCCAACTTAATTCAACATAAACGTATTCTATAGTAAAACAAAATGGACAGACCTTCATGTGCTTGTTTTAATTTTCCTTGAAACTGCTTGCTTTCTACTCACTTGCTAAAATTAGTGAAGCTTTTTTATGATGGAATTTATTTCTGTGCTGCAGACATTGCTTTTTCAGCCTCAAACTTGCTTCCGTTGCCTGCAATTACAAGGAGAGTCTATCCCTACAACACTCTGGTCTTCTGAATTATTTTCCTTCACTCCTATCATCCCCAGCTGCAGAAATTATAGAACTGGAAGATGGATCAAGATCTGTTTAAAAACAAAAAAAAACCAAAAAGTTGTCCCATGAAACTTTTTTTTTGTGGAGAAATGCTGCTGAGTTTTTTGATAAGCATTTGAGTGCCCTTCGGTATCCATGCAGAAAAGGCTTCATTAACATCTTACTGTGCTGTGTTCTTGGACTGTAAGCTGTGGGTGTGGTGGTGTTTTATTTTATTTTATTTTTAAAGTGTCACGCAGTGTAAAAAGTGTCCTGGGAATTGGAAGTGGAAGGCTGGCCTGGTCTGCACGAGTGTCAACTTGTACTGGCAGAATGGTTTAAATGGAGACTGTCCAAATTTTAGGTGTCATGTGGAACTGTCAGGTGGTGGGACAGTGTCCTAAACTTGAAGATCTGGTGACACTAACTATACTTTTAAAAAAAAAAAAATAAAATAAAATTGTAACATTTTAGTCCACCTTTTCCCCAGCACAGACAGGGAAGTTCTTATTTTCAGCTTTCTGAGAAAAAGCAGTGTTATGCCCCAGGTAATTGTCCCAAAGCACTGGTAAAGCAAGGCTTTCAGGAAAGAAACCCAAACCTGCACCTAGTTATGCTGGCTAGAATCCACTCCTACCACCTGTCTGCCCTGAGCATACTTAATCTTGTAAGATGACCAAGATAAGACTGAATGCTCTGATAGTACCATATTTTATTCTGACAGAGCTAGAATTTGTACCAGATTTTGATGTCTTTAGCTAATTTAAAGTATTAATACAGTCTTATAGCAAGTGTGAAGCAGTTCATAATACCATTTTTCTGCAGTCATACTTGTTTTTCCTCTCTAGGAGCTGCATTATAGTTTTCCTCCCTGATGTTCCAAGATTAGACATACTAGTGCTCTGATGTGTTTTTACGGTATGCTGTGTTTGTCAGAAACTTGTAAAGGAGATGATGATTTACAAGCTCATTGTAGGAAAATAAATCCAGGGTTTCTCCATTAAAAATCTTTGTCTTTTAAATACCCTTTTAATTGTTAAGAGCTGGGTCATCTCATGTTATGACTGCTAAATTGCTGGCTGATGATATCCTGTGAGGAGTATCTAGGGAAAAGGGATGTAAATGCCCTTCCATAAGATTTTTTTTTTTAAATATATTAAAAAGTTATTGTTTTAAAACAGTGTTAAAGCCCTTTCTAATGGCTATAATAATGTTTATAAAAATATTGAGTTCTTTGTTAGATGGTATTAAGAAAGACTATGCTGTTACATACCAGGAGCTGCCATGGAGAACTTCAGTGCACATCTTGAGTACTTCAGACTTGAAGAAATTTTATAGTAGGTGGTATTGGAGATGCTGCAGGTGTCAGTCACAGACCGCAGCTGAGCTTTGTGGCACTTATTTGCTTTTTGTGCTGTTTCACATTCAGTGTTTTTGTGAATTTTGTTGTGGTTTGTTTCAGGGAGGCAATCCTTATGCTTTTAGTAAGAAGGCTGGATTTAGCACCTTACATATTTTTGGTGAGTTGTCATAGCTGGAATGAAGTTTTTATTTCTTTTTAAGCCAATATTTGTCATGTTGCAATCTTCTTATCTCAAAGACAACATGAATTGCAACTAAGGTATGATAAAGTTCTCAGAAAGATGGAAACTTATTTATGATAATTCTCAGAAATATATTAGTAGTACTGTAGTATATATTTATTATCTCATAAGGAAATACTTTTTTCTTCATGGAGTTTTTTTTTCAATGTTACTATATCTGCCTTCAGTCTGTCTATTTATTTGTTTATTGTTGCTTTGATGAAGAGCTTTCAGGCAAATGCATATTGATACAGTGAAGTACCACTCATTTTTTTTTAACTTTGTTTTGAATGAAAATTCAGTTGAGAAAAGAGCACAGAGGTTTGTTGGTGGTACCATGGGGAAAAAAGAAGAGAAGGCAGCAAAGTTGGTGGCATTATAGGCCAGATACAGTGGAAAACTAATACCAAATGTAGTGTATACAACTTTTAACTCTCCAGATAATGGGAATTCCATTCTATAAAAGTAATCTCTCCATAAGGAAAATGTTGAGTAGCTTGAAAATCATGTATTTCTGTAGTTTAAGGACATCATAAATATAGCTATACACTTGGGAATCTTAAAGTGGTTACTGCTTTTATGCAAGCAGGATTTTTATGATTAAGAATGCAAGAAAGTGCATTTAATATTTGATTAAGTATACTTTTTGTTCCACAAAGTTTAATTTTATTAGAGGGGAAAGAACAAACAAAAACCAATCATTCGGCCAACTTTTTTTGATTTTTGAGATTTTTGAGATGATAGTAGAAATCTATCTATGATAGTAGAAATAAAGGCAAGTCTGTAAATTCTGATCTTGTGGGCTTTGGAGAAGATCAAGTCTGACGAGGTTCACATGTGGCTGGAGAGGCTGGAAGGGGCTCTGGGCATCGTGAGTGTCCTGTTCTGGGCCCTGGCTGCCTCAGAGGAGGGCTGGGGATGCCAACAGCTGTGGAAGAAATGTTACTCATCACTTCTGTGACACTGTAGTCTTCCCTGGTGCTTTATGAACAGGTAGAAAAAGATATTCTTTATGCTCACATGAACTTGCTTTCCTTTAGCATCACTAAGTTAATGCAGAGCTAGCTACTGTGCTTGAAAAACTCTTTCAAAGAACAGAAGGAAATTTATACAAAAATAAACATGAAAGCAGAGACTAAACATCAGGAGCTCTGGTCCACGCTATCCTGTTGGGTCGCTGGCTTGCTCCACCCGCCAGGTAGTTGGATTCTTTAAAGCAGTGTAGGGGTGAGATGAATGTAGCTGGGCAGCGCTGTCCCTACAGAAGTTCTCAGTAGTTCATTCTCAAGCTTTGTCCTTTCATTGCAGTTGCAAACTGATTACAACCCAGACAGGAAGGCAGTGAATCTGCTGAGAGGTGACTTATTTTTAGAGCTTTTTCCTACCACAGTGAATTACTCAGCCTTCCTTGGATAACATACAAACAACCAGTTTCCTTTTGTGTGGAGTAAGATTGTTAGAAGTTTCTGAACATGTCTCGAGAAACACTTGATCTTGACTAAGTGAAGAACAGCTCTTACTTCAGTACGCACTAACTTTGGAGAGAGGAAGACTTGGACCCCACAAGGTCAGAATGAATATTTTAATTCTTTCTGTTCACATTCAGCAGCAGTTACACTTGTGGTAGCCTGGCAAACGATAGCATAACTTGCTTGCTGCTTATGCCTCTCTGATATTCCCTAGCCTTAAACAGACTTCATTGCTTTGAAATCATAACTTTGGGATAAGCGATTTTTCTTACTGTCTTTATTTTCTGAACAGCACACATGCTAGCTTTTGAGGTAGTTTAAGCAAATTGTTTGTCAATATAGAAATCTTATGTTTCAATAGAATGTTATTTGGGAAATATACATATAAAATGTAATGTTGTCCTAAATGTTGTAGTGGGGTTCAGTAAGACTTTTGGTTAGGATTTTGTCCACCAGAGTTGAGGCCACAGATTTTGGGGCATGTGCACATATACCAGTTTGCTTTTTTTTAAGGTCTTTCTGAATCTTATGCCTTATATCAGCATATATGTTATGATTATGGCAGTAGGAATTACAAAAGTACTTCAGAAAAAAAAAAAAAAGAATGAAAATTTACCTTTTAGGTTTTTCCTTTATTTTGCCTACTTGACCATGCAGTAGATAGATTATTTATTAAAGCAGAAGTGTATCACTAAATTACCTATAGGTGTTTTGGAATGTGACATGATAGGCAGCATTTTCCTCCCCTCAGACTGAAAAATGTTACGTACTGTTGTTGGAAAGCTTTTTTGCATGCAACATGTGAGGATTACTGAGAATATCTGGAGTGTCCGCAATTTCTAATGTACCTTTTCACCAGTGAGCACTGCATGGCAAAAACTCTGTCCAGTTCATTTAAGTAAGAGCAAATTTGATCCGAGAAATCAAACAATGAATTGGAGCCACCTAAATGGTAAGGCTGATTTATGGTAAGTAACTTGGTCAGTAATCAGTTACAGAAGACTTGGCTAAGGTTTACTGATTTCCTGTAGGTGAGCCTAGTAGTGATATAAAACTATAGATATTCTTCATTCTGTTAACTAGCTTTATGGCATGAATGATCCTGTGACTTTAAATTAGTGAAGTGCTTGAAGTCCCCCCCCCAAAATATAAAACTGTAGTCATGGAACATGGAAGCTGTCTGCGCTTGCTTAATGTCACATTCTCCATGACTGCTCCAACTCTATCTTGACAATTCATCTCTTTAATGGGATTTTACTTGATAAATGTAAAGTTGATCAAGCTATTGTAGCCTGCCTTTGGAACCTAGCTGGAATACTCTGTTTGCTAACCTGTCAAGTATGTAAGTTATTAGAATAAGGAAGAACTATTCCATATTGTAAGATCTAAAATAGAGCACAGAAGGAAGATCTGGAAGGGTCCAGGTGTCTAAAATCTGCTGTTTGGAAATCTGCAGCTGATGACAAATTTGAATTTGTATGCTAAGAAGCAGTGTGAGAGACACTGAAAAATGATGACTGGCAAGCTGGAGATTCCCACACACACCTCCAAGTAACATATGGAAGGAGGAGAAACTTAGTCCTCTTCCCCTTTCCACCCTCCTGCTTTAGAATATGACAGTAAACACTGATTTGGCAAGGTGAGGGAAGCTTTGCAAGTAACTAGCATCCCACCCTCATACCTTCTGTGTTAATACTGGCAAGGCAAGTAAGTAGCAGGGAGCGATTCCAGAGTTGTTGCTGTGCTAGGACCGAGTGCCCAACTGCTCTGCCAGTTCTGTTGGTGCAAGTCGAGTGTGGCAAGTGCCTTAATGTACACAGGGGTAACTGAGAAAAGAGCATGACCTTCAGTGCTGCTGTTATATTGATCGTGCCCATCTTTGTGATATACATCTAATCTTTTTTTCTTTTTTGTCCAAAACTTCTAAGAAGTGATGCTCTGTCTTGTAAAGCAGTTCCAAATGAATAGGGGGTGGCAGTTCTGTCTCAGGAGGTGGACTGAACTTGCATCAAAAAAGCCATATTTGTCAGCATGCCAAGACAACAGCTACTACTTTTATTTGGATGTAGCCAGCACTTCATATCTTTTTAAAAAGTTTCTGTAGATTTCATAACTTTTTTATGGCAGTGTTTTACCAAAAGTAACCTTGTTGATCCTTGGTAATGGAGAAATGTAGGAGTTTGTCTACGTCTTTCACTGTACTATCCCATTTTATTTCTTAGCGTGATTCATACTGATGGAATTGTACAATTGCAATTCTTTAGAAAAGAACCCCTCATAGCAAGGCTCTATAAAAGCGTCAGGATTGATAATCTCAGAATCAATGACTATCTACTTTGTTTCGGATGATTTGCTGTGTCATTATATGTGATACTGAATATTGTCTGTCAGGATTAATGCAAAAGAGAGACACACTTTCAACTCCATAAAAATATTGCAGAACTTTAGTTATCCTTGGTTGAAGGTGACAGATACAGGCATTGGAGGCACCTCTTCTGCAAATGAAAGACTGGCAAAGCCTGGTGCTTCCTCATGCCTGTTCCTGCATGTCAGCCCTATTTGTTTGCAACCCAGAGTCATCATTTGGTCTGGTATCTGTTTCAACAGCGACATTTTGCATCTGTCACATCTCACCATGTGGAGACTAAGGCTTTATAGAAATTACAGAAACTGATTTTTAGCATGAACTAGCATAGCATTTCTTAGATGCAATTCTGTGTCACTCTAGCAATGATGCCTGTCAAACACTGAGCAAACACACATTATTGCTTCTATTTACAGTCCTTGTAAGTGTTTTTCTGTTTATTAGCATATCAAAGAGTCTTGTATTGTAGAAAGCTTGACTTCTTTGAGACTCATTCTTGGATGAAAGCAAATAGAAACATCCAAGAAGCAGTTTAGTTTACCTATTAAAAGAATGCCTTTATTGGCTTTCTCATACTTTAGAAGTAAAGTATGATTATTTTTTTTTTATTTCTCTGACTTTAAGAAAGGAAACTATTTTGATTAATTCCTGAAATATCTTTATTACAAAATGACATCTGACAAATATACACCTTTAAGCTCTGCAGATGTTTTTAAGGTTGCTGTTTTTCTTGGAAGCTGTACTGCCAAAGTTCCTTTTTCTATAACTGTAATTTTTATTAGCCAAGAAAGTACTTTTCCTCCTCAGCAGATTGTACTATTAATTGTGGTATCTCTAAGCATGATATGTTAAATGGTGGCGGGTAGGGGGAGGGAAAAAAAAACAAAAACAAACAAACAAAAAAAAAAACCACAAAACATAAAATACAACTGGAAGCCTAGAAGTCCTATTTTAGGGAGGACGGTTGTGGGCTTTGGTTGCTTTTTATTAGGGAAGAATGTTAGAAAAATTTGGTTTTAATAACATTTGTAGTTTTTTGTCTTAGTGGGCAGCAAATCAAGCACATATGGCATTGTTTATATTTCTAGTTTTAACCCAGATTGTCTATTCCTTCCTCAAATCTCACCGCGTAGACTTTTTGGAGGGATTGGTCAGTGTTACTATCTCTGTCTGGAGGGGGTGGTGGATTTTTTCACTCCTTCCCTCTTCTTCTCCCAAACCACTCATATGTCCTTTGTTTTCTTTCTCACAGAAGAGATGACAGCTCTGTATCATGAGACTATTCAGTTCCTTGAAAAAAACAGTCATCCCTTAGAAGCTTTTATTTAGCCCGAGTTTGTTGTTGTTGTTACTTTATAGTGACAGGTATAGCTGTGGATTCCTCCAAGGCATTTCTTCAAAATGCTTGCATGCTACACTGGAAAAGAGGCTTTCTGTTTATACTACAGAAAGGGTAAGGCAAATAATGTGATCCATTTATTGAATCAATAGATATATTTTAACACTGACATCTTAAAAATCCATTAGTTAAATCTGCTGGCATTAAAAAAAAAAAAAAAAAAAAGTAGGTCTTTGACAATATCTAAGGCAATGGAAGATCTTGCATGTTAACAAACACAAAGCAAGGCAATTGCATTAGGTAATACCTTTTTTGACTGTGTGATTTATTTAAAAAAAAAAGTTGTAAAGATATTGTAAAAGTGTTCACTTTCATCTAGAAAGAACAATTTAACCTATAGAACCTATTTAGTACAAGGGAATTTCTCCTTCCTTATGGAAGAAGCACTCAACAACTTAAAATGCAAAGTAACTAAAGAGCAGACAAAATCAAATTCTTAGCACTATGGATTAATGAATAAGTTCAAAGAGATGATGCCCTTTGCTTGCCTTAGAACAGTTCTGGTAGGTGCTTTTTCTTTTCTTGGACATAGATCTGTAAGGTCCAGCATTTGCCCTCTACTTTTGGCTGGTTCCTCCCCTCTTTTCATCCATGATGAAATGCTGCCTCACTGAAGTTCAATGAGTGTTATGGGATTTCAGCCCAGGTAGTTACTAATTCCTTTTCCCTATATAATAGAACAGTGGTATAAGCTGTTGGCACTAAGGGTAAATCCTCTTTACCCTCTTACCCTTCTGTGACAGTTTGTATCTACTTACATAGCTGGTGTGACATGAGAGCATGAGGCTGGGATCACTCGCATGATTATTCAGGAGTGCTTAACAAATTGGGTGACTAGTGGGTCAACCCACTAGTGGTGCTCAGGTAAATTGTATTAAAACCTTACAAGCGCTCGTGGTACGCTGACTGACTGAAGATAGGAGAGGCTAAGAGTGAACATGGCCTATCTCCCCAGTGGCAGAGAATGATGAGAATTAGAGGGCCCAGCTTGTCAACTCTGATTGTGGCCAGTCCCAGATGTCAAGGAGGGAAAGAGATTTAAAAAATAAAAATCTAGTGTCTTGTATAAGCCTTGTTTGGCTGAGCAGGGGAACGGCGACACAGTTCTCGGGGGTTAATGGATGTTGCTGTAATCCCATTAGCTCTGTGAGCTACCAAATTCCTAGAAATCTATTCATGGGGAATGTGAAAATACAAGCCTGGAATTGCCTGGAGGAGACAGCAGACCTTTTGCATGATCTCATAGGGTTTTATGGAACAACCTGTTCCCAGGGAGTGTTTTTTTAAACTGTGATGAAAGGTTGTTTATGCCACAAATATTCAAGAACAGGACATAGTATGATATGATGTCCTTCTAAGGCATATACTCCCTGTACTTATATACTGTCATGAGTGGATGTTCACAGAGTTCATATACATACCTAATATTTCTTTCAGGCAGTTGTCCAAGGCAGGGTTTTAATGGTGATGCTGAAGGCTCTTTTTTTATCCTGCATCTTATCTGTGATTAGACAACACAATTTTTGTGCATTTTCTTTGAACTCTGCATAATACAGCTTCTCCAACTTTAAATACTGAGGTTAAAAGAAAACTGAACACCATAAATAAGTTTGCATGCTAAATATCTAACCTAACATTACTTTTGTTTACTTGGATGATAAATTTCTGTGGTCCTTTAATATGCAGTACTTAGCTCTAAGCCAGGCTTGTGTAATGTTTGCTTGAGGGTGATATGTAATCAGCATTCAAAATTAAACCATGCAATCCTGTGTTTAATACTTATTGGTATAAATTCACCTTGCTTAAGTCTTAACCTCTGATCATTTCCTCAGCAGTTTCTGTTTAATTTTGCATTCCACTTCTCTTTAGACCTTGGAAAAATATCTTTTCTGGCTACCAAGCTAAACTTCTTCGGAGTATTAACCACTTCATTTTCCATTTTCTGCTCATTTCTCTTAAACCTTATTTACATATTCCTGAGTACAAGTTAGTGGAAACATTTAGGTAGGATCATCATTTTATTTTATCTTCATAAAAGCATGGCTTACCGTGTGATTTTTATTTATTTTGTTTCCTTTTTGGTATTACCTCCTTTTAGAAATTGAGTCCCTCTGAAAAAGGTCCTGTTGTGAAAGAATAGAGTTATAAGTCAACTTGTTTGAGTTGCTTAGGCTTTTATGCTTAATTCTCTCTGGGGATAATGCTGGAGACTCTCAGTACAATTAAGGGAAGATTAAAAGCTCAGTACAGGCTTATTTTCTCTCTTCTTTCTTTCTGCCAATACCCTTCCATTCTGTATCCTCTTTAAAAGCATGAAACATCTTTCAAAGGCCTTTTTTTTCCTCTCTGCTATCACTTTGTGACAATTTCTAGCGTGCTGCTCTTCCACAGACTTTTAAATGTGGTTTCTGTTTCTGTGCTTTTTTGCTTTTGATCCTGCAAACATTTAATGCTAGTTTGCTGATCTTTGGTTCAGAGCTTTTTAAGGCGTTTTTCCTCAGGTTTAATTTGTGATGTTTAGAGTCCGAGTAAGCCAAGGGCTTTCAGACAGTCATGAAACAACTCTTGCACCTTTGAAGTAGATTAGACTTGTACCATCACTTAGTACTTCTTAGTACAGTGGCTCTAAAGAGTTAATAAAAATAAAGTAAGGTAAAAGGGCAGGCAGTTAAGCAGATATGACTCTGAATACACTGAAGGAGTATATCCCATTATTCAGAGGGGACCGTTGGTGCTGTTTTATATAATGCCTTTTCAAAGACGAGCTGTGCTTCAATCTGGGCATGTTATAGCTGGAGCATTTGTCTACCCTGTTGCTGTGCTATGGCTTATATAGTAAATACTTTGAGATGGCAGGGGAAATTTTCCTTGAAACTCTGGTCTTTGCGGAGTTTTCCTGTCTCGTATATTTGCAAATAATTCCTACAAGGAATTGTTTCTTATAGGTTGTTAATTCCATTTTTCCCCCCCACACAAAATGTTTTCAGTCTACGGGACAGATTTCAATGCTCTAACAAGAGAATGAGGGTTTTTCAGCCTGTTAACCTTTCTGAAGGATGATTTGGCAGGACTTCAGAAAATGGTGCATGCAGCTGGTCAGCCCGTGAGTAGTGGTACTTTGCCTGAATTGCTAACTCTGTACTCTGAAGAATGAAGTGTGATTTGAAAGCTGGGGCACACAGAAAATCCTGGAAATGCTTCAAACCCTAGCAACGGCAGGAATACTGATTTTTTTTTTTTTCCATGATAATTCTACAAGGAGTTGATTTACACATGTCTCCATACTGTTAGTCCAAGTATCATTGCAGAATGTTAGGCGAATTACCTTTCTTGGTACCCTTTAACTGGACATTGTCTTTGGATGAGAATTCATTTAATCTGGAAAGAAATGTAATACATGGTGGTGATATCCAAAAACAGACCATGAGTTCCTTTCTCTCATTCTTTAACAATATAATTTTTACTACTCCTAGTCTGCCACTGTTTTTTAATACATTAAAAAACAAAACAAAACAAAAAAACACCCAGACCCTCAAAAACAACCCTTATGTGTTTGCTCTGTTGCAAACAGCTCTCTTGATGGAGAGGTACCTCATAACTGCCTAAACTGCCTAAAGCTCATGCTTTCTGATATTATGTGTATGCACAAACAGTATCAAAAGTCTAGAGTGAAACAGATGGTTGACAGTGGTTGACTAGTGATCCCCATGCCCAGCTAATATGAAGTTTTAGCTTACAGTTCTTCTGTCCTTGCCACTTAACACTTTTGTTGATTTTTTTCTTGAAAATACATCTTTATTGCTAAAACTGTTTGCTTCACTTCAGTCTACAGATGTGTACCTTATTATCCAATAATGCTGTAGCACATGCACAAGTGAAAATTATTAATGCCCTAGAAATGTTTTTACATAGGGAAAGAGCAACCCATTTTTATTTTTTAAAGCTATTAAAGTAGTAATGAATTCTATCTTTATATTAGATATGTTCTTTTTAAGTGAACACTCTTCAATGGCTTTCTTTGTGGAAGTAGAATTTGCTGTAAGAAATGTTAAGCATGTGACACTTCCCAAAATAGATTGTTCAGCATGATGAAAATATCAACATTTTGGCTTTCACTACTATCAAATATACTTTGATGTATATTTTGTATAGTATCCTTTTGATACTATAGAGAAGAAAATCTTTCTGTGTTACTAGCTTAATTTTTAAGTTGCTAGCAGAGCATCTGCTGCATTAACGTTTATTACTGTGTTGCATTTTGAAGTTTCTGTAGTAGGACTGATTTCTTTGCAGTTTTACTGCTGCATCAGTGCTCATCTTTTCACCCTATGCACTAATCACAAAGTGCTCCACAGGACAAGTGGGGCAGATGTGGTCACTTGCTATGCCCGATAAGAGAGCAGCAGCATAAACTATATATTTGGAGCCTTCCAGCAAGATGGAGTCCCTTCAAGTTGTATTTGCACTTGTTGATGACAGTACATAGAAAAGCATGATATTCTTACCCCAAACCTATTTAGTGCCACTGATTTTCTTGCAGTGATGGAAGGAATTTCTGTCACTTTTGACCTCCCTTCCAGAGAAGTTGTTCCATAGTGATTGCCTTCTAATAGTTTGTCTGTTCAAGGCAAGTATCTTTTCTGAATGGCTTGTGGATGGGGGCTGCGTTAAGAGAAACACTCTGCAGCCAAGTGCATCATGTACTGCTTACAAATTTATTTTGTTTTTTTTTTTTAATCCAAACTGTGGTTTCAGGCTTCATTCTTTAGTACTTGTCTGGGCTACTTTCATTCTCCTCAGACAATTTCCTCTGTCTTCAGTTTTCATATTCATCATATACTTTCACACAGTTGTCATATCTGTTTTGTCATCACTTAGTTTTTCTTAGTTTTCATAAAAAAAAAGTTTTCTGAGCTCTTGATGAATCTTTATTACTCTAGCTCACTTCAGTTGTAATTATCTCTACGCAAATCTGCCTTTAGAGAAGGCAACGCAGAATTTCTAGTGCCCTGGTACATCTTCAGGTACCTCTTTTGATGCATCGCTACATTTTATTGCCTTTTGCTTGCAGTCATTTAGCCAATTTTTAATTTACTTGGCAGTGCTTATTCTCAGGTTATTTTTGGTTATTTTTAGATGAGTTATCATGACACTGTTAAACACCATACTAATAGTCAAGTATGCTACAAACTATTGCATTCCCCTCTTCCATTAGCTTAGTACTTAAAAGAAAACAAGCAAACAAACAAAGGACTCTGATCCAAGTACAGTAAGTACTGACTCATTCTTGAGAAGTACTTTAAAAGTATTTTTGCTTTTATATGAATTATAAGGTGGCTTAGTACCTGGGGCCAGTTACAGCCTTTTTGGAACTGAAGTAGCTAATGGCATTAGTGCTATTGTAAGTTGTCCCATACATGTGACTTAGATGAAAAATAAAGGAACTCAGCACTGTTCTGGCATGCTGAGAGTGTCCATAATCAATGGGGAAGTTCACTCTCAGCTGAAAGAAGGAAAAATGTATTAGAAAAAGCCATTGATAAGGATGTCTAATACTAATTCTTTTTTACTTTTCACTGCCTTCCTCCCCCCACCCCACCCCACCCCCCACACACAGATTTTTGTTTCTCTCCTGAGTTGTTGGTATCTGTCCCAGAACAAAATTCACTTCAGTGTAAACTGGTGCAACTTCTATTTCGTTTTGTTTTCAATTCTGTTTTGCTAACTTCCAAATGAAAGTGACTTAAGCTTTTTATTGGCACTGCCATGAGTATCTTATAAAGTGATTATTTCTCTGCTAAATTTGTCCCCTATTAATAGGTACAACATTAAATAAATAAAACAAATACTGGGTGACCTCTTGCCGCAGTAAATACCATTAGTTGTCTTCTAACATGATAAAGTATTTACATCTGCATGTTGCAGGTTCTGGTGTTCATGGAACACCTACTTTTGCCCATGTTGCAAGAAAAGACAAAGAGGAAGGAATCAAACTCATTTCCCACATTGTTTCATGACAGATTTTTTCTGCTTAAGTGTTTGGCTACTGCACACAGGGAGCTATTCAAGGTCAGGAAGATACAGCAGAAATGTACGTATACCTTTGAGAAGCTGCAACATTCAGAGCACACAGATTTCAGTGACTAGTAGAAATTATTTATAAGAATACTCAGAGAATAGTCACAAAAGTTTATTTTGAATTCTGCCTCGTTCTTTGCAGCATTTCTGTAAATATTCAGGTGTAAGTATTTTCTACTCCTAAAGGGGAATATGTTTGTCAGAAGCTTGATTATAAATGTTGTGCTCATCACTGTGACATGTTTGAAACAAGTAGCTCTTGTTTCTCTGCCTACTCAGCAAACCTAATGCTTGTTCTGGGCCTCTTGGTGAATACTCACTTCTGTTCTCACAGTGGCTTTGACTTCCAAAATGCAATAATGTTAAGCAACCATAAGGTGTTGCCTTAGCTCATTTTTTTTTTTTTTTTTTTTTTTTTTTTTTTTTTTTTTTTTTTTTTTTATTGCAAGGTCTATCTCTTCTTCGTGCCCTTAGGTCTTTAACGAGTGCTTGATTGCCTTCATGTTTTACAACGTACTGCTCTGTCCAGACGCTGTGGATTGAAATTATAGGGTAGGCGTAGGAACCAGAAACTTAGGAAAGATCTCTTTCCACACATGGAAGTGAAAGAAATACAGAGTATCACAAAATTTCTTAATGAAATCCAGATTTGTTAATAACAGAGGACTCTGTGTACTGTGTACTTTAGCTTATTCCAGATCACCAACATATAATGATATGGGAATATATATGATATTTTTATATGTAATGTACACATATATATTTATATATAGTCCCATATCAATATATAATATGTAATGAACAACTCATGGCATTGATCTCTGGGTAAGAAACCCATCCCACTTTTGGTGCATGTCATGGTATATTCCTTTGCCTAGTGTAGCTGTTTTCCTTTGCATAAGCAATTTTTCCCAGTTCTCTTCACCAAAATTCGTGTTTTTGACCTTTTATAATATTTTGTGTAGATGTGATCTAAACTGTGGCTTGTTGAGTGTACAATGCCTTTAAATTGTGGGCTTTCAGAAGTTTCACATCCCTTCCTGAGGACAATATCTGTCCATTGAACAGGTCTAAGATGCATCTCAAGGAAGCTACTTCATCTGGCTAGGTTAGAAGTCTTTAAAGCTGCCTTGTGTCTCTGGTTATTAAATTTATATCTAACAGATTTAGCATGTCAAAGATCCTTTAAGGGAAACCTAGGATAGCACACCTATAAAGTGGTATTGCCATGCAGGAAGACAACTGTCAACTTATATTTCATTTTGTCTCCAACCTGTGGTCTGGTCTGATGGAGGAAGTGGAAGAGGACGTTTGACAAAACTGGCATTAGAAAGCAAGCAGATATATAGGACCATTCTGAGAAAAGTGAGAAGCCCAACCTGGTTAGACCACTCTCCTCCTGAGCTGAAAATGGAGGTTGCTTCATGTTCAGAGAGATAAAATGTAGGCTTCTGCCTGCTACTGTTGAAACTTTTTTCCAGGGACTTTCAGCACTGTTGTTCAAATATGACAGTGTGCAACAACATCTATTTTGTTCTTAATCCTTTCTGCTTATGTAGCCCACACTGTGGCCTTTGCAGTTGGCTGTCACTAGGCTCCCTTGTTTTTCAGGGAGCTCAGTATTTCAAATACCTTCATATCTTTTATTTTTAAGAAGTTTCCTGCTGATTTTCTTGCAAAGAAAACCTTGAAATATATCCTTGAGGTTAAAAATGTCACTAGTGATTTATTTTTTCCTAAACATCATGGATTATATGGTCTTTCTAGTCACTAAAGTGAGGTCTCTAGTCAAGTTTTGCTGGCAGAGATGTGGTGAAAAATGTCGTAATGTTAGGCTGGGAAAATAGTGTGGTTTTTGTGTGTGCACGCATGGTATAGTTAGCCTAATGAAAGAATAGCGTAAGCAGGGGTTTAAAAGGAACTTTCAGTAGCATAAAGTACCTTCTCCCTCGTTACCTTAACCCCGCCACACTCGGTGTCTGTGGAGAGTGGCCCTTCGCCAGGCCCTCTGTGCAGCTGTGACAGGACTCTGAATTGTTTTGCATAAGTTTGTTCGGTTTAGATGTCCCTTCAGGAATCATCTTAATGATCATTTAACACTCCAATTTTTCCTTGCATATCTGTCTCCATCCAATATTTGACATTTTAAGTCTCATTTGCATAAATAAGCACCCTGTTATCTTATCTCTGATTTTGAGCACCTACAATTTTACCTGGAAATACTTATTTGCCTGTAATTGAAGTGCACTTTGATTGAAGAATAAACCAGAAATACATTTAAAAGCATGCATATTTTACAGAAAAGCTTTTCCCCAGCAAAACAATCTTTACTTGTTAGCACTGTTTTGTTCAATTAACTATTTTCCCAATTAACTGTTTTCCATTTTAGCAAGGTTTTAATGTGTTCTTTTCTTCAGTAGAGAAATCATGTTTAATTAAAAGTTACTTGCATGTTTTCAATTATAGATGGTAACTGGTTTGACTTTACGCTCCCAATTGCCTTGAGTAATTTCCTGTAGAAATACATATAATGCGCTTGCATGTTTGAAGTATTGGTGGGTCATTTGCCTTGGTAGTGTGTAGCACTTAAGCAAACTGTTGGGATTTGGGAAGGACAGATGATGCTTTTTAGTGGTAAATGGTGATACGGTGCCTGTTCTTTCTGCAGCTTGCTGAATAGGTACGGGACCAGCTTTGTCAAGAGAGCGAGAGTTTGTTATCAAACCAAAGACTTGCTGCAAAGGTTGTTTCAGTAAATAATTGGGAATTAAGGAAATGGGTGACTGGCAGTGTTGCGTATATATTTTTGCTTGATGTCAGTCAGTGCAGATTAATGTTGTTTCCTATTTCATGGTCTCAAATAATGCAGCAGAAAAACTTTTATTAACACATCTCACTTGGTGTGTGTCAGAATTCCAACACTGACAAAGCTGCTGCAGTTTGTAGCAGGGTGACGTGAGGTGGTAGGAGGCTTAAATTTTATGGCAACTGTATTAAAACCATAGCTTGTTTTCTCTATTAAAACTCTGTGACAAGGCCTTGCGTGAAACAGTATGTATAGTTATGGTCAGTTATGTTTAGGAAACTGGGTTAGGTAGACAGAAAGCAGGGGAGATAGAGTGTCTGTTTTACATGAGACTGCAAGAGCCTGTCTTTGATGTGAAAGCTGATAGGAATTATGTTTGCTGTGCTTGCATACGTAAGACCATTCAAGGGAGGGGAGGGAGGGGGGGAAAAAAAAAACAGTTAAAGGGCAGTGCATAGACGGGCTCTAATGCAGTTTGGCTGTAATTTAGAAGTTGCATTCTAGCCATTAGAGCAATGAGGATCAAATGCAACTTTCTCATAGGAGTCTGGAGGCAAAATCCTGGTATGCTTAAAGTGGAGATCGCTACCTTTTTAGGCTCATTTTCTGTATGTACTTAAAGTACCTCTCCAGACTACTGTTTCTAGCCTAGATTTCAGTATTCTGATTAACACACCTTTTTCCCTAGTACTGCCAAGACCTACACAAAACCACAGGGTCCAGATCTTGTTTCATTTCTTAGTGAAAAAGTGTCCATGCAATTCATATTGCCCCCATATTTGGGGCCGTGCTGTCACTTTTGTCTGACAGTCAAGTTACTCCTTTTTGGTGATGATGTATGTTTGGGAATGTCAGAACTGTGCTGTCTTCTCTCTGATGCAGTGAATTTTTAATTCTTTTTTTTTGTTTTTCTGGCACACTTTTCCAGAGGATGGGTTGGGACTGGACTGCTCGAGGCAAGACAGAGGTATTTCTTTAGGACACTATCCTGAGTTATGAGAGTTGAGGATTGGCTTCTTATTAGCCAGGCTTTCCACTCCGAATCTAGTCCTGAGGAGGATTCCCTGAAAGACAGAGGAGCGTTGCCTCACCTCCAGCTTTCTTTGAAAAGTTGACCTCTGTTGCTGGAATGAGTGATGCTGGGCATCTGTCATCCAGGGAGACTTCCCAAACTCGCACTCATTAAATGCTTACTTGGGATTTTCCAAGGAGCTACCACTTGAAGGCTGGGATGGTCAGATCCGGCAGCTCAGCAGTGGGAGTGCTCTGAAACTCTCTTTTCGGGTATCCTTCCTTCAGATATGCTCATTCTGGCTCCTGGATGCCATTCCACGGTTGCCCGTTTAATTCCCAACAATACACAGAGGAGGAAAACTGAGGAGGCTTAGGGAAGTAATGTGAAGTTCTGGATCTAGATCTAAAAATGCCTTTGTAATGTTTCTTGCTAATGGATGTGGATAGTTCTTTGATATTTTCTGTGGTAGGTATAAATACATGTACATGTAAAATCTAGAAAGTACCTTGAAATGGATACTGCCCCATCTTGAATTGCTATTACTATTTAAAGGCTTTCACATTAGAACAGAAATAAACCTTCTTTATTTTGGTCTCATTATAAAAGTCAGGTCTATCTCTTTCTTTCTCTGTTTTTTATTTTTTCCTTTTCCTTTTTTCTCTGGATTTCTTTCACTCTTACCTTAGCTTACTACAAGCAATGTTTATTCAAAAGAAATCCTACTAATAAACAGAGAACAGGACTTTAAGTACCTGGAAATTTTCTGCTATTCAAATGTTTACTCTTTCAGTGGCACGTATTTCTGGTTTAATATTCAGATATGCCATTGCTTTCGTAAAGACAGGGGGGAATACTCCTGTGATCAGAAAGGGCAGCCACTAAGAGCAGCGGTGATGTGAGTCATTCTGACAGTGAGCAAACTTGTCAGAATGTTCAAATTTTCAAGATTAGATGGCTTAAGACATCATTTTTTTTCCTAAATATTTTTGAAAGTCCTTATGAAAATTTAAATAGCAATGTCTCCTGGTGTCCTGAATTGAAAACATCATGAATTAACAATTGCATTTTACAGATAAAATTTTGTTTTGTTTACTGGAAAGTCAAAAGAGTAACACTGAGGTTGTCAGATTCTCTGCAATACTTTTAATAGCTGAATTCAAAAATCCATAGTGTAAAATACATCAGTCCTAAGTAGGAAAAAGGGAATTTGTAATAAGCACATACACTGTAAGACAGTGACTCTTTTTTTTTTTTTTTTTTTTTTTTTTTAAAAAAAAAAACAAATGACTTTATATGTTAAGTACCTTTAAGCCATTGACTTCCCCCCCCCTTCCTCCCTGAAACCCTGTTTACTAATTAATTTCATGCTGGCAACTTCTTTAGGATAAACCAGAATTTCACTGCAGACATATACTTCTGTGTTACAAAGTGAATAATCCCATGTTTTTGGCTGAAGCGTTGCTGTATTACAGCTGTCTTTTTGTCTTTTGCCTAGGGCCATCTGGTAGGGGAATACTCCTTTAATAGAATAAATCATTAAAAGGCTATAGCAGACTTACGGGAATCATTTTTTCTGTATATCCCACTACTGTTCTTATCAAAGATATTGAAGAAGAGGCTTAGTGGATAGAAAGTGGTTGTCTTGTGTGAGCCTACCTGCTTTGCAGTTGTTTCACAGAGGAAAAAATGATCTGTGCTACATTCACTGTCTCTTTAATTCGGATTGCCAATGATAATACAGAGTCTACTGCTAAAGAAAGGTAGGATGCAGAAGCAGAAACATTAGTGCTAATCTGCTGCAGGAAGAGTAGATAAATCAGCACAGCTCTCATACATCACCAAGAGGGAAGCTGATTGCAACTTGACCATGTGCCTAAGTGGTCACATCAGCAACAAGAACAGAGCATGGATAAAAAAACTAAAATGTACCCTTAGGGCTACATGCTGTGCAGGACCTATAACAACACATCAATGTAAGTTTAAGACTTCTTTATTTTTTGTTTCTTTCATTGAAATTATTGTTTTAAGCATGCTGTTTATAAGATTATATTACCATTTTGCACAAATTTAGGGAAAATGTGATAGAATGAAACATAACACTAAGCAGGTAATAGTTTGATACTGTTTATGGTTGTGAATGATTATGGGCTATATTTAGTATTGCTGTGTCTTTCAACATACTGCTTTCTTTGAGGATGTTTTAATATTTAATCCTAACAGTCGTATCTTAAAAATTGAGTAAGGTTCTGGGTGAGATGACAGTGAGATCTCTTGTCTTCATATCTGTCATCTTGCATTTCAAAATGAGTTGAGGCAGAATGCCATAAATATATTTAGTTCTAGTATGAGAAATTTTGCATCATTATATTCTTTCTGTTAAGATAAAAGCTCATAAAGAATATTTTTGGTGGACTTTTTTGTATTCTTGATTTAAGTGCAGGTGGTAATTTTCTGACAATTTTTAAAATTTGTGTAATTGTTTAATGTCACTTGAGCTTCTGCAAAAAGGGAAAGCAGGGATGGCATGGAAACTGAATAAGCATTGATTGAGAGTCTGAAAATTAAATTTTAAAAGTTTTTGCAGTAAATCTGATTTCAGTTCATTTTTTACTAAATTAGATTATCATGTTTAAATTGAGGCAAGCATATAGCAAACAAATGTGAGAAACTAAGTGGGTAGCCCCCATTTCCTACTGTGTGAGACTCTGAAGATGTTGATTGCTGCCCACGAATATCCCAATTGTAGAATGCAGAGCAGCATGTTTAAATAATGCACGGGGAAATAGAAAAGAAAGCTGGAATCTTACTGTTTATATATTAAGATGCTTTGTTCAAAGAGTACATAATAAAAGCTCTTGAAATGGTATCTCACGGTCTCCCTACAACTTTAGAGAAAGGAAAATCCGGAAGAGGCCGTGTTGTGTGCTCTAAAAGTGGGGGAGATTTGGAAGTACTTTAATCAAAATAATAATGCTTTGATTTATTACTTATTTTTAGGGAAGGGTAGGGGCTTCAAACAAATTCATGGTGTGTGGAAAAAGATGGTTGAGGGATTCTTCAGTGATAGGAACTTGATTAGTTAAGTGAAAAGATGCAAAAGTGCATGCAGTTATTTTTTAGTGTTGTAGCTGTGGCAAATACGGTAACAGATGGATTAGAGATAGAAGTAGCCTGAGTTTAATCCACAAAAGTTTCTGTTTGTGGCAACTCAAAAATGTCTGGATAGTTGTATATATGTTGCCCCCTTCACAAAAATGGAAATACTTAGTGTTGTCCAGTTTTGTCTCTTAAGATACAGATACTCTTGTTTTGGCTAAGACCTACCTGAAATGAGGATTCAGCTACTGATAACTGCAGTTAGATCTAACTGAGGAGGAGAGATGGAAATCTAGAAAGGGGAAGGGGAGGCTCTTTCACAAAAAGGAGGCTCATTCTTTCCAGCAGAACAAATAACCAGCTTCACCAACTGGCAGGTGAACTGTGGAGAATTTACTTTAATTCAAAATGCGTTTATGTGTTCATGCTGTCAGATGTACTTGGCTCCTGAAGCTGAAATCCCATTGGGAATCCAGTGGCTAAATTGATTTGAAAAATAATAAATTGGAATGACAGGAGATTGTGATTATTCTGGTTTGCAAATATGATTAAACAAGTAGTTTTTCTTGTAACTGGACATAATTTGTTAACAATCCTTACTGAAGTTAATGATTCAGCTTGTGCTTCAAAGGCTAACAAGGACTATAGCTGAGCTTGTGTTGTGGGCTTTGAGCAGATGTTTGCTTCTTGGCCCTTCTGTGGAGTTTCATGAAGGAATCGGGATTAAGTTAGATACTAAATGAATCGCTTTGCATGCGACGAGGCTGTTCTTCAGTCACTTCTGTGAAGGTTTCTTTTTAAAGCTCAAGAGACGAAAGTCTATTGAGCATCTGTCATAGGTTGAAGCTGACCTTGGATGCAGTTTCCATTTGTCAAGACAAGGCACTTCCCCTCGAGTGAACATTCTCAGCTCAGGTATTTATTACGCCAAGAGGTTTCAGTGTTAGCAATCAGCTTGCTTGCTAGAACACAACCTGCCCTTCGTTTCCACTTTCAGGCTGGGGGGGGGGCGGCGGGGAGAATGCTAATTGAATTCTTTTTGTCCTTGAGAGAAAAGCACTAATGGACACCATTCCTTGCACTTTCAGAGCAGCAGGTGACTCACTAATGCCAAATTCAGCTCATTAAAGTTGTTTATACCGATGGTATTCAGGCAGACAAGTCTTGCTCCCACTGACTTTAATGGAAAAGTTCCTGTTAACCAAAGTTACCTTGGAAAAGCCTGAAATATTAAAGCAACCTATGCCCTTCTCTCTAGATCAAGAGACCCAAGAACTTTGGTTATTTGAAGTATGCCAGAAAAGCTCCCATCCTGCTTTAGGTGCAGAGGCATAAGAGCTCTTTGATTCCTTCCACAAGTTCAGTAATTGCTAATCCATCCACTGAACTGTGTCTAGAATACTCTGTAACACCATTAGCTTCCCACATAAAAAACTCGCAAGCTACAGTCTATAAAATACCATGAGTCAACTTTGATAATCAGATATCATGTGAAGTACACTCAGAAAAATGTGCTGAACGGTTTGGTCCTCAGTCAGCATCATGTGCTGTGAAGAGAACACACGTTGTAACTAGGCAAACTGAACAGGGCTGTCATCGAAACAGGTTCCCTCTAGGGAAACGGGTTGAAGAGGCAAGACAATTTTACATGTAAATTTACTATAATGCAAACAGTAGCAGATATGGCTGACAAGAAGATTGAACTATTTTATATCCCAAGTGGGTCCTCCAATCTGTCTTGGAACCTTTGTTGAAAATTGTTTAATGATTATGAACTATTTCAGAAGATCGTACCTGCAAAGGCATTTCCTAGGCAGGCCTCCCCCTAGCTTTCAGTCTTCCCAGCCTTGCTAAATGCAAGCCCTCTGCAGTGGCCTTACGACTGCGTAGGCTGAACGGCACCAGACTGTGCTGGACCTGCACACGTAACTGCTGAGGACAAAATGGCCTGGTGGTTCTTGCAGTGCAATAACCGTTTGTTACAAGGCAGCCACGTGCCTGAGTGTTAAGTCTTGCTTTGAGGGGAAACTTATGAAACATGTTCCCAGTAGGACTCCCGCAGACTGATAACTCTACCTTTCCGTGAAAATCATGGATTAGAGTGCCAGTGACTTGGCTATAAATGTGTTTGTGATGCATTAAAATTTTCTGTCCCCCTTCAGGGACTGCTGGTGATAATTTGCCTTTACACGTTTAAAGAGAGCATTCGTGCAAGCTTGTGAAGGTGTGACCTTTTTGTCTACAAACTTGTGAGCTGTTTTTTTCCCTTCATATAGTCAAATTGGTTTATATTGAAAAATTAAATCCAGAGCTGCTGTTTATGATCCATATTTAGCTGGAAAAGGCATTGCACGTGTGTCTGACCTGGAAGAAGGTCAGTTTGTCAGTTCTTTCCACCTTTATCATCTGATTTAGTAAATCCCCACTGGTGTTTGTCTCTGTTACATGAGAAATGGGTAGAATCCAAATCTCGGTAACTGTTTATACAACAGTAGCACTTCGGGACACTGCTGCTGGAGAGGAGAGGACTGTTGTGCTAGGCAGTAAGGGAGGGGTGTGCAGCACTGCAGGCTCAGACGGAACAAGGGGCAGCAGGAGGAGACAACTAGCAAAGACAGAAGCAGAGAGCAATAATAAAATGCAAGAAAAGATTTCATTTCATCATGATATAGCTTACCTTTTGAGCCACAAATTTTTCAGTTAGCCTGTTGTGGCTTGACTTGATGTCCTGACAATGTGTGCAGGGTAGAAGTAGAGGATGATGCTACTGGAATTTGGGTTGTATTTGGTGGAACTCCTAACAGTTTTTATTAGCGCTTTGTTATTGTTCTGGAAAATAGTTACATATTGGTTAACCATATGGATGATGTGTTAGTGTATTTTTAGAAGATTGCTCAGATGTCTCAGTTCCCATTATGGCAATATTGTCATCTTGTGCTGTGGCTCAGTGCCATGATGCCAGTGTTTTATATACTGAAAACCCAAACAAATATCTGAACAATGGAGAGGGGGTCAGTGCAGGAAAGAGGGGAGTAATAAACTATAGTGTTGACCTTTAGTGTCTGTGACAGGGATGGAGACTCTGGGAGTACAGCGTGACCTGTGGTACTAGTGCTGGGCAGTGTCCCAGGTAACTTCCCCACTGGGTAGTGGGACCACTGAGCAGTCATTGCCGGTCCCAGCACCAGGCTGCCAGTGCTTTTCCTGCTCCGTAGCCCTGCCTCTGTAACTCCCACTGAACTTACCAGGAGAAGAGGTGGAGACAATTTTTTATCATAAGTCCTTGAAAAACCCCTTTCTCGTATTCTAGCTTATGAGAACTTCTTCGGATAACAAAGCTATTGAATAACCTGCTATTGTTCTCCTTGGACGGATGATGAGTGATGGGAGGAAGGAAGGAGACAGAGAAAGGTGTGAGCAAAAGCAATAGGGAAATTCTTGAACTAGTGAGTAATTCCTTAAGGGAGGAGTCCCTCATTTTGTTTGTACTTGAATACTGCTTATACGCATTAGCAATTTCTTTGAGTGAGAAATGACTGTCATCTCAGTCCATTCATTGCAGCATAAACGCAACCTTGCTGAACTGTTTGAAAATCTAGTAAACTTCATCTCTTAGGATTTATTGTAGTCTCTAAAGCACCTGACTCTCAAAACAAAGAAGTTTCAGATATTTTGAGCGCTGACAATTTTTTTTTTTCTAGCAAGGAAGCTTGAGAAATATCCAGGCAGCAAGCCTTCTCGCAGACCAGACAGAGTAGCTTCTTCATATCAGAAGCTGCATTTCCTATTCTGTTTCTCTGCCAGAAATTCTCTTGCCAGAAACCTTAATTTGAGCTTTTATCTGCTTTTGAAGGGAAGGAAGTTAACCATCCCAGTAACACTGCCATCACTGCTACAAAAAATCTGCAGACAGTGGAAGGCTATGGAAAACTGATAATTGCCTACAAATGCATAATTTCCCCAGGCCATGATGAGCAGTGATAAAATTGCCAGCCCCATTTTACACTGGGGAGATCCTTAAGTACAGATCCATCTTTACTATTCAAATACTCTGTAGGTAAGTCAGAACTGACCAGGTAACAAATATATATATTTTTTTCTGTCTGTTACTACTTTTGCTGTATTGCTACATGTATAATTAGCTGTTACAACCATTGTAAAGAAAATCACTGAGGCCCTTACATATATGTGAGTGGAAAATTTGACCTAGAGTGCTTTTTAACTCTGCAAACCATCTGTAAGATTAAACATAGGTGGGATTGGGCCTGCTTTTTATAGCTTGTGATGATAATATTTCAGATTGCTAAAGTCTCTACGCTGTGGGAAAGCTCTATGGTTATAGAGAGCATTTGGAATGTCAGCGTGTCTGAGAGATCTCCGAGAAAGATCTCCACGTTTTTTGTTGCTAGTCATGTTGAGTTACTGCTGTGCTGCCTGGCAGAATTCCAGGTCGTGTCTCACTCAGATGGATTTATTCTTCAGAGCAGTGATTCTCTAGGGAAGAGAATATCCAGGGGTCTGGATTTGGTCTTTTTCATTTTTGGTAAACTCACCTCAGAGTAACACTTTATGCAATATATGTGCAATATATGCAATATGCAATACTTCATGCAACTATAACTGCTGAAAGTCTGTAATGTGCTATGGTGCCGAGAGGCAGCCCGTGAGTGCCAGCGGATGGAGGTTTGCAGGTGAGGAAAAGAAAGCGTATCTGAGGGGACTACGCCAGGGAATCAAAGTAATATTTGATACATTAACTTTTTAAAAGAAATTAAGGTCTGAAAATGTGTTAATAACTGCATGGCAGTGATGACTAAAACATTTAGTAACTGAGCCAGGAGTGAAGGTGCTGAGCAGCTGCCCAGCAGCCTCGGTGACATTTGAACCATTCGTGGGGGGGACAGCAGTGATGTGGGGGGTTGTAAAACAAGCAAACTGCGCAGGGGGAAGCACGGACTTTCCAGCGGAGCTGGAGCACAGGAGGACCAGCAGTAAGCTGCTAATGCAGTGTAGCTCTCACCTCAAATAGAGAGCAAATGATCCAAGGCGCAGCCCCACCTGCATTCTTTGTTATCTGAGTGCATTTTTTCCTACTGAACATATTCCTGAAGGCATCGATCACTGGTGCTTTTCACCCCAGTGTGCTCTCCCTAATTCACTGGATTTTTACTCACATG
>VZSV01000128.1:1220245-1276111 GCA_013398735.1 Nothocercus julius | reverse complement strand
AGGCTGGAGTATCTCCTAGGATTAGTGAGTAGCTGGGAGGAGCTGATTGCCTCAGGCATAGCCAAGGGCCATTAATTCCCATGTAATGCCCGATGCTGATGCTATAGTTCCTCTTACAACACAGAAATAGAAAGCTTGCCGACCTCTGTGTTTTGATCGGCAATGATTTTCTTATGATGACTGCTTATGCTTCTGAGTGCTCATCACTCTAGTGTTTGACAGAATTCTAGTTTATAAACTTCATGTGTTTCAGAGAGTTAATGCATTGCCTGTTACCTACACCTAAGTCTGAAATAGGTTATTGGAACTGCACTCTTCCAGCCTTTGTACACATCTTGCAAACACTGCAGCCAATGTTAGGTATGGGTGGTATACTCTTGTGAAAGAAAAATTGATTATCTCTAAATTAGTATACATATTTTTATACATAAAAAATGAAAACTGAACATGTGGCTCCTCTACTGTGTGGTTGTCCTGTAAGGCAACATGCAGTTTGCTACGTGCTTTTTATTTTTTTTAAGACAAAATGCCCCTGAAATTTTAATTAATTTATTTCAATACCCAAAGAAATGGTGATCAAGAAGAGACTGGCAAAATTGTTTGGAAGCAGTGACCATCACATGCTCTTTACATGCATGCGCATGTACATAGAAATATACAATAAAAGTATTGCTGGGCAGATCTTAAAATTCAGGAGAAAAAAGTTCAAATTGAAGAGACAGCCCCTGTTTCCCAGCTTAGCAGATCATGTGAACACACATGACTTCCAAGCAGCACAGAATTTAGCTAGCAAACAGCAACCGTAAGAAGGTTTTTCACAATGATTGACTTCAACCTCTGGTAAAAATTCTACCATTTTTTTTCCTCAGGAAGAAAGGTATTTATCTTTTTAAGAGTGCTTCGCTGTCAGGGGCCCCAAAACATTTTACAGAGGTAAAGCTTAGGAGTGACATGCAGGTGGTAGAGGGAAAATGAGCGGAGCGTCGCCGCGATGGCTCCGCAGAGCTGCGGCAGCGCAGAGCTAGAGCGGGGCTCGGCGGGCAGCCCCGCGCAGCAGCCCGGCTCGCGGCGCCGAGCGCAGGTGAGGAACGAACCGGGCGCGTGGGAGCTGCACCTACCCTGCTTTGAAAGGGGAAGGAGCAGCAGCCAAGCTGTCTGTAACCAGCACTTGTGGTCAAGACGTGGACTTGTCTTGCTGAACTCTGAAGTTCCAGCACTGCGTTGATTCCAAGAAATGGGTATGGGTTGTTTCAGGGTTGATTTAGGGTAAATAACCACTTCCTACTGCTCTGTCTGTGCTTGTTGTTTACCCAGCTGTGCCTTATCTAGTTTATGGATTCAAAGTTGATCGCAGTATAGAGTGTTGGAGCATCGTAGAGCAAAAGGGTAGGCTTAGGATAGACCGTCTTTTGATATACTAAAAGTAAGGCTGGAATTGATATTTTTTTGTTGGAGTATTTTTGTTGATTAAGTTGTATGTAGAGTGTGTAAGTGGTAGTGTGGGAGAAAGTTGGTATATGGATTTTTTTTTTTTTTTTTTTTCCATTCTAAAACATAAAATTAAAACTCTTGTGTTTTTATCATGGACAAAAAGGGAAAAGAGCCTAGAGCTTTTTTCATTTTAGGAAATACTAGTTGGAATTCTTTCTGATTCCATTATGACTGCCAATTATAACACTTTAGCACCTTTCCTTGAAAAGTAGGATTTCGAGGAAAACTGGTGGTTTTCAAATGCTTTAGGTTCTTTCTTTTCCTTCCTTGGCTTTGTTTACTGTTAGATTGGCTTGCCTCTGTGCAGGAGGAGGAGGAAGAGGGGGTAACTTTCTCTTGCCATCCTCCCATCCTCCCCTTTCTCTGGCTCAAAATAAATTCTGTAGCATTTGTAGAGTGATAGAAAATGAGTGGTGGGAGGGAGAAAGAGAAGGGTAGAAGAAAGTGAGAATTGGAGGAAACCTTTGCCCTCTAAACTATTTGTGGTGTATTGCCACCCATTTGAGAATCACTGTACTAAAAAACTAGACCGTTTTAGTGCATAATGAGAATTTCCACTTCTGTAACTGGGACTTGGCCAGTGATAGCATCCTAACTTCATTTCTTTGACCAAAGAACTTGTAAAACCTGAAGATAAATGATGATTCAGAAAACTGGTCTCATGGAGACTGTATTTACCAGGTGAATCAAGGGAACTATCTGAGGTGATCCTAAGCTTTAACAAGGTATGTGTAAGCCTTCATCAAATCCTTGTAATTGGTCTAAACAGTCTTGTCGAAATCCGCAGAGGATCCTACTAGCTGACAAAGCATGTGCACGTCGCTGCAGGTTCATAGGGAAATAGAGGACTGTGTGCTTATCCCAGAAACTTCAGTTTCCTTTGTAATGATTCCTCTTCTTAGCAGACCTTCTGTCTCTGTTTTGATCTTCTATGGGATCAGAATGCCCCAGACTTCTGTTTCAGAGGCTGTTCTGTAGATGAGAGTCCCTGAAGGGAGGATGTGTGGAGCTTGATCTGTACCTCGTTCATCAGAGACAAACCGAGGGCCGCAGTATGGGCACAGTGAGGAATAACTGCGAACCCCTGGGCTAAACCTGCTCAAAGATAGCTGCAACTTGCAGCTTCATGTCAAAAGAATCCCAGAGAGGGACCAGCAGCCCTTCCATGCTGTTTCCAAAGGGGCATGTCACTGCAGTTTGGTCCTGGCTTATTGTTATTTGAATGTATCTGGTTTGAGTTTCCTTTTTCTTTGAAAGGATTTTTTTCCAAATATTTTAAAACTTCCTTCCTGGTGTTTGTTTTTTTTTCCAGATTCCAAAATTAGATCAAGTCACATTTCCTCATGGGACTTCTGGTGCAAGGAGCCATTGAGCTTTTGCAGCCCCTAGTCCGGAGGCGCCTGCTCCAGCGATGACCTGTGCTGTCATGCTCGCTGTCCCAAAACAACTGGGCAGTGGCAGACTGTAAAAGTTAACGCACGTCCCCTGTGCTGTCCAGGCCCCCTCGGGCTGTGCATTTTGAATTTTGCTCGATGTTGTTGAGTCCTATTTCATGAAGGTACTATTTAATCCTTGACTTGCCTGCTACTTTTCTCATTTGACATGTTAACTGTTGTGTCAAAAAAAAGATATTTTAAGAATTGGCTTATCAAGGAGGATGTCTTTTCCTCTCAAAGACCCCTAAGGATGAATATTTGATTAAAATGTGACTGTAGCACATTTGTGCTGTGTCTTTTTGTAAATGAATGACTTGTGGACTGTCTCATTTTTAATTGGCAAACTATTCAGTGAATGTTTCTGCAGGGCAGGGTTAGGAGTTAGTTGATTTTTTTTGTTTGATACTTTAATTGGTATTTTTATTCCTAAAGGTAGTGTGAAGATGAATAAATACATAGATTTAATTTAAGTTTCCGTTCTGGAAATGAGGAAAAGGATATGTTCTAAAACTTGGGATAAAACCCCAAGCCCTGAGATGGGCCACCCAGCATCAAAGCAGCATGTTGGCTTTGTGGTCATTGTAGCCATGGCTTTCTGCAAGACCCCTGCAGCTGCTGCTCAGCTCTCTGCTCCGTTTGCCTGCTGCTTTCTTTGTGAGGTCCTGTGGCAGCTGATAAAAATCTGCCCTTGAAGGGGCTTGGAGGTTGAATGCCTGTCCCTTTCACTGCTCTGGTAAGTCACGAGGACAGCTGGATCTTTAGATATGATGACATGATTTGCAGAGAACGCTAGGACAGTCAGTGCAGAAAGGGAGTATGAGTGGCTGATTGCTGAGCTACTTAATGCACAACTCTTAATAGTGTATCAGTCTATTGGAAAATACTATAGAATGGGACATCAGGAAAAGGAAAAATGCATAACTTGGACCTGTTTGGATTAGTTCAAGTTCAAAATTTTTTATAACAAGTTCGCACTTTGTAGGTAGTAAAAACAATCCCATTTCATGTGTATGGGTTTGGTGTTAGTACCCTTGCCTCTGTAAGTAACATTAAATTAGAAGAACTAGGATAAATCGTGGAGGGCTGCAGGAACAGTCTCCTTGTGTCTCTGACTGTGTCAGTGTGTGGCTTCTGAAAAGGTCTTTGACTAGTTTTCTTTCCTCAGTAGTTCCGAGCTATTAGCTTCTTTCTAGGAACAGAATAGCAAAAAGTGTAAAATAAAAGCCCAAGACCTAAAGAAGTGCTGTTACTTCCAAAGTAATCTCTTTTCCAAACCAGAAAGCTTGATGCAAGTGTCATATTTGGGCAGTGTAGAGTGTCTAGATATTCCCTGCCCTTTGTGCAGGCTAAGGGGTAGCAGTGTGAGCTGCAGTCTGCAAGAGGGATTTGTTTTTGTGCTGTATGAAGCTGCAAGACAGACGATTGCAAATGGTTACTAATCTGGGTATTCATGTGTGTGCTGTGGGCGACAGCAAGGCATGCATCGAATTCAGGGTGGATAGACGATTCAGCTGTTATTTAGCTTCTCTTTCATTGAAGAAGAGACATTTTAATTAGAGGAAAGTTTTTATAAATAGGTCTTTAATCACCTTTATGCTACATAAATACATTTTTCTCTTCTGGTTGATGCTGATGAAATTGCTTTAGTGAGATACTCTGGAATGCAGTATGGAGTGCATGCAATATATATATGTACACTTCTTTTACTCTTGGACGACCATTAGAATGTTAAATCTAAGATATAAAATCAACTTATTTTACCATTTTAAAGCAAAACCAAGTGCTGTGGACTCATAGTGGACTTTGCTTACTCTTGCAAATGTCTAAATACATATGGTTTTGTGCAGAAAAATGTGGCTATCATGGTGGCAAAGAGGCTGGACACAGTACTACTGGCTCAAGATTTCTATTGCCCTTTTCTGGCTGTCCTTTAAGATTGCAGCCTGTTTTGCAGAATTTCTTAGAAAGACACCTATGTTCACTGATCTTGTTCATGGTAGGGCCCTGCTGAGCTCATGGGGAAGATGCCATTTTGGGGACAAGAGCAGGAAGAGGCAGCAGCTGGCAGGGCATAGGCCACTGGTGCCCTGAATATTTGTTATTGTGGAGCCACAGCCCGCAGTGATGGGGCACAAGTGAAGGGGTGCGACTGGGTGTAATCTGGAATTGCACTAACTTTTTTCAAGGGAAATTGTAAGAAATAAAATTCATAAATGGAATAACATCACACCCTGGCAATCAGTATCATCAGGGTGTGCCACAATTTTAAACCAGGAGCACAGGTAATTAAATGCTGCTGAAAAACAAACTGCAAGAGACAGGGAATAAGATTGCAAGAGGATGGTATTGAATAGCTACATCAAGTTCTGACTTGGGTTTCTTGACAAATAATTTAGATACAAATATATCCTAGCATTTGAAAAGCTTAGCATTTGAGAACTTTAGTGAAGTTGACCTCTATATTAGGGGAAAGAGCATTCCCCAAAATCTGTTATTTTTATTTGTAGTTTCAAGATTTTTTAAAAAAAGTAGATTGTTTTCTGCAGCCGGTAAAACTTTTACATTTAACATTAATATCCCAGTGGATTCATTCCGTGCATTCTTCTTAGGACTCCCTGTTTTTAGCTTTGATGTTACTAAAATCAATAATTTCTATCACCTCTTAAAAAGACACTGACGAGCCAGGAACCAGTTTCCAGCTCTGATGCAGGATGAACTTGAAACTTCCTGCAAGTTTGTCAAAAGGTGATGAGTTGTGGCTGCCCTGGCCCCTATGTGGCAGCGTCCCAGGGCTCGGCAGACTGGCTGTGGCCACTTCTGCAGGTCTGCTCCTCCTGGACATTTCTTGGTTTGACCCCATGACTTGGTACTGAGACTTCTGCAATGGGACCTGCTTCTCTATAACATTTACAAATTGAGCTCAGTATCAGCTGTACACATTTTGTGTCCTCTCTTAATATGGCATGTGGCAGCAGCAATAGCTCAGTGAAAATGTACTGAGAAAAAAATGCACATCGTAGATTCAATTACTGGTCTAACCTAAATTTCTAGTCTGATGGTATGTTGTGTTGAATTCTGGCGGGAGAGAGGCCTGGGTGGAATATATAGTCCCCGTAATGGTGCTGGGCAGTTTTTTTTTTTTTTTTTTTCTCCCACTCGTAACAGAACTGTAATTAAAATGCCTGCTGCTGTCTCACTAATGATCCTACGCTTCCTTTGGGCAGAACACTACTGAAATGTATTTTATCATAATAGGAATTTCTCCAGCTTTCCCATTCAGAATAAGCTGGAAGAAAAGGTTTCCCAGTTAGCCAGGAGGGCTTTGTCACTCCCTGTTACCTTTGCACCCAAGCTCTCGGTTGGTGCAGTTTGCTTCCTTGCCCTGAGCCACCTCAGCTCCCTGGCAGCCAGTGCCGGATTTCCAGCCCGGAGCTGCCCTGAAGAGCCAGGGCAGAGGTTCAAATTTAGGGCTGCTGTTTTCAGAAACTGCCTCTGACATGAAGATAAACAAAGTTGGCCCAGTGCTTAGCACTTTGGAAAGCTATCTTGTTTGGAAAAAGCATTTTAATTCTGAATAAAATATTGGGTTGGCTTTTAGCTCATAAATGGCACTTTATTTCACTTCAGTATCAATATTGACAAGTAACCGCATCACGTCATGACCTTATGTAAGCACATGGTCAAGCTCCAAGTTGATTTTTGGATATTATTTCCACGAGTCTAAGGATAGGTTGTATAGACATTTGATTCCTTGTTAAACGGTACCTTTGCAATCAGAATTATGAAAGAACCTGAGCAGTATCTCAGCTCCTTGTTTGCTTTCGCAGGCACTGACAGCAGTTCAAGTCAGTTCAAGTCCTTTCCAGACTCCTTCTGAAGAGTTTGCTGCCTCTGATGCTGCATGTAGGTAGAAAACTGAAGAGATAGAGTTTATGCAAGGGTTTGGAAAGCAACATTGCTTTATTAACAGTTTGCATGATTACAAGTTTTCTTTCAGCCTACACTGGGCCATTGATTCAGGCAGTTTCCTTTGTGCTTGAACAGCTGAGAGAAACACCATGTGCGTCATCTCCTGTAGTTGTGTAAACTTCTGATGCTACTGTAAGATCACTCCCGGCTTAGTCCCAGCAGGTAATTGCATGCTCTTGGCATTGCAAAGGTGAACTTCACCATGATTCTTTTTTTCTTTTTTTTTAAAGATTTCTTGTGTTTTTAATGGAGAAATAACCCTTTTTTTTGGAGTAGGAGACTTGAAAAGGCAAGGAGTTCATAGCTTCATCTGGAAGACCAAAATTGTTATATGCTTCTTGAGGGATTATTGAGAGAGACAATGTTTAAGTGGCTGGTTCTCAGAGTGCTTAAATATCTTTAAAATCGGTCTCTGATGTCACTGAATGTCAGTGCAGCCTAGTATCTGAAGTGCCCAAGTCATTATTATAGATCGGACTTGGTTACTTAAATCATTCTGGTGCTTTAGGAAATGTTGTACTCTGCTTGTTTGCCAGTTGCATAGGGAGGGTCGTTTGGTTGCAGATGCTTTGTATAGGCTACTATCCAAAATATTAACATTAGGAAGCGTAAGCTCCTGCCAGATTTCTCTTAACATTTTTTATTTAGTGCAGAGCAAAGCAGATTGAGGTTCAACATTCAGTTCTTGATGGAAGGCCCTGTCTCCCTCAGTGTGCTGGTGCAGTGCATCATTCAAATCCCACGTACGGTACTATATTCTGCAAAGAAATCTGCTAACCTTTCATTTAATATGTAATAGGTTTTATAGCCAGTACTGCAGAGCCTTTTTCCATGCAGAAGGATTTTCAGCTATTTTTTTTCTGCTGTCTTAGTAAGATTTGCAAAGGTTTTTTCTACGAGTGCCAGATGATGTACATAAAACAGGAAATTATATGCTGTTCTCTTGCTTACTGAGCAGGAGAGAAGAATTTGCTTTTAAAACCTAGCTGGGAGAGATTGCTGGAAATGCCAAGTTTAAAGAGGCAGATCAAGTGTGGGAGATGAGGAGGCAAGACAAAACTTGCCTGAATATGACAATGAATGTTAAATCTCAGCTAAACCACAACATAAAAGGGAATGTACTGCATATATTATCACTGTGAGTTTATGCATGGGCTTCTGGATTGTAAGATAATCAAATGTGTAGCTCTTTGTACACTCATTCACTGACACTGATGGGTATCTCCGTGGAGTTCTAACGATGTAAGTTTAAAGAGGCATCAGCCCAATCACGTACTGAGTGTGCGTCTGTCTAGCTCTGAAGGAATGCTCCATCAGAATAGTAATATTTTGGTTACCTTCGATAGTATCCTTAATCTGCACATTTTGAATCATTTTACAAATATTAAGCACTTAAATTGCTGGTATTCCACCAGACTGCAATGAATCCCTTGTGTTCACAGGGGTGGTGATGCAGGCAGGTAGAGTTAGCCCTTCATGGGCATAGCTGGTGCCCAGCTGGTCACGCTTGACCTGCAAGTTCTTTTCATTTGGCCGCCTCCTTTTCCCTCTCGGGTCCGAGGGGGGGTTGTCGGGCTGCCACGTGGCACCTGCTGCATCCTAGGGTGTTTCAGTGCTTGCAAGCTGAGCTCTGTGACGGTGGCCGCGCGTGGCCTGGACCGCGTGGCACGGGCCCATCACAAAGCTGGGCTGTGGATGCTGCAGCTGCTGAGGTTTGGCCATCCTGTTTATCATGAGATGAGAACCCTAAGGGAGCACATAAGAAGGGGTATTAATTCCCATTAGTAAGTAAACCTCAACATGCGGCATGGAGAATTATAGTTCTAGGGGGATGCATCTCTTATCTTTCAGAAACTTTTAATATATTCTGATAAATTCAGAGATGATTTAGTTCAGCCTCTTTGTAGCTTTTTAAATTTTTCTCTAGATATAATCACTTTAGGAATTGTTCATACGCATGGGTGTAACTATTCTTTGTACTGTTTGAGTCCATGGCGATAGATCTAGATAGAATGTAGCTCTGTGCAAGTTAAAGACTCCTCATCTTTACTGGGACTGCTGCTCTAACAAAGAAAGTTTTAGTTCAGTCCAAAGTCTTGTAACTCATATCCTTCATCTTGAGAAATAGCTTTCCCAGCCAACATCATCTGTTTCTGCGACTCTTCTGAATTAGCCTCTTCTGAGTTAGCTCTCTGTTGTTCTAATTAAACTGACATATGAGCATTATATGAGTTTTATATCTCTTAGAAAAAAGTCACACTGGCTTGTGTGACTTAAATTTGAAGTAACACATTGTGCATCAGATCTGTAGTTTCTGCCTGAGGCAGAACAAATCAGCAGACCTGTACTGGCAATGTTGATCTTGCCTGGGATTTTAGTTAATTCCTACATTTTCTTCTGTGCTTACTCCTTGGTTGAAATGGTGTTTATTAGGTCCACAGGGCAATTGACCCTGCTCTTTTTAGTAACGTCAGGTTTGTGATACCTATCAAGTTTGCTAAACATAAGTGATATTAATAATGCACAAACAAATTTGGGCTTTTGCCACAGGAAAGCACCAGGTGTTCTCAGAACAGTGACAAGAGCATAGCTATTGCGTGGAGCTTTGGTATGCTGACTTTGTAATCTGTTGTGATTTCCTTCATTATGGAGGTGACAACAATTTTTTAAACTGTATAGGGATTCTTCTTAAGAATCTGTGTGATAAAGACTTAGCACAAAGACTTCTGTCCTGTGATTACCTGTTTCCTGTTGGTATGGGAAGATAATAGATGGAGCTTGTGAATAGAAGCAGCAAGGACCTAGGACATAAGCAGAGCATAGGCTGTCTGCATATGGCTTTTCCCAAGGATGAAATTCTCTCTGCTGAAATGAACAGCAAAGCTAATGACTTCAGAGTAGTCAGACTTCCTATTTCCCAGCTAAGTGGGTCTTCATAGAGCAGTTTGGGTTCAAGTATCCATTGCAGTGAGGAAACGGCATACTTGGGAACACAGCAGAGCTCTCCTGACATCTAATCCTCCATACTTGTTACTAGAAGATATGCCCCCTAAAAGACGACTGATGATCATTTATGGTGCTATAAATCAGCCTCGCTGAAACCAGTGAAAGTGTTAGTTTATGTCAATCCCAGCATAGTTGTGTATAATAGAGTTTAACTCCATAGGAATTATAAAAATAATAAACATTATATAAATATCTAATGGAATACCTTATCTAAAAGCTATCAACATTTTAATAGAAATCTGAAATTTATAAATTGAAGGCACAGTATAATGTTAAAATTGGATCAGTGATGCTCCCTAAACAAGCAGCTAGCTGTATGTAGCGGAAAATACTTGTAAATGGAAAGTAAGCCAATTAAGTGCATCATGCATATATCTACAGGTTCCTTAATGTAAACATTGAATTCCCATCAGTACTACCAACAGAAGGCACACTGGATAAATGGCAGTTACCATACTTAAAAAAAAAAAAAAAAAAAAAAATCATTTTACATGGAAAAATATTTTTGCCTTATTCCCAATGAGTTTGTGTGTATTATAATGCACTTCGCTATTTTTTTCTAATACAGACTTAGAATTATAAGTTAGCAGAAGAATTACATCTAATGGATTTAGACAGGTTTCATTAATAGAGGAAAAATACTGACTTCCTTTCTTGAATGCTGCTTTATAACTGGGCTTGTGGCTTGCTGAATAATCTCTCATGCAAATCATTTGATTCCACTGGTGCCTCAAAACACTCAGAAGGCCTGGGCTTTGGCAGTCTGACTCACTCTGTAGCTTATTTTACTGCATATGCTATATAAAGACTTTCTTTGAAGGGTGAGTGGATGCTCAGTATCAAAGTGAAAATAACAACTTTGTATGTCTTGGTTCATTACAGAGAGAGAAAAAAACCCTACAAAAATAGACTGGGGTGTTGGTCACTGCCAATTAGCTGACCCTTCTCTTAAGAGGAGCTCTAGCTCTGGTATTATCAGTGACCTCCTCTCATCTCCTAGAAGGACTGGAAGTCTTATTGCAGTGTGGTGATACTCTTGTTTCAAGATTTAATAAATCTTTATGCTGTCAGAAAAAAGAAGTGCATCAGGTTACTTCTCAGTAAAAGCTCTCATTCCTGTATGAGGAGTGTGTAACCCTGTGTCCCTGCATCTTCTTGGTCACTGCAGTAAGTGGCAATGGCAGTGCAGTCCTAAGCCAGAGCTGCCTGTTTCAGGTGCCTAGCACCTTCCACACTGATTTTCCTCACATCCTGAGAAGCTGCAGCTGTACAAAACTAGTGCATGGTCACAAGTGCAGGCACTTAGGAAAATGGCTGCTAATAAGAAATGAAGGTACAAAATAAGTTTGGAATTATAGAAAAGCTCAATGAGGAGAAGGACTGAAAATCTTTATTTCCTGGCAGTTTGTCTCTTTTCTGCCCCAGATGCTGACCATCACTTTCCTGATGTATTTAGGTGACAGCAGGCACCCCATGTGGTAGCAGGATTGCAGTTATGTTGTGCTGTATGTTGGAGTTAAGGTGTGCAGCCTGCCAGTGTGTGGGGGCCAGCTGGCTGTTGCCAGTGAAGTGGGTGACAGAGTACTGCTGTCTTTTCCCTTACAGGTGGTACTACTTAGGACCTCTTCTCTATTTCTATTTAATTTCTAAGATGTTGTTTGACTCCTCTTTCAAATATACTTAAAATTGACCACTGGGACAAAAGTTAGGGTGAAGAAGGGAGGGAATGGAGGAATTACCTGACAAGCAAATTGGTTGCTTTTCGTTAGGAAAACAAGCTAAGTCTTTGTAACCGAAGTTGAGTTCAGGAAGGTCTTCCACATTGTGGCCACAATTACAGCGCAGAATGATTAATATTTGTCTGACCACTCTTGCAGTGAGAAGGCTGAGGAAATTATCAGTCACTTTTCCAGGTAAGACAAATTAGCAGGAAAAGATGCTGTCTGCAAAACCAGAGCCAGGATTCTTTACTGTATGCTTGCATTAGTAAGGCCTTTTAAAAAATAATTTTGTAACATTATTGTTGAATCTCTCTGAAATTTTCAAGTCTTCATTTGAAAAGTAAATGTTACCCCTTGTATAACTTTGCTTCCCATGGGGTTGGAACAAGAGCAGCCACAGCCCATAAGAAGCAGTTGATGGAGTTGTTTTCCTATCTTTATGACATCCTTTAAAGAAAGAACTAAAATATGTTTCCATGCAGAAAGAGCTGGAAATGCGCAAAAAAAAGGAGAAAAAAAAAAAAAAGCAATGGACTAGAAGAATGTTTTACTTTCAAAACTAATTATCTACAATATGTTTTAGCTGTGTTAAATCTACCCGTCTAGCGGCAGAAGTTGAAATTTCAATGCTATTGGAATTAGTTTTAGCAGTGTGATGGATGGGCACCCGGAAGTAGTGTGTGTTTGTTCTAGTAGGAAAAGGTCCAAAAATTGGTTCAATTCCTAGTGAGCTTTTTATCAAATCCATCATTTTTAAGGCCAAGCATAAGTTTTCAAATATCCTTCTAGAAGCGAAGACTTTCAGAATGGCAAACTAAACCCTGGAGAGTGTCTTTGAGCCAGGTCCCTAGAAGATGCCTCTCCCTGGAGAGGTGAGTGCTTGGGCATTTGTGCTGACAGACTGTAGATGGTCTCACTCAGCAAACTGTGGCTGCAAGATTCTCAGTGTTCAAATCAGCTTTTCTCACTGCCTCTCAGATGCAGAGTTTTCTTGCCAAATTGCCTTGTAAAATTGCTGTGTTGTTACATTATATAGCTAATTTGGCCAAATTTAATGGTCTGTGAGTCAACTGACCCCTTTCTTCACTTAGTTTGTTGTTTACTACTTTCCACTACTGTTGTGGATGAAGTTTTTCCTTGTAGCTGTGAAATAGCAATGTGAGTGTGGTTGTCTCTAGCTTAACCTCTGAGACAGTGCTGGTTTAGTTTGTCTTTATTAGTTATACTGCCCTTTTTGACTTTATAGTTTTATTGCAAGACAGTAACCAATGTCTATCTTTCAAATGGGAGAGTGTTTGCTAAAGTGTTTCTGATTCAGCCTTTGGATGGCTGTCCTAGGATGGATGCCCAAGCTATGAACATCTTGTCTTTGGTTTTTCTTATGCTCAGTCTCAGTTTATTTTCTTTATTTGAACAAAAATTCCTAGTGAAGCATCCACTTCTTTCATTTAGTAAATTTGTGCCATTCTGCCTGCTCGCATCCTACCTCTAACTGTGCTGGGAGCCTTTTGTGGGAGGAGGAGAGCGAGCTGACTTTCTGTTCTTTATGTAGAATTTAGCAAAGCCGTATCCCAGCCAAACTGACTCCAGGGCACTGTTGGATACAAGAAAAGGTTGATTTGATGTCATATTCTTTTTCTTCCATCATTCTTTTTCCAGGAAAATATTTTTTATTTAATTTACCCTTTATTATCTTGAATTCTCCCATTTTGTTGCATTCCTAATGTTTTGGTATTCTTTTGGTCATGTGCAGATTAAGCCTTAATTTCTCTCTTTAGTTTTTGTCCACTTAAATCCATAGTGCATCCTTATTATTGTGATCATTTGCATAAGTGCTGTTTTAGTCTTAAATATGGCAGATCATAGTGAGAATCAAGGCTGGTAATGAGGAATAAAAATTAAAGTGACTATGTTTTGTGGTTTTATATTGTACTGTGAAAGAAAGTCCTATTCAAAGAATGAAATAAAACAAAAAAACACAAACTCTTCAATGCAAAATTCCCTCCCATATTGAAGTATTTGCCTAACCAAACTAGGCTACATGCTTGATGCTCAGCTTAATCTGAGAAGAAAACAAAACACATAATATCAGTAATTTTTAAATGTTAACCAAATGGATTTGGATTATTCCTAGCAAGCTCAATTCCTTTGGGAGGATGTTATGTAACTTCTATATTCGTGCCACTTCTCAGTGTCTCAGATGACTTTTTTTTGAGGCAGCTTGGACTCTACTGGGATTATACTGTGTTAATCCTTTAAATCTCAGATTTTCTATCCTATTTTCTTCTAATTTTGCTTATAGTTGACATCACAATGACACACAATAAAAAATACTAGACAAAAACAGTGGTTCACTATGGAAAATGAAAATGAAGCCTGTGATTGGAAAACTTGCTTGCTTGCAAATGCCCACGTGGCCGCTTTGCAGGCTTGGTGCTGTATTCTGCCCTGATGTGCATCTGGATCTGCAGGAGCCTTAAACCTAAACAGTCTGCAAAGACAGACGGATTTAATGAGCCTATAGTCTGTCTACTGTGAAATGGTTTATCTATTTCTAAGGTATCAACATGTACTTGAAGAAAACCACTAGGGCTGCTTTCTTTAATGGCAGCAAGAGAGAAGATGGGAGTACATTTATTAAGCGTGTCTATGGGTTACTTCACATTTTCTGTTCCTTTCTTTTTCTCTAGTGTATCAACATCTCTGAAATCCATCCACTGCTAAGTCTGGCTTGAGAAAGTTGCTTTTTCTGCCTTCAGTCAGTGCAAAACCTTGAAACTGCCCCATCCAAATAAACTTAAGGCAATTAAACTGCATTAACAGTGTGCAATGCATTTAATCCCTCTGTTACAGGGCGACTTGAACCATATTATTAATGTTGCATTGCAGTGCAGACCAAGTCCATCATTCTGCTCCAATGCGTCTTTGCGTCCTCGGATGAGGTGCTGTTGTGCAAGCAAGCCTGTCGAGGAGACTCTGCTCCTCGGGCCTCTACAGCACGTTTCAGCCTGACGTTGAGTAGGTGCTGGGCTCTGAGTGTGGGTGTAAGACAGTGCGACCAAAGGGGGTTTACAAGACAGCTGAAGTCTGATGCCGAAGGCGAGTGGAGGAAGCACCACAGGCAGCATTTATTGTGTTACATGGTGTGAGAGGGAGGGATCCCTTTGGATTGGAACATTTGGATCCATGATTGCTGAGGTGGGAGGCCCAGATGTTTTAGGGTCCTGTAAGTGATATTAATCTGACTGTGTTTTTTTGGGACAGGATGCACTGTTTTCCTTGCACTAGAAGGATCACCCTGTTTTCAGTCCTAATCCCTGAATTATAATTATCAGTTAGTCTTTAGATTTCTTCCCTTTATTTTGGACTGTACTTGTTTTGATCTCACAGCAGTGTTACTAAGAGGGCTGCTCAAGCTGCTATTAAAGCAACTTTACTCTGTAATCTAAATAGTATTTTAAAAAGTATTGAAACCAATATTTTAAGGGATATTCCCTTGTATATTTGCTAATTTGCTGAATATGTCCATTGCTATCAGTCACAATTGTAGTAGAAATGATCACTTTGTATAATTCTACCTGAAATAGAAGGCTTTAAGGGTAGAAGACTGCTGGAAGTTGTTACATGCCTGTTGCTGCGGGCAGCAAAGGCGCCCTGTTAGAATGACCCCAGCAAACTCATTAAGAAGGTTATATTCATTTTAGAGGAATTAGTGTGTAACGCAGACTTCCTTTCTAGAGGAAAGCAAGTTTCTAGACGAGCACACTTCCATGCTTGGGGTTTATAAATGTGAAAAGCAGAGGTAAGGCTCATCCCACCGTTTTGCTTTTTATTTGTTTCAGATCTCCATTTAAAAAATGTAAGGGGGATGGAAGAAAAACGTATTTATGCACAGTGGATGTAATTCACTGCTGCACACAGTAGGAACAGAAGGTCAGTCTGCCATTTAAGTTGCACTTAAAGCCTATTTTTAGGACTTAAACACTGCATAACCTTGTGTTGACCTTACAGCGTTTCAACCCGGAGGAGCGTGGCTCGAGCCCTCTGCTAGAGCGCAGCCTGCACTGCAAGGCTTGCTGCTTTTCCCTTAGGGATACATGCCTAGTTTTGCAAACATTTCTTCAGACAAAGCCTTTTGTGTCATTCTCATGCAAAGCTACATTGACCATGTGAGTCTGGCCTTCTCTATTTGGGAGGCAGCAATGTCAGGGTGGGTCAACTTCGTTAAGAGACTGTAGCTGACTCCTGCCTTCTCTAGTGCACGTATGCTTTGCTTTTTGCTTGCTATGAAGATGAGGATGTATGACCAGAAACAAGACTTATACAGTGCTGCAATTAGAGTTTACTGTTCTGTGAAAGCACTCGGCCAGCATAAACCTCATCCTGCTATGACCTTATATCTCAGCTGAGCCTCTGCTCCACAGAAAATGCTAAGGATCAGCTCAGAGAGAAGCAATGTACGAGGTAGCATAAGCGGTGGCCATAGATGTCCAGGCAAGCACCTGAGAAACTCCAGCTTCATCCCTATTTCTGTATGTTTATAATCACCTGCCTGTGCCCCCTACCTTGTAGCTCACCGGGAGGAGGGCGCCTTTGGTCCTCCCATCTCGAAAAGAATATATCTGAAAATAAAAGGTGTGACTGCCTCGGGCTCAAAGAAAGGCTTCTGTGCCCAGAACATTAGGGAATTGTTCCTGGAGTTGGTTTCCCATGTGTAAATGACCCATGTAATACTGTCAGACTAAGCTAGATCTAGGGACTGTCCATGGGGGTTTAAAGGATGCCCATGATAGCAAAAATGAATATGTTAATGTAGTGCTTTTTTCTTAATAGTTTTACTCTCTGTTTTCAAGTCATATCCTTGACTTCACTAATAAAAAGGCAGGTTTGCATTTATTGGCTTTGAGAAACTGTAAGGGGAAATTTCTGCATCACTCAGAAAATTCCCGCTAGGAGGTGATTTTCTGCATCTCTCCTAGAAGTGCTAATGAAAGAGGCAGAAAGGAAAACACAGCTTGATTTTTCTGATCTTGTGCTGAATTTGAAGTACTAGTGCTGAGACACAACATCTGATTTTAAAGTGAACAAATTCAACACAGAGATCACTGTAAGAAAATATATATGGGTTTGCATAATGGTCTTTTTCAGTCACTTCTGAAAACTTAAACTTCTCATTAAATGGAGTTGAGTTGCTAATGCTTTTTTACATATAAGTGCATTATATGCTGCACAAGCATAGTGAAAGGAAATATATGAATCAGAGGGAACCTGTGTTCTTTCTTATATATTTCTTTTGTTTTCCTTTAAGTATATACAATCTTTCTGATCTCTGCCCACCAGCTACAAATTCCTACCCAGGTACATTTCCAGAGTGGATTCGTCCAGGAGACAGAACCAGAGAGGGCATGATGTCATTTCTATATTTAAATTAGATGGAGCAGAATAATCTGTGTAATTTGTTCAATCATTGCTCATGCTCTAATTTCCTTGGATTTGATTTTTGCTGTGCAGTCCTATCTTCAGGTCCTATCTGGGAGCCAGGTCTGCTATTTGGCATGATTTCAGTGAGCGGGGTGCATTTTTCTTTTCGACTGAAACCCAAGGGGTTTCTGTGATCAAGCAAATTCTGCACACAGAGCTTTTCAAGCATAATAAATAGATTTAAGCAAGAATGTAGCAGAAAAATATATGCCTTCAAAACAAAGAGCCAAAATAAAATCTAAAGCCTAATTGATTAGAGCCATGCAGGAACATTTGGAAAATGGTCAACAGATAAATAAATGCAAAAGATGTGAATTCATGTAGTATTGTATTGAATGTACTAATTCTGTGACCAGGATTCAGCAATTTCACTACAGGCATTTCCTGTGTCTGTTTTACCTAAATATGACTAAATGGTGCTTGAGTTCTGCTATTTCAGGCCTTGTCTATCTCCTTTTAATGACTTGAGTAGACTGCTACATACAAAACAGTCTCTTTTCTGCAAGTTGCATGGTAATGTATTTAGCTACATTTTTATTTAATCTTTCCACAATACAAAAAATATATATTTTTCTATTGGCTCATAATTTTTTTCCAATTTGTCTTTATTTTTTCCTTTCAAAATATTTCAGTTTTGTTCCATTACCTGTACTTGATTTTTACTGTGTGAATCTCAGAAGGAAGAAGAAACAATGTATTTAATAATATTTAGGATACTTAAATGTATTCTGCAAATTTGTGTGTTTATGCAGTTTTTGCATGAAATTCCTTTTCATACTGAAATAAGACTACCTCTCAATATTCTATCCTGTGTGGGACAGAATCCATAGACATTGGATTTACTATCCAGTGCCCTACAGCCATGGGACAAGTCCTTTCTATGGTTCAGTTAAGTGGCGTTGACCTAAAGGGATGGAAATTTCTGATTAAGATTTTTTTAGGACAAATATGCTTACTAATTGATAAATATGCTGACAAGGGAGTATCTGAAATCAGGAAAATCTTGAGTTTTCTGTGTGTTTCAGCACAATTCTGGACCATGGCAAACACTTTGCATTTTTTTCCCCTTCAATTCACTTTATCTTTTTGTGAAATTCTATACGAAGATGCTTCTACAGGTTTTTTGTTTGTTTTGTTTTTGGGAAAACACTGAGAAGCAGTAGGTAAATGCCAGGTAGTACAGTGAAAAGTGATCCTTGGAGCATATGATCTGAGCACAAAGATCTAAACAGAGACAGCAATCTCTGCTGATTTGGGGGTGAAAAGAGAGAGAGAAAGCTAGAGGTGTTCTGAGATGCTTTTCCACCCCCCAGGATTGTCCTGGAGAAAGGAGAAGGGGCAGCGCACCATGCTGAGCTCGGAAGAGACGTTATTCATGGCCAAAATGGTATGACTGACACAGCCAACTCACAGGAAGAGCAGAGCTGTACTGAGAGCATCTGTGATCAATTATTTAGTGTCCAAAGAAAATAGAAAAGCTGGCTGACGCTGTCAAACTGCAGCTTGTATCCCCCAAGAGAACCCATTACAGGAACATGGGCTGATAGTGCAGGAGGATTTCAGAACTCAGGTAATCCTCAAAATACAATGACTGATAAAATAGTTATACAAGAGTTTGAGAGGTGTATATGGAAAGGGCACCTTGGTGTTTGGCCTGGGATTCCTTAAACTGAGATTCAGTGGTACTTTGTATTATTTTGAACAGGAGGTAGCGAAAGTGCATCCAGACAATAGTGGCAGTATATATTGAATTTTTTAGGGGGGAGGCTTAGAGGGAGAAAGGGGGAGAGCAAGCATGTATTCAACCAAGCATCTGTTGTAGTCTATAAAACCTTCTCCAGTGTTACAGGGCATCCTCTTTTCAGTACCTTGCTATACGTAGGTTTGCCTTAGCACAGGGCTCAGGAGGCTCCTTAACGCTGCTGACATCACTGCCAGAGCCCCTGTTGAGCAGCTATTAATCAGATGCCATTTGCTGACTGGGAAGAGAACCTGTGCAGGAGGTGGTTCCTTCAGCAGTCTGGGTCCTTCCCATTAGATTCCTGAGGTTCTGCTGCCCAATGCACATGGAAAGGGACACAGGACCACATACTTCTTCACACCACCTGACTCCTCTTGGAGTGTTGGCACTGTATAGATTGCCTTTTGCTTCTTCTTTCCCTGCCTTTCTATGGAAGTACGGTTCTCAAATACTGACTGAAAAGATGTATTTTATATACCTCATGCACTGGAAGAGTTTAGTAGAGGTTCAGAGATAGCTTACATCAGTATTACAAGTAATCACCTTTCTAAAGATTATTGTGTGTGTGTGTGTGTGTGTGTGTGTGTGTGTGTGTATATATATATATATATATATACACACACCTAATTTGGTTCATGGAGTGGAAGAAAATCCACTGTGGTCATGAAAGCCCCTGGGACTAATCACCAGCTACCCTAGCCCAGCTCCGATAGGAGCGTGTGAAGGGACCTACTGAACACACTGAAACGAGTGGCTTTCAAATTCCTGGCATAAGCATTCGCCCCCAGCATGTCTGCAGTGAGGAGGGTGTCACCCCCTTTCTGCCGCCCCCTCGGGCTGTTCCTTGTCAGCAGTCTTGTGGGGTTGAGGCTGTAGCGGTGACAGAGAAGGTTGTGTTCATTTTCACCCTCCATGGATATGATTTGGTCAGTAACCAGAAGAAAAAAGAGTTGTCAGTGCTAAGCGTCAGATTAGATGCAGAAGGTGCCTGATCTTTAAGCTATTGCACGAGAAAGTTTGTAAATGAGGATAAATCTGAAGACACAGTGAATAGGTCACCAAGTGTAGCTGTAAAACGGATCTGTGTTTACAGATCTTGAAGACTTTAGGTAATAAACAGGCTTAAGATGATTTAATAGCTGTTGTTGCCTTTCCTAAGGAGAGCCAGAGTTCACACCACCAAAGAAACGCAGTCTCCAAAGCTTTTTGCAAATATTTAGGCTGTTAATCTTCAGGAGCATTTTAAATGCCACCTGCCAGTTTAATTTTGCTTATTGCATTTTCTTTTCATTTACAGATGTTATGGTAATAAGATAGGTCTCACACTCAATATTGCATTTTCCTCATTATCTCAGCTTTGAGAGATGTCATGCTTGGAACTTCATTACTCCATTTGATACTGTAAATCTTTATGCAGGTATTTTATGTCTCTCTTTGCATGCTTACTTTCCTAGAAACCATTAATCTGGCTTCTCAACAAATAAGAGTTCTTTGACATTTAATTTGGCTGATGAGCTGACACAATTTTAGGTGTAAATTGTACCTCCCATGTCAGTTTGCACCCTACAGAGGTATTATCTTCACAGGAGGCCATGCGAAGCCAGTTGTATCTGCCTTCCTCCAAGACAACCCTGTATAACAGGCAGCTTAATTCCCGCTGCGGTGCCAGCGGGAATGCCAGCAGTGGGCTCTGCGGGGGCAGGTCTGGAGTGGCGTCTCGGTGGTGCCGCCTGCCTGCTCCCTGGGCAGCGCTGCTCCCGAGCTGGCTGTGCCCATCTCCTCAACAGACCGATCCCGGGGGACTGCAGGGCTTCTGCGTGGAAGAGTTTGAGTCTCTGGTGGCTTCACTTTTGTCTTTTTGTGGGGCTGTTGGCATACAGAGCATGAAGTAGGGCTGGGTGTGTCCATACAAACAAAATATCTTCAGACATCCCTAAAGCCAACCAGGGTATGAATGCAAATAATACAGTATGTAATACGGCAGTAGGTGTGCAAGGCTGGGGAACAGGTCTCTGCCTATCGGTGAAAATTAGGCTCGTATCCAAAGGTAGACAGTGTTGAGGTTCTTTAAAAATGGCAGATTTCTAAGATGTGTACAGGATTCCAAGAACCCTAAAATGTCAGCTTTTTATATACCTTACGATAGGCAATACTATACAGTGCCTTTCTGTATCCCTGCTTGGTGGTGTGCGGCTACATCTTCTTGTGGCTGGTGTTACACAGGGCAACTACGTAGCAGAGATGAAAGAACCGTGTTTTAGCAGAAGTGGGGATCCATGCACGTTTGACGCTTAATGTCAGAGTTTTACTGCAGTATAAATTGTTTATGCATTTGTAGCTTATTGTACATGTAGGACTTCTGTATGTATTTTTATTAAGTTAGGCCCCCATGTAATTTTGCAAGTTCCTTATCAAAGTGGATTGAATGTTTTTGGACTAATAATTTTTTGGGGGGGAATATCATATCTTTATCATTTTATCATTCTACATTTTATGATATTCTGAAATGAAGCATTTCAATTTTCAATTCTAAATCACATTTGAAGACCAAATTCATTTAACTTGTATTTTTTTTATTTTAAAGCTAGAACAAAACACTTATCTATTGTTTGGATAAAATGTTATTTCAACAACTTTTGTCATATTTTCCTATGTTTAATTTTGTTGGTCAGAATTACAATTTCCTTTATATGTTTGGTTTAGTTATTGAACTGCGAAAATAATTATTTTTCACATTCTCCCTCTTGCTGAATTCAGTGGAAGTTGCAGGCTGGATGCAAAATACGAACAACTTGGAAAATAAAACGAGAATTTTATCCCAAATTAAGTAGCATTTATTTTGTGTCACTGAAACATCGGGATATAACATAATTTCTTGTGTACAGAAACATTTTGCTCCTAGGAGTTTAACTGGATTATGGGTGAGGTTTAAATAATATATTACTAAGCTTTAGCGTGTAATAGCTTGTCTAAAAATAGGATTGGATTATTAAGATTAATGTACTCTTTGTAGCTTTTGTTATTATTTAGAATGCAAGATGTTCATTCTTTAGTGCCACAATTGATGACATTTTAATACCCATTTCCCAGGAAAGGAAATGCTGAAAGGATAATTCAAGCATCCATTAAAATCCAGTAGTCAACATTTTTAAAGAAAACAAAGACAGCCCCATAGAGCAAATATTAAAACTTTAAAATTCAAACTGTTGTATAAGGGGTGTTTTGTGCTTCAGTTGTTCTGGAGGCATAGCAGCTAAAACCTTCTTGACTTTAGTAGTTTGTTTGCGTTCACCACAGCCTAAGGACTATAAGACACATTATACTTACGTTAATCGTTAGCATTCTTATTGCACAAGCTTAACTATGCCCATTCCAAAAAGGAAATACAGTTGTTTCTCCTTAAGCATGAGCGCAAAACTATTGAAAACAGAAATGTCTGAGTTATGCATTGGATGCTTTCTATCTTACAAAAGGACATTTTTTCCCTGGTGCTATTTTTTTGTTCCATTAGTGGGTTTTTTTTTTTTTTTTAAACACTTCTAGACTGAGATTTATGTAAGCTTTGAACCTCATTGATCGTGTGGGCATTCACTGAAGACAGACATCTGTTACCGACATCAGCTACGATTATGTAGTTTACAGTGGTACATGGGACACTGTTCCTACAGTTACAGTTTGGATTGGTAATACAGTTTTAGTGTATTATGTATATATAAAACTACTACTGGGTATGCACGTGTTACATAACTTTGTAGTTTCGAAAAACAGAATTTTACTTGCTTAGTCTATCGGGATTAAACATTTAGAGTTTTAGCCCTAAATCCCATATGTTTTAAGTCTTGTAGAAAAGGCAGTAGTACGTGATTCCCATGAATTCTTAACAGCCTTCACTCCTTAAAATAAAGTAGCTAGCAAATTTGAGTTTGCTTGAGTAATTTCAAGCAAGTTTTAAGAACAGACTTTATGGAAAAATCACACATCTAAGTAAAATATTGATTCATCAGACCCCTCAAAGTCGTGCCTTTTGGGGAGGTTGAATAGGGAACTGCATGGAGTTGTGTTAGAACTTTTGATAACATGAAGTCAGTATGTTCCAATTAAGACAACAGGCCCTGTAGTGTTAAGAGCAAAAACATGTCTGATGGGCGCTGCCTTAGGCTGCTTGTGTGCAGCGAAGAACAAGGCAGTAGACAGAGGTCTAAATACCACATCATCCAGTGATTGACTTACACATCTTGTACCTGACTGAATTTGCTGTCACTGCCTTTCAGAAATATCGACAGTATATGTCTGGACTTCTCACTCCTCCATATGGTGTTATGGAAACAGGCTCCAACAATGACAGTAAGTATGAGAAAATATAAATCAGACGTTAGAAAAAAGAAAAATGTTCTCCATCTTGGGGTATACGGATTTTTGATGTTGAGTTTAATCTAGTATTAGAACTGGATTAAGATTGCAATAGTAGGAGGTAATTTGGGACTTGCCTAACTGTATTCCCAACTGAATGCAGCTATATACAGAGTGTACAAATCCTCACTGACTAGATCTGTTGACAAAAATATATGGTATTTTGTAGTATAATATTTAACAGGATGTAGAAGTTTCATGAACTCCATGGAATGCAGCCATGAGACTGTGGGTAGAATAAATGCAACAAACTAGCTGATTTTCTTAGGTAGGGTGGGCTGCAAAATTTACTTGGGATTGTGGGTTAATGCCTGGGCAAATAGCTTGCACTACTCATGCTGCTATCTGACCTTAGTTCTATAACTAAGTTTGAATATGTCGCTGCCCCATGCAAACTCCCTGAGATAAAGGTATAGACATGCCTGTAGTTACTTGAATCCAAAGGAAGCCTTTGGTAGTTCATCGCTTCTGTAAATTGAGGGACTTATTTCATTGTTAGATGAATACTTAGATGTCAGTTGAGATGAAGTCTGACCGTCACTTTGGCCAATACATTGTGTTCAATATTCTATTTGTGAAGGAACAGCATAGCAGGTTAGGGTAAATTCAATCCTGCCTTTGACTGCCAAGGGTTAAAACACAGTTAATGTTAAATGGACAGAAAACAAACAAACAAAGCCCCACACCCTCCTATGTGCAAAACCTCAAATACAAAGTTGTGAGAAAAAACTGTGTTTAACAAGCCATGTTATTGCAATTAAACAACTTAGTTTTTTGTCTTTCACGTCCATAAGAGGAAAATTTTGCCTGAGTAAGTATAGTCAAACATGTTTTACTGTTAAAGAAATCATAGATTAATGCATATGATATCAAAATACTAAAACTGTCCAATTCTTTATTCCATTGGTAATAATTGGTCATATCCTTCGGTAAGTTGAGAACGTATGGTATGCATGTACTTTCTGTGTTCTTTTCTCAGGGATGCCAGACAAGGAGAATATGTCAAGTGCTCTTTGCCAACTTTCTAAAAATTGTAATAAGGTAAATCACACCTGGTTTTGTCTATTTTGGGGGAGAAGGGGGGTGGGTTTGTTAATTAAAAATGCAGAAGTACAGTGTTAAGCTGAGAACAGCCTGGTGAGAATGCAAAGTATACAGTTGTTGCATATGAGTAAAATATAGAATTATAAGCTAGCTTTAGACTTGGTATCTTAAAGCTGAAGAAAGCAAATGGTTCAGGATCAGCATAATGCAAAGTGTACTTCTGCTGAAGTTTGAGTTACCATCTGACTATCATATCGCACTAGAACAGGTGCTAAAAATAAGAAATAAAAGTATTCCTGTGACAAGAACAGAGTATAGTCAATAGATCATTGAATTCTTAAAGCTTATTTAACTTAACTGAGTCTTAACTGATGCATGGACAGTCTTAACTGATGGTGGCCTATTGCACAGAGCAAGATTTCTTCTGTATTGAGAGAACAGCTTTACATCCCAATTCCCTTTTGTGAAATATTTCTGTGCATTTAGCCTTACCAAATCAGGACCCACATGAAGTAACTCATGAATAATATTCTGCTGGGTTTAAAATAATCCTAATAGTGGGAGGCAGTAGCATAAGACATTGTTGTGAATGTTCATCCCTGTTACGTTTCTTATGGCAGGAGCAAGGGAGTTACAATTGTATACAGTTGCTTGGCTGCTTTCTTTGTGAATACAGGAGTTTAATTGGATGGGTTTATGTGATGTCTTTAGAAGGTTAAAGGATTTTTTTGTTAAATAGAAAATATGTCTTGACAGCAGGTAAAGACAATGAATATTTTAGCCAGTTTCCTTAATGCTAAAATAACTACTTCCGCTTCTCCCTATCTGTCTGTCCTGCTTCCTCAAGTGTACTGACCTTTCTTAATTGTCACATTTAGCCTTTATTAAATGTACAGATGTAATGGTATGCACTTCCTTTCTCTAGGGTCTTATTCACTGATGCTATACCACTTCCTGACCCAGCCTTATCCTGTATGAAAATAAATGATTTCATGTACTAAGCAATAGCATCTTCCATTCTGTAAGCATTTCACCAATGTTTATGAGTGTTCAGCTCAATGCTTCTCCAAGACATGGACATTTTGATTCTATACTTGGGCTTAAGCTGAACAATCAGGGGTCTTCAGCACATAGAAACTATATGCAAGAAGAAAGTATAGAATCCAAACAAAAAACTGCATCTTTGTCTTCTGAGGCAGCTAGAGGGCTTCCTGGCAGCAAGCTAAAAACATCCGAGTCTCTCCTAGAAGAAAAGGAATCCCTTCAGTAATGGTCAGTGATCCTCGGCCAGTACCACCGGTATCATGAGACCCCGTGTTTACACAGCCCGCAAGGACAAGCTCTTCTGTGGAGATGCTGTGTGAATGGGTTGACTGGCATGAACCTGTGCTCTAGGATATGGAGATTATGCATGGTTTTCCTGTTCCTTAGTGTATACAGATGGCTTCTTGCCAGTCAGATGTCTTGCTGTTCAACAGAGATCAGTTCATGGCTGGTGGACTGATGGAGGAAAGCCCTAGTAATGTAGGGGTCCTGCTAGTAGACAGTGTAAAGCATCTGCCGCTGGGCAGTCCTCTTTGAGATATTGATGGGTCCACAGTGTTATAGGAACTGGGCAAAGCTTTGTGATTAATACAGCTCCCACTAGATGGGCTTTTCTAGCACAGCAGAACTCTTCACACACAAAATAATGTTCCCCTGTGTAGGAGACAGAACAGGGCTGGGGCAGCCTCAAAGCATTCAGTGACTTTTAGGGGACTAAGGACCTTCATGAACCATAGCAACTTCCTTTCCAAGAGGCACATATAAAACAGCCCTCCCACACTCTGTGCACATTTATCTGGAGAAAAGCTCAGAGAGCAAATATGTGACAGATGCTTGCCACCTTGTTTAATCCTGGAAGGAGCTCAGAAAATCCTATGACAAATGTGGCAGAGGAACCTATATAGCACAGAAATGGTTCATGAATCCCAGTTCTCTGTTTTCACCATATGGCTGTGTTTCTGTTTATTACAAGTGAAAGGGAAGTGCAACAAAGATGTAACTACTCAAGTATTTTGCCTAATATATGCAACTTTTCTGAATTTTACACCGTACAATTTTTCTGGTGCTTATGCAACGTCTTCACATCCTCCTGTCAGTTTTGCATGCCATGGAGATAGTGTGATTGCAGGGCCAAATTCCCCTAAGTGTTGCCAGCTATTCAGAATACCAAGTAACAGGTTACCAGAAAACAGCCCCTGTTTGTGTATTTTAGTGATGTATGTTTGCCAGAACAGCTACTGGGTCAGTGCAGGAGCATTCATCCAGGGAAAAGGGAGTGCTTGCAGGACATCTTTAAATTCCTTTATCTATTTATATCACCAGAATCACGCCCGCCGGACTGGCGGTGAGTGCAGCTCAGAAGGGCCTGCAGGCATCCGTGTAGTGGCCAGAAAAAGACAGAGATGAACTTCCTGAGATTCAGAGAAAGCTTCTCAAAATTGTTTATGTGGAAAGAAAATGTTATGCTTTTAGACAGGAGGAGATAACGTAATTTCTTCAACCATGTAATTTTCCAGGGAAATCCTTAAACATGTATTGGGGCACCCAATAAATTTGATTCAGATAAAGTCTAATATATTCTACTCTTCAAATATGAAATGCATGATTTTCTTTTTCTGTTGGTGCTGTCTTTTGCAAGCACTGTAATAGATGTTTCTCCATATTTACTAATTATTTGAGTTTCATCTTCATAGCTTAATTTTTTTTCCTGTCACATCTATTCCTTTTTGATGAGTAACTTAAGATTTTTCTTCTAATGCTTGCTTTGAAAAATTCTCACCATATGGGGATGTTTAGTTTTCCTAGTTCATTAAAATCCATTACAAATTTCTATTTGGAGAAGGCAGCAAAGATATTTTCTTTTACCAAACAAGAATTCATTTGCATTTGGGGTTACATAATTGCACATAATTTAATGTAATATAACAGTTAAATTGAGCATAAAATACTAAGACAAAGTATGTTACTGTCCTCAGTTATACTTTTAGAAATGACAATAAAATCAATTTTAAACTGCCTTGCATAAGGGAAAATAGCACAGCTTCTCTCTTTCTAACTAACCAGTTTAATATCTGCACACTAACCTCTTCTCATCTAGCTTTTAAAAATTCTCATGAGATGGATCTGGCTATAACTGGTTCTGCTAGGTGAATATAACCCTAAAGCCAAAATGACAAAATCAATAATAATTTCAAATACATTTTTGGAAAAGATACCGGAGAGTACTTAGAACACGGGGAGGTCGGGTTCCAGCGTGCAGACAGAATAGAGAGCACTTATGTTTCCATATATTACCAGCAGAGCTGGCAGCAGGGTTGCTTGGTACGTCCCAGTACAAGATCCTGTTCTTACAATTTTGCCAGTTTTTCACTGTTTAGGCTGAGTTTGCCATGCTGAGAGTACACTCCTGGCTGATTTTTAAATTGAAATAGATCAAACTTCTCTGACATTGAGGATGTGGGAAAATACACAGCACGTATTAAATAACTTTTCCCAGTGATATTCCAGCAGTCTTGAGCTTTGGTCCAGGAGCTGGACCTCTGAGGCTTGCTCTGGCAGTAAGGAGTGTGTTTGTGACCCCCCTACAAAAATAAACTGAATGATGAAGTCTTGAAAAATCTTGGTTGAGGTTGGCTCTTTGGAGGGTTGTTATGGTTGAGCTGCTAGCTCGTGCAAAGATGCTGTGCGCGTTGTGCGTGCTGGATTCCCACCCTGTGCTCCCTCGCTTCGGGGCTCCAGGAGCATTGCCATGCCAGGGCTTAACAGTAGGGCTTTTGTTGCAGTCACTTCTAGTCGCTAAAGCAGCGTTTTGTTATCACAGACCCAGACACTAGCAAAAAAACATCGTCTCCCCTTTTCTATCCCTCTACTGTTGCCCCAGTAGGAAACGGGTAAATAAGAACTAGCCCAGGCTTCTCAGAAGACATGGGATAGAAGGTGATTTTAAAGAAGAGGGCATTGCAGAGCTGAGTTGAAATGGCTTGCTGGTTGAAATGGATGCAAGAACAGAGGACGGACCCGTCAAGGGCATGAACACCCACTCGGCTTGGAGTTTGGTGCTGAACGCATTCTTCTGTTGTCAGCAAGCGTCTGTGAGATTTCTTTGCGAATGGAAGATTCTTTTCCTAACAGAGCATAGGAATGATCATAGAAAGAGTAGAAATCTGAGATCAGTAACAACCATTCTGTTGGTTCAGAGAAACATACCTCCTGGAAGGAGGAAAGGGCTTCTTCATCTCCTTCGTACTGAGGAAAGTCTGCTGAACACAGAGGTAGATTAAAGTTTGCAGATTCATATAGTTATTCTTGTTCGCTGTTGAAGAATATTTCTTTTCAGAAATCTCTCTTTGTTTTATTTCTATTACCTTAACTATTTTGTCTTTAGATCTCTTTTCTGATAAACAGCTACAGGAGCACCCTCTAGTGCACAAAGTAATATTAGAAAGATGCATAGAGATAAGGTTTGCAAAGCTTCTCGTTAAAATGTTCCCTTTGCATTTTTCATGTAATAAACTTCCAGTCTAGAGGACTTGAACTCATCAGAAGTGATTTATTTGGGGATACTTTTTACAGTAAAACTTCTTCAGGGCAGATTGAAATGCATTTCTGAAAGTCACCTTTTTGCCTGTTGCCTTCCCTGTTTAATTTGATGTGATAAAATGTAGATCAGTGTTCTTTACTGAATTTTCAATAAGGCTTAGATGCCTTGCTGATTTTGGTGCGTTTAAATAATTGGAATAACGTGATTGTGTAAACATGATTTGCTATTTTATCAACTCTATTTAATCAAAATATATACTAAAGTCTTTTAGTTGACAGAAAAGGACATAATCTAAGTGTTAATCCTCAAATGTTGCCATTTTCAATGTTACCGGGCAAATGAGTATTCACTTATTTCAATTTTCAAGCACTTAACTGTAGCTCTGGGCCCTTAAAAGTATACTCTTTGTACAGATGACATTACAATTGAGTAGATGCTGCCTTGAAAAGCCCACACAAGACACGAGTAATAATCATGTTCATTCACTATATTAACTACCCTAGCAATAAAGACAATAATTTCACTTCTGATTTCCCTATATTTCAATTTACTATTCCTAAATGCCTGAGGAAAAAGCATCTCTCTTAACATATTCAGTAGATTGTCACATGTGCAATTGATAGACCATTAGCAGAATGCTGTGGGAAATGTTTCACATGCTCCTGAATTTCTGAGCCTGTAGAAAAGAACAACAAAAGACAGAGCAGGAAAGCAAACAGTGCACTGGTAAGATTATAGATGCAATGACAAGGTGTTTGTTTGGAAGTAGCAATCTCTCTGCATTCACACGAAAACTGTGTTTTAACAGAATTGGTTTTCTGTGTGGATGATTTGTATGACCATCTGCTGATATGTGTGCATTAATTCTTAACATGTCATATTCTCTTGTCTTCTATACAATGTTAGAAATGTTAGCATAGGGTTAAAAGCTATCCCTTTCATTTTCTGTTTTAAAGTGGCTCCATAAAAGCAGCCACTGTATGCAAATATTTGTAAGTAATGTCTTCATGCAGTCCTAACTCCACCAATTACTTTTAGGGGCTGCTCTAATATTTTGGCACCGATTTCACATATATGAAAGTAATTTGCTTAGATGTCTGCTCAAGTTCTTCATTTTGTTCTGAGTGGAAGTGTTCAGGGTTCAGTCGTTATCAGAGTCTGTAACAATTTGGCTGGTGTACACGCTGTGGATATAGTCCTTGGCAGAGAGTCACATGGTGACGGCATATGGCTGGAGAGATAACAAAGACGGAAGTGGGAGATGAGTAGGAGTCTGTGACAAATACATTTTTCATATGTTAGTAATGAACTTAATCGTGAAAAATGTGCAGGCCTTTATATGTCGCCAGAGCTTTTTAATGTAAACAAAATTGTTAAAAAGGCTGAAGGTTTACATAAGTAGGTTTTGCATAAGCAAAATTGTATCATCTGTGTGTGGCTGGATCTGCAGATAGCCCTGTCTCAAAACTGTTCCTGGTGGTTCTCCAACAAAGCGGTACACTTCTCTTTGAAATAGCAGTGTGAAAAGGGATGCCTCAAAGAACAAGCATGCACCATCTCAGCTTCTGTTATCCTATTTAGCTGCCTGATAATCTGTGAAATATCTATAAGGCATGATTTCACTGTGTATCCTGAATTCTGAGGCCCTAATGGCAGTCTCTCTTGAAAGCAGTTTCTCCTGCTGGAGCTAACCATGTGATTGAGCTACAGGTCTGACCAAAGCAGAACTAGCCAGAGTAGTCATGGGGTAAAGACCTACAGGTGTGATACCTATTACTATTTGGGAAATATCATTGTGGAGGAAAAAGAAAAAACAGAATCTGTGGTCTGGATTGTGTGTATACCAGTGTCCATATCAGAATAAGTAAATTTCTATTCTTCAAATTCTTGATCCAGTTCAGGTATTTCTGGTCATAAACCCTTCGATGAATTTGGAAGAGAAAAGGATGTGCCTAAGGATAAATAAAGCTGTTTGCAATGATAGCGAGACTATCATTGATGTTAGAAACAGATAGTAGAGATGGAAAGAGGACGTTGCCCAACAACCTTGTAAGGCACAGGATTCATGTGGGTTCCTCCTCTACTTATCACAGTGAGGGGCTCATTTCAAATGAGCTTTCAAACGAGAGCTTTTACTGATTCATCTTGGATATGACAATCCTAGAAATTATCAGTGGATAAATGAAAAGCTAAGTGATCTATCTGTATGTATATATATATATATATCACTTAGCTTTTATATATATATATATATATCGCTTAGCTTTTATATATATAAATCTTGTCATTTGAAGAGGAGCTAACTCACACTGTTTCCATTTTTCTGAGTAGTGATGCTGAGTAAGAGCTTGGGCTACCAGGGGAAAAGCAGTGACAGAAGAGACAGTTTCCCTTTCTGTCTCCTCTTGGCTAGGTGGATGTGTATTGTCATCATCATTTAAATAAGTGAATAATGGAAAAGTGACAAATTCCTCATTCTGGAATTCTTCACACTGGAATTTCTAAAGCACTAAAATGAAGAAACTGTGGAAATTTAATTCAGTATTGAAATCACTTTTTATCCAGTTGTGTGGGAAAGGATAGCGTACTATGTTTCCTGCCAGTGCTAGCAAGGACACTCTCATTAGATACACTGTGGAGTCACATCTGATGACTCTTGCACCGTGGCTGTGTTCTGTGTGACTCTGTCTCCACCCATAAAACATGCACATATGCTCCATTTATCTTTTGCAGTTGAAAGGCAGGAAGAGTGGGTAATTATACTGAGAAGAAAAGATAGTCCTTTTCAAGGTTCACATCTTCAGGCAAGTCAAGCGTATACAAGTATCACATTTGGCACTTATATTTGAAAACACAAAATGATTTTTTTGAATCTTGTAATTATTTTCTCAACTTTGGCAGAAAAATTGAATCTGGGATCTGAAATCAGATTCCTTAGAGTTATTCATATTGTATCTCACAGAGCTTTTTGACTGCCTGTCCTATAGTGCATGCTGGAAATTGGTGTTCTGCAAAATCAAATACAGTTTCGAGTCTGTTAGAGATAATCAGTGCATCTTACCTGATCACTGTGCAGAATCTTTTTTTAATCTGTGTACAGGTGACAAAAATCTGAGAGATTAACGGCAGAGAAAAGCTGCCCAGTGATTTTGTTCTTATTTTTGTGTGACCTAGTCAAAAATTAGGAGCCCCTTGTGCTAGGTTCTCTGCAAAGAGCAGCCTGCCAAAAGCAGTGCTGTCTTTGGAGCCCTCATATAGGACCATTCTGGATTTGAGTTCTTGAAGGAAAAGTGTCAGATAGCTAAGAGAGCTAAAAATGTCATTGGACTCTTATTTCCAGTAATGGTTAGGAGCAAGCACTGTTCAGGTATTTAAAGATTCTTGGTTTGTGACTTTTCATTATTTATTCTTTTTTGTGCATTTCCTTCTGGAAGAAAGCTTGGCACAAAATTGTGAACATGTTTGATCTCTGTGCGCTTTATCATCAGTGATGCAGCTGTCTTAAAATTAAAGATAGCAGTTAGTGAGGAAATGCGTATATACATAGCTGACTTGGCTAGCAGAGAAATGAAAGGCATGCATAATTTTGGTTCCAAAATAAAAATGTTAAAAAAAAAAAAAAAAATCCAACTACTTATATCAGTTACTACACTGCTTCTAGTTAGAGCTCCTCTACAACATTTGTTTATAGCTGAAGGAAATTAATTTATATAAATTTGCACAACAACTTTAAATATGGACTGGATGGAGAGACAGTAACTTAAGTGAAAAGAATTACAGTTAAACCCTTGTAAACTTCCAGTCCTGCTCCACACATTCCTGCTTTCTAAAGCTGCTGACAATTTAATGCATGAATCTGAGGGGACTAAGGGCAAACCTCGTGTCCTCGTGCCACTCTTCCCTTGCGTATTTTTTGTGCTGTGGCTTCGGTGGTTTCGTTTTGCCTGAAGCCATTTCCTGCCCGCAGAGCCACCTGCGTGGCAGCGGTGGAAGCAGGAGACAGGCCGGGAGCAGGGGCTGTGCGGGAGGAAAGCGGAGGGGACATGGCTGCCTGGAGCAGAGCACCTCTGTGCCCCAAGACAGCCAAGGGCCGGGGCAGCCCTTCTCAGCAGGACCGTGAGGACTGCGCAGCCCCAGCCTCTTCCACCACCCCTTCTCTCTACCCGGTGCCCTCTCTCTGCTCCTTCCCACTGAAGCGGCTGATCCTTTTTCTGAGCTTAATTTTCTGTGGAGAATTGGCTTCCTGGAGGAGCAGAGGCTGCTGTGGTGAGGGAGGGGATTTGCTCTAGCCCCTTCAGCGGCAGTGCAGCTGGCAGGGCACCTTCTGCTCAGGCCACCTTGCAGCTCCCTGCAATCGCTGCTAAATTGCCCATGAATCTGTGTGGTTTCCATCTCGGGTGTCAAAGTAGGGATTTGTATGATATGTTCCCATTACCGTTCCAACACATGAGCAGATTAGGTAAACATTTGTTCCCCTCTCTTCCCTCCGCTAGGTTGTTTTTAATTGTGTTCAGAGCCAGCCTAACTTAGGGCTTTTCAAGTGGTTCTGGCAGCTATTCCACATGTGTCTGGGAAGGTACCTAGGAAAAGCCACTAGCTGCACCAGACCCCTCGTATGGCTTGGTAAAGCTGGGCATGGGAAGCGACGCCCGCGAAGTGGGAGCAAGCCCTGCAGACCTTCTCTGGTTGTCAGATGAGTTCACTCTCTCATGAGTCTGTGTTAGTGAATGTCAGAAAAATCCAGCGTGACAAAACTGTAAAGTAATGTTTCTGGCGTTGCTTTTCTATAAATTTATAGCTACTGCTCTACAGCGGTCCTCTGCCCTGTATTAGGGTGGCATTCCTGGACTGCAGATGCACTAGTCCGAGCTGGGGTGAGGAGCGGGAGAGGGAAGGCGGTTGCGCTTCCCCAGAGTGCCCGCGAGCCGCGCGGGTGCTCGCTTTGCCCTCTGCTGCCGCGTGCTGCAAAGGCCGCCTTTTGTCTGACTTTCTGCTAGATCTGTGAGGAGAAAATATGGATTGCTGTCTGGAAAGCGTTGGGTGACCTTGAGCAGTATAGAGACACGGCAATCTGCTGTAACATGAGGCTTTCCTGGAGCAGGAATTTGCCTGAGGAGCGTGCACCTCCCTTTCCCCACGAGAGCCTTGGAGGCCGACTGCCACGGAGCAGCTAAAGACTCCTGTGTTAGCGCAGGAATTATGGTATTTTTAGACAAACAAGTTAGCTGTGAATACTGTATGTAGGTTCAGTATTTCCAGTCAGGCTGGTTTGGATTACAGTAATTAAACTTCTTTGGAACAGCAAACATTAACTGCTTATCTTTGCAGTGTGCTTTTAAGTGCTTAACCTAATGCCGTATACAGCACATACAGCCCACAAAGTCAGCAAAGCCAACGAAGGCTTTAAGATTATGCTTAAAAAGGAGGGGAGTGGTTGAGAGATGTCAGGGACAGAATTTCAGCTGGATAAAGCAACAGTTTTAGCAGTGATGTGAAAATTAACTCCAACATGAAGGAGGAACAGGAGAAGGATGATATATTATGGACTGCATTCAGCAGATTCCCTTTCCACTCCGTGAGGACAGGATTGGTTCTGTGATATCCCTAAAAGCTAGACATCACAGAATTTACACAGCTTGGACTACATACTGAGAGAGGTTAAAAACCAAAACAAACAAAGAAAAAAAGGTCATTCCTTTCAGAGCTTGCTAAGGAGAATTGGGATATAAAATGGTTAGTGAGGGTAATTGTCAGGTGGAGTAATTTTTTCTCTCTGTCTTGGACTAATTATTGAAATGTTCTGTGTTCATTTGGGGAGCCAAATTATTCTTAAATCCATTTTACATTAGGAGCATCTCAGGATATGTTTGGAAATGTCTTTCTGTCACAGGTTACTGGAGAAGATGGGCTGAAACTCATAACAAAAAGAACAAATGTGAACACAATTGGTTTAAATGGTGGCAAATTAGGCAGCTGCCAGCTCTCCAGGAAGTCAGGAGAAGCAGTTTTGAAAATGTAAGATATTTATTATTTTTTCAATAGTAATGATATCAAGTTAAGTTTGGCAGAAATTCACAGAAAAGTTCTTACCCTCGGGGAGGATATCCGCTGTTCACGTGGATGCACATGAACTCAGTGTTTATTGTTTAGTTAATGATTATTCCCATAGGATTATGGAATCAATGTGAAAAATCAAGCTTTTTAATCCATGTGCAGATCTAATAATTTGATTCCACATTCCTTTGCATGCTTTTAATCAATACAATTACTGCCAGTGAAGTATCAGAACAACACTGAGCTGATGGTGTATGCAGCAGTTAGTTTCATTTCATGCTAGTTAAACTTTAGAGGTCATAACTAGATTTTACTCTTTGAGCAAAATTCCCCACTACCCTTCATAACCAATGTTTCCCCCACAAAAATATCTTGTTTGACATTGCCTATTACTGAGCAGATGGTGATGTGTTCTCACTGCTCAAAGAGACTATGGTGTTGACAAGTTTCCTTAAAGCCACATGTTGGTTGTCTCTTGTGACCTATCTGTTCTGGTCTTGTTGCTGGACTGGTCATGAGGCTTCCTCAGGACTAGCAGGGTCGGGGTCCTCCCGGTCATGGGTGGCACTTGTCTTACATCAGACTCACTGTCACTGGAGAGAAGGTGCTACCCTGGAGGGACTGCAGTGCAGTTATAATCCAAAAACGCGCCGTGCGCTGTGGAAGACATGGCTGAGAGGAGATAGCTAACAGATTCAGCACACACTGACAAGCTTTTTGTAGCTATCACAGAGAAAATGAAGTTTTGAGGAAGATGAGAAGGCTCTTTTGTGGATATTTGCCAAGAGCAGAGAGCTTGTCTCTGTCAGTGATGCACAAATATGTAAATTAAACAGAAGTGCTTGGATGGTTTTTATGTTTATGACAGAAGATTTTAAGCTATTGAAGTAAGGATATACCTAGATGAAAGAAGAATGTCCTTTTTAGAAATGAGCTTGGGTCTAGTCATCAGTGTAGAACTTTCCTTCTGTTTACTTTCAGGCACTGGAGAAGCAACCATTAACCTCTGTTAGGAAAGGCATTCTGTATAGATGGAAAACCCCTGTGTAGATAGTTAGAAATCAAATCAAAAACAAATGTAGTGGCAGTCCTCAGGAGACAGCACTTGCTCCTGCTTAGCTTGGGTGAGGTTTTGACTACACTAGAGTGAACAGAAGTTTTTTGGCAAGTTTAGGCGATGGGATATTTGCTGGAAAACCAGCAGAATAAATACTCCAGAAGCCTATGAATAATTAACTTCATTTCATTTGGCCTTTTGAATATTTGTTCTGTATCTAAGTGTATTTGAGAGGCAAATCTTAAGCATTAGTAACTTTGCAGCCTGATTTTTTTTTGTTGCTTGTTTTAATTGTCCTTTTCCATTTTCAGCATCATAGTTTGCTTCTCAAGATGTAACTAACTTCAGCTAAATGCAATATTAAGAAAACTGTGGATATTAAGAAATAGTAATTCTTGTGAAGGACAGTATAAAAAGTTTCTTTCTTAGGATAAAAACAAATGCAGCAGCAGAGACGCTAGTAATGTTGCTGGCTTGGGATTGCTTATGACAACCACAGTCACACCTCTATCAGAATAGCTGCAACGCTCACTGTAGAGTTAGCATTTTGTGACATTTTATTCAATGCATGCAGTATAGTTATAGCAGCTGTTTCATTGTAGCAAGGAAGTAGAAAAATGACAGGAAAATAAGACATCATTAGCCATGTTCTAGGGGGTTTTGTGCACCGGTCATAGTCTGTTTCAATATTCTTTTTCACTTTGACATTCACAGTGAAGTATCATTTTTGGTAATGGCTGAATCATTTTGTGTTAAAAGGACAGACATATACAGTTTGCCAAAGAAATACTGGAGAAGTGCTAAATAATGCAATTTCAATTTAACATTCCAAAATAAATTTGCTACACTGATTGTTTTTGAGAATTTAAAAGGACATATTTTCCTGTTTATGCTATTAATACATGTAGATTACTACAGAAAAGCAATTTTAGAATGTACTTAAAAATACAGCTTAATATTTACATTGTATTAAGTTTAAAGAATTAAGATAAATTTTAAAACAGTCATCATTACTCTTGAATATTTTGATAGTAGCCCTTTTACTGACAATATTCAAATCATTTTGCAAGGGTAGAAATAATTAGTACTTCTCTCTCCAAAAAGGTGAAGATGAAGCACGGTGTGATTACATGATTTGTACAAGGTCAGTTAATTCAGAAAAAGAAATAAAACTCAGGTATCTTACCAGTCCTGACAATTTCCACTAGTCTATTTTGCTTGGCTTGGGTAGCTTGTAGTGTGTCAAACCTCCTGATATTTAGATTGCAGATGTTAGTTTTATGAAACTTGGAAGACTTCTTGATGTGGATAATTTCTGTCGCCCAGAAGTTCGAAGATTTTGCAAATACCCCGGTGCCTTGTTTGTGTTCTCCCGTGTTCGTACTTAGTGTTGGTCAGTGTGTCAGCACGTTGTTACACACAGGATTGCTCCTGAAACCCAGCATAGACTAACAGTGTAGAAATTCCTACAATATTCCTTACGTTTTTCTTCAGATTTNATGACAGGGTGTCAGACCAGCTTCCACCCTGATATTTTTCAGCACAGACACACTCTTTCTTTGTAGATAGAACTAGGATCAATGGAGTTGACCTAGGAAATTCTGTCCAAGACTGCTTTCCACCTGCAAATACACTTTAATGTTTAGTGTTAAGCCACTATGCTCTCATCTGTATCTCTGTTAGAGGTGTAGCCCTGCTTATTCTGTAGCCCTGGGGATGTTGGTTTGTATGAGAAAAAGCCATTTCCACAAAGGCCCCTTGTTAGATTTCTTACATATATCTTGGTCTGGAACAGCTCAGACAGATCACATATTACAAAAAAAAAGCAACATTTTAAAAAGGGATAAATGGATCTGAGAAAGGATGATGAGAACAGAAGAGGGAGGTTTGTTGTGGGAGGATTGTATTATCTGGGGAATTTTGCTCGTTTTCACCTACATCTTATTGACTGGCCAAGGACGTGGGAATGGTTTTAATGTTTTACGTGTGGTCGCTGTTCCTCCTGCTGGTGTTGCAGCCGTGCTCTTCTTTGCTCTAGACTGATTTCCTTCCTTGGTGAGCCAGGTTGGATGCTGATAGCTGTTCAAGACATTTATACAAGGTTATTCAAGCACAGAGATCAGAAGTTGCTTGGAACCAGTGAGAGCTAAAGATGCTCTGTGCTTCCTGAAATGCTCTTAGGAGAATCCAGTGCTATGAACCTGCCTCAAAACCTATTAAATCAATTAGAGACTGCCCATTGATTTCAGGGGGCTTTGGATTATGCCCTAAATCACCGGCAGCAGTGACGACTGAGAATGTAAAACAAACAAAGCGCTTAGTGATGCGGCCGTTGCTGCTGCCACCGTTCAACTTGTGTGGCTTCTGTCCTTTGTTTCTGGTGGATCCCCTGCCAGCCCGCAGGAAAACAGATGTCACTTGCAATTCTTTTCAGCATGCCAGTTGGAAATAAGAGATCAAGAGTAGTGCGCAGGTTTAGCTGATCACCCGGGTAACCCCATATGCCACGTTTACCTCCAACAAATACAGCAACTTGTTCTCTATTCAAAGATGAGCTATAGTGAGGTCATGGGAAAGTCATGATTCATTGGCTTTTATTTTATTTCTTAGCTCCTTGCAAAAAAAACACATTTTCCACCTTAACATTTGAGAGTAATAGTTAGGTCCCTTCCATCATTTGATTCTGCAGATCCAAATTTGCTGCAGGTCCAAAGCATTTGTGTGTAAAGTCTGAGAGAGGGAAAAAAAGAACCTTTTACAGTTATTGAATGAGAGAAATGAAAAAGTGCAGTTTTGTAGGAGATGTTCCTGGATTTTATGCAGCAGATTCAAAAAACTTCACAATACAGATCTCATGTTAGATCTCTATTATTGTTATTCATTGTATTGTTTACTTGTTTGCATATGGTTTGCTCAGTGATGTAAGAAGCACAGAAATAAAGGCAGTGCCTGCCCTACAGTTTGTCATCTGAGGCCCATTTCTCCAGAGATTAAATGGGTGCATAAAATTATACACATGAATAGTTCCATTTGAATCCATGGTATTGCTCTCATGCATAAATATTTGAATCTTCAAAGGACTGGAGGCTAAAATTGTTACTTTCTCAGCTTCACCCCAATTTAAATAGGGAGCTGTGTGATTGGCTGACACGGAGGGTTGTCTGAATTGCCTGAACGTGCGAATCTATAAATGTATAGAGATGGAGTTTGTAAAACGTTAACACTGAAAGCCATTTTATCACAGCTAGGGACAGGTTCTCGTGATCATTTTCTGCTTCCCCCTTTCAGCACCTGCAGCTTTCTCACCTCTTCCCTCCCGGCTCTGGTGCACGTTATGCCCTACGGGGGCGCATCAGCAGGTCTTAGTCTCTATCTCTACGTGCACTAGCTGGAAAAGGGTGGAAAGCAGTTGCTAAAGCTGCAAGATGGCTTTTTCTGTGGCTTTTTTGCACACTGAGGCAAACTAGGAGCAGGTCCGCTTGGCATTACTGTGGCCTGGAGACAGGTAATAAATGAGATAAACGAGTATGCAGATCTACTTACGTAGCCGAGCTCTTAAGCGGATAGTTCTTCCCTTGTTTCAGGAATCCTCAAAAACATGGTCAAGTAACCCAGTCATATTGCTCATTGCAGCCCTTGTGTGCTTTCATCATATTAATTCTTCAAAGATAACAGAATGTGTTAAGAAGGTAGTTAAACATTCTGCGCTCTCTTTTATGGAGAGAGCTACTACTTTTTTCCATAGTGCTTCCTAAGCATTCCTTGATGGGGGTTCCAAAATGATGAACACCTGCAAAAACATATCTTGGACTTCTGGCAAGCTGTGACTGTTATCACATGATATGATCTCTTACAGGTTCCATGTTTTTTTTCTTAAGAGAAGTTGCAGGAATACCAGGTCTCCTGTTAATTAACTGATATTACCTCTTTTTGCCTTTACATAACTGTCTGTCTATAGCAAAGTCACTCTAAGACCTGTGATTTTATTTTAACTTTTAATCTCACGGTTAATGCAGCCTGAGAATTGCAGTCAGTTCTATTTGTGTTGCATAATAGAATGATATTTTTTTGAGATCATATCTCTAATTTGGCAAAGTCATTTTGAATTGTAACCATGCACTCCAATGCACTTGTGGGCCTTCCCCTCATGAAGTAGTCTGCAGAACTAATCACTGTAGATTTTAAGAGTCTACGTTATTATTTAATAGTATTAGATGTGATCTGTCCTTGAGAACTCAGGATATAGCTCCAGCGTTTTTGCCAGTGTTTTGGTAATTGTTTTTGTAGCATGCGTTGGCTTTGCACCTTTTGTTGTTGTTTGTTCATTTTTAAATGAAACTTGACCTTTGCAGAAGAGAATATCATATGGAACAGTGGCAAAAGTCTTCCTAAAGTAAAGGGTTGGAAAGCTACTGCTTCTTTCCAGTGAATCAGTGTTGCTACCCAATCATGGAGGGAAATTGGATCAGTTTGGCATGATTTGTTTTTGATAAATCAGTGTCACTTGTGACTCATCTCTCTCTTCTGAGTACTTACCAATGGTTCCAGAGTTTTTCTGGGAAGGCAAGTTAAGCTGGCACGTCTGTAATTTTCCAGTTTCTCTGTTTACCCGTTTTGCTGTCTGTCTTACCTAGTCTCTAAGGGTTCTCAGAGATGACTGCTGATAGTTTTGAAATGGCAGTAGCCAGCTCTTCAAGTCTCCTGCCTGAAATTCTACAAACCTAGCCAAGGTGAAATATCTAATTTATGTAATATTTTATCATCCATGCTTTTGTTTTTTCAGGCTGAGATTTTACTACTACTCCTATTAAGAATATAAGCCATTTCTCTGCCACTGATCTTTTTGATGAAGAATGATACCAAAAATAACTCCTCTTTCCTTTCTCAGTATTGCCTGTCAGTAGAATTCTCTTTGCTGAGCAGTGTCAACACTTTTCCTTTTTTTCTTTTCTTTTTTTCTTTTTTTAAGCTAATAATGTACTGGTGGAATGCTGTTTTAGAACTCTTAGCATTTCTTGCTAGATCTATAACAGTTCATATCTTTGCCTTTGTAATTCTGTCCTTCCTTATTCAAGTTATTTTTTTTAAACTAGTCTTTGGTAAACGGCCAACTTTCCCTTTTCTGTACATTTTCTTGTATTGGCATCAGCCAATAACTCTTGCCTGAGCTGAGTCTTTTTTACGCTTTTCAGCTTTGTGCCAGAATGTTGTGTTAGGTTAGTATTGTTTGTAATATTTTGTAATAGGTTGGTATCATTTTTTTAATAACTATCAGCCCTCTAACTTTTTTTTAGCTTGTACTTTCTCCCCCTTGCCCTGCTCCAGAGTTTTGCTATCGGTGTTCTTTTTTTATGGGAAAAGGTAGAGAAAATTCTTCCTAGCCTATTGTTTCTACTTGATGCTCTTGTAGTGTTCTTAGACTGCATCAGTTCATGGTCACCATCACCCAAGTTACCTGCTGCCTTCTCAGACTCCGTGGATCCTTCTGTATTGGTTAGAATCGACCTCAGACAAATGTCCCTCCTTTCTGCTGGTTCCTGTGCTGTGTCTTCTCTTTTACCTTGCTTATTTTTTTTTCCTTACTTTTGAGTTAGATCAGATCTCTTCTAAATGTTCTCTTATATTCTGTTTCAGTTGAGATGGGTGGTTTATTAACAGTCTATTTTTTGTCTTCAATTCTAAGTATTATTTTTATTCCTTTTCCCTGTAACTTAATGGAAATTCTTTTAATAAAAACATGCGTTCATTTTTACTAGTTCATTGTTGTAAAAGTTTCTTGTTAGATTGAGTATATTGTGTTTTATTGATAGAAAACCATCTTTAAAAATGCAGAATTTAAAAATATTTTTCATAATGGCTTCCACACAAATTTTACAAACCATTTAAGCATATATTTACCTTCCATCTCTTGAAATTTTTTGGAACTTGAAGTCACTTCAAAAGAAAAAGGAAGCAGAAGTTATTAATACAGAGTGATCATCTCTGACTTCTTTGTTTGTTTATATACCTCTTTGAAACCTTTGTTCAATTGCCTTGCTTGCATTAGAGGCATCTTTCGAAAGATTCTGGCTATTCTTACCATGCTGTAACTGCAACAGGTCCACGGTCTTTCAGAAACCAAATGATACTCAGAGATGCTCTTGCTGCCTTCTGGTGGAGCAGAAATGCTTATAACTTAATTGAGTCTTTGAAAAAAAAGATTAGTGTTACTATTGAGAAAAATAAGGCTGATTTAATTAGGTTGATTGGTCTTTTCAGAGATTTCTTGTAAGGAATGACTACAAATGAAAAAAATGTTTGCATTACTCTCCATATACAGGCCTCTCCATTAAGATTATCTCGTCTTTATTGATTTCAGTCATGTGCTTCCCTTATTTGTCTCTGTCTGGCTCTCGTCTGCTGCTTCCCTTAGTGGGGAAGGTGCAGGGACTCCCTTGAGCCGAGGCTCTCCTTCTTGTAGACCTCTGTGTCCTGGATCATCTGTGCTGTCAGCAAGTACAAATTCACCCTTTGTGTAATGTTCCCCAAGGATTCATGCTGGGAATGCATTTGCTCCCTCTTAAAAACCTGTCCCAACAAAACAAAATATTTTCCCATCACTTAAAGGTGGTTTCTGAGTTTTCATTTTGTTCTCAGTTCATTTCTACCATGGTTTACCCCCTGCTTCCCTCTTGTCTTTGCTGTGACTCGTGTCCCGTCTCGCCTTCTCCTCTTTCACCTGTTTACCTTTCCATGCCCGGTTTGCTGTTTCTCACATCCCCCTCTCTGCTTCTCTCTCGCAGTGTCACAGTAGCCCTCCTTCCTCCTCGCTCTTCCTTTTGCAGAACCAAGTCGCTTGCTTTGCCCTTTCCTTCTTCCTCCATGAGCCCCCCATGGAAATCCTTACCCAGGGAAGCCCCGCAGCCCCGCAAGTGGCCCAGGCGCTATTGCGTGTCAGCGAGCACCCAGGTGAGCAGCTGGGAAAATCTCCCAGCGAGGCCTGATAGTCTGGAAAAGATAGTGGGAAGAGAGTTTTTTCTTCATTCCCATTTCCTCCATTATGCCGTGGGCGGAGGAGCGAGCAGGTGCTGAAGGAGGTGCTGGTTTCCCGGGGCTGGGTGTTGTGCCAAGGAAAGCGGCTGCGCGCGGGGCGGAGGGAGACCCAGGATGGCGAGTGGCAAGTGGAAGGGGCTACCTGGTGCCTCCCTAGCCTCAGACGACCTCGGTGGTGCTTCAGAAAGTTTAATGTGAATTTGTTCATCTTCACGTGTCGTGTCATTCTCTTAATGTGGTTAAGTATTAAGAGCCGAGTTTGTCTTTAGGGCATCTTCAGAGAACTGCTTCTACTCACAGCCCTGGGCAGAGCTTGGCTCTGCATCTTGGTATTTGGTTTTATATTTTCTTTTGAGTTTTTTTCTTTGGTTCATTATAGTTTTCTTTGTTTTACTGCTCAACCTTTAAAATTGTATTTAATTTCATTTTATTTTTCAGACACCTCTTATCGAACCTCACATCCCACATCGTCCCACTAAAACCATTACACAGGTAATAGGATATAGGTGAGCTGTAGAGTCAGGCTGCTAGACAAATGAAAATAACTCAAATTTCCAGGAAAATTGTGCGTACCAGCTGAAGTACTAGTGATGCTTTCTGTTAGATCTGTGATAATCAGGTGAAACTTATAATCCACAGTATTTACATTACAAAATTGCATTGCTCTGCATAAACAAGCATCTGTGGAAGGGCTTTTAATTTAGAGAGAAGAGAACTTGTATTTTGTTTTACAGAAGGCAGTACAGAGACTGCGGAAAGTTTAAACCCTGTGTGTCTTGGTCCCTTTTTCTCTGCATGATCACCAAGGTTCCTTCAGAAAAGATCCTCAGAGCTGGCAAGATTTTACGGAATGCAATTCTGTCCCGAGCCCCTCACATGATAAGAGATCGTAAATACCATCTGAAGACTTACAGGTGTGTGAGCTGATTGTATAGAGGTCTCTGGATTTTTATGCCTGCCATCCTCTGATTTGTGAATTATGCTTTACCATACTTGCAGGTCCCAAAAGGTCTGAAATTATTCTGTGCTATTTGAGTCTGAATGTTATGCAGTCTTTAATGTGCCTGGTAAATCCTTTTTGAAGTAATTTGACTGGAAATTGAGCCCATGATTGTGAACGGAGTATTCCCATGCAAAAACTCTTCCCAAGTTAATAGTGTCGTTAGCTGGAATATTCTGTATCAAGTTAAAATATAGATTCTGTTCTTTTCAGTATCGATAAGAGATAATAGCAAAGCTCGTTAATGTATTATGTTACTGTATTGATTGCTACAGTGATGTTGCTCAGTGTGGAGTTCTGAAAAAAATCACGTATCGAAAAACTTTCCTTATAGAGATTTCCTCCTCTATTCAAAATTACTTTTTCAGTTTGTCAGGCTTTCTTCTCTTCCTGCTGGTGGCAGCACTGTCTTGCTGAAATGGGATAACAATGGCAGCTTTAGAATAGGAAGCCGAATCTAGGGATTTAGGATTTATCTATTTTTTGTCTTGAGAATCAATCAATTTGTTTTTTGCGTTTAATGTTTAAATCAAGTATCTAATGCATTATTCAGAGTATGTTTAAATAAAAATTCACTTGAAAGCTTTGAGGTTATCTTTTTCTAAACAGTAAATCAATAACTTGCTGTTCCACTTTTGAGATAAGTGCATTGATTTTTTTTTTTTTTCAATGATATTTCAGACCAAAATGTATTTAATTTGATATAGGAGATTTGGAACTTGGAATCTGATCTGAGAATCCATCATGATGTGACATTGGAAATTATTTTGTTCAGAATACTTCTAGAAGAGCAAAAGAGCAATGCTGGTCCAAGCAATTGTGCTATTTAATCTTAAGCATAGCTGGGAAAATGATGACTATTTTATCCTTGGGCTTTTTAAATACAGAATACCAAAATTTGGGTTGGACCAAGATTTTTGTCATCGAAATAGGATTTTAATTGGGGGAGCATTATTTAAGCTGAATTTCAGCAATTTCAATAGTATCTATTTCCATGGTCTCTGGAAGCGATGCATAAACTGCGGAGCCATGAGAATTTGTCTAGGCGCACCAGCCTCCTCTTTATTCTATGTGTGATCGTTCATAGATTTAGAGGGTTTTGATCACACTGGTCATTTGCTTCTGTTCTTTAGTGTTAGGAAATGTTATGGCAAAGAGAATTCCACATAGTGCACATCTGGCTTCTGTGCCTTTTTTTTTTTTTCTTTCCCATTTGGGAGTTCTGCAGAACCTCAGGCCTGCTGTTGAGAAAAGTACTTCCGAGACAAGATTTGCACAGAGCATCGGTCAGTCAGGAGCTGTTAGGTGGCCCTCTCCTAGCATGAAGATCCTCAGAAACACCACAGACCTACAAACCAATATTCTCAAAAGGAATAGTGGCCAGAGTTTGATTATGAACTGAGGAACATCCTCATGGTATTCGCTGCTCCTGTGCAGACTGTTCTGGTTGGCAAAGCTTCTATAGTGTTAGATGATTGTTTTCATCCAGGATTCTGAAAAATGAGTAACTGTTGCCATCTCATAGTATACAGGGCTTATTTTCTTTCAAATTTGGGTTGGAGATTATTGCAGCTGTGCAACAGTTTTTGCACCAGATGGCACAGGCTAGCTCTGATCCTCTTAACATTCCATTTTCTGAAAGATTTGTTGTTTTGCTTAAGTGGTTCTGTTAAAAATGAACATCTTTAACTAGTATTTCAAGCACATATGCATAGATGACATGTTTTTTTTCTATAATAAGATCTGATTAGGACAGGTTATGCAAAGTTTAAATGACTGTTCTTGGCAGATACTGTATGTAGTTGCTCTCTTGGATAGCTTCCTTTCCATTTCTGTCTATTTGTCCTTCAGACAATGCTGTGTGGGGACAGAACTGGTTGACTGGATGATGCAGCAAAGTCCTTGTGTCCATTCAAGATCCCAGGCCATTGGCATGTGGCAAGTGTTGCTGGAGGAAGGTGTTCTTAACCATGGTAAGATTAAAGAAAATGAACGGCTTGGTACAGGCAATGTGTCACGCCTGTCGCTATAGATTTCCTTCATGAAAAAGAAAGGGTTTGTAAGCCCGCAAGGAATGCTGCAGAGTCGCCTCCTCTTCCACGAGGGCAAATTTAACATGCAAGCAGTGTTGTTTGCAGCTTCCTATCAGTATACCTTTTAACTTACAAGAATGTTGAAAAGTAAATGAAATTGCAATATAATAGTAACAAATGTAATTACATTTATTTAGTGTATGTTCTTAATACACTGCCTTGTGATTATATTGCAAGAGCAGGATAGCACGCAGCCCAAAAACAAGAGATGCACAAACCTGGTAGTGAGGTAAAGGACTTGTGCCATTCGGAAGTTGCTGTGAGCATTTGTGTGTGTTCAAATCCATGATTCTGGCAAGACACTGTTCAGTAGGTTTTCATGCTCAGAAGTCCAGTGTTGAGATCTGGAATTTTACAAATAATTTTCTGACTGTATGTTACATGCCTTTGCATTTCCACTTGTCAGGATTTACTAGGGAACAGGATGTTATAATCCTCAAAAGGGCAGCCTTTTAAAGCAGTATCCATATCTGAAGCTTTGCATGTACAGTTTTATTAAGTTTAGAACAGCAGCCATATTACAGCACGCTTCCAGACATCTTTTGTTGTGCTTCCCCACATTCCAGGGAGAAATTTCCACCTGGGGAAGACCTATTGTTTCCATCACTACTTCCTCCTAATGGTTCTAGGTTTAATTTCTGCCCAGTAATTTCTGGTGGCAAGCTGCTGTGGGATACCTCAGCTCAATGCACCACTCTGATGTGCTTGGAAGGCCACAGCCATGTACACAGCCCATCTTTAGAAGTCTTTTCTTGAAAGACTTTCCATTAAGTTTTTCCACCGGATTGTAGGTTAATGAACTTGGTCCTGTGGTTATGTATTGATCATGGATCTCTCTGGTAGAGGTGAAAGAGTTTGGATGCTTCTGTATTTATTGTCTTTAAGACCTGTCTGAAACACTCACAACATATATGTGGAAATCTTTAGAAAGCATTTGTAGTGCACGACTTACAAGCACTTGAGCTATATAAATTCAGCATTCATGAGAAATAAAGGTGTTTCATACTCTTGCACTTTCTCTGTAGTTTTCTTTCCCTTCATAATTATCCTATCTGTGATATATACTATGCTATACAGATTTCTAAAAGGGTAATTTTAATGAGGAAAGCTTAGTGTTTGATATCTAATATTGTTTTCAGTGGATCAGGAACACCATTTCCAGGACAAATACTTATTTTATCGCTTTTTGGATGATGAGCATGAAGATGCCCCTTTACCAACTGAGGAAGAGAAAAAGGAGTGTGATGAGGAGCTACAGGACACTATGCTTCTGCTGTCTCAGATTGGACCAGATGCTCATATGAGGATGATTCTCAGAAAACCGTAAGCAGATTAATAGGTTAATATTATACATGGGTCTTGCAAAGTAACATGGACACAACTGTGGCACATACTTTTATTCAGGTTTTGTGGATTCCATTCCTGCCCCTGGAAGAAAGTGTTTTACATTCCTCAAGCCTGTTTTTCCAAATAAGAGGAAGCTACACATATTATCATATTATTCTTTTGTCTAGTTGCTGTACTTCATTGCCAGGTTGCTTAACCTCTACAGTTTATAATTAAATATCAATTAATTTCCAGTCCTTATTAATTCATATAATTTCAAGTATGTATTCAATAACCATCAAAAGCTATGAATGTCACCATACTCACCTTATGGAAAATGCAGCATTATGAGTTTTTATGTAATTTCTGAGTCTTTCCAAAAGTAGGTTGCAACTAATAGAAGAGTCCTGCTCCATTAACACTTTTCAGTGCTAGTGTGCAATTTAATTAACTGTGCTGATTTCAGTTAATACAAATGAATGAAGTGATAGGATAAGAACACAGCAGGTATCTTTCAAGCACAGTCATCAGTAGCAAGCATTAATGAGATTCATCCTTGGCAGAACTGAATTAACAGACACTGGACTTGGCCTGTTGTAGCTTACTAGAAGGGTGTGTAATATGGCTCCATTTATCCATTCTTATTGTTGTAAAACCAATACATCTTTAAAAAAAAAACAAAACAAAACTTTCTACGTAGGCCACTAAGGGTGCTTGCAGTTTTCAGATGGAAAATTGCCATCAGATCATGTCCTCTCACTAACTGGTTGGATAGCCATCCTTTCAGCAGTACATTCTGGTCACACTGAAAGTTGTGCTAAAGCCTTTTTTTTACAGGTAGTTTTAGTGATAACTTCAAAGCAACTTGTGTAAACTGTGTTTGATTCTCCATTGAAGGCCACTTTTTTATTATGCAGGTTGAATTTAGGGGCCCCTGAGGGTGCATTTTATTTCTAATTAAATGCACTGAAAATAATGAGAGAAGAATGAATTACTTAAGGGAGTCTTTACTAATTATTTGCTTGTAAAAGTTAGTTCAAGAATCATAAGTACACGTAGCTGGATTGTGCTCCTTTGAGGCCACTGGCAGAGTTTGTTATGGGGCAGAATTGGGGCTACAGTGTGAGAATTTTTATACTAAAAGTTTTAATGCACCTGGACCACTTAACACAAGTGCTTGCTCTTTTTCTGTTTCCTTCAATATCCTTCCTGTTCATTCCCATCCCTGTGTTTTCTGTTTAGGTTGTACGCTTGTTTGTACAGGGGCCTGACTTAATCCAGGAGTACAAGTTGGCCAGCAGTTTTGCAAGCACTTGATAAAAGCACTGAATTTCAGAAAATGCAGTTGAATATTTGGTCTCAAAAATAGCAGACACTGTGGTGTAGTGGTATTTTTAGAGGGTTAGCTTCCATTTCCTCTATATGGCAGAGGTAGAGTCAAGGACAACCAAAGGGGCCCTCCCCATCACATGAAAACCACCAACAACCAAGTTAGGGAGTTTGATGCTTCCTAAACCCTTATGGTTCAGGGAGAGTCATTATTGTGTTCTCCCAGGGCACTGTGCGTTTTGCACGGAGGAGGGAAGCGGCGCTCCCCCGCCCGTGAGCAGACAGCAGGCACTAGGGCCAGTGGGGATGTGCGGCGTGTGCCGTGACTGCAGCTCGCGCCGGCTCCCGTGCCGTCACCGCGCTGCACAGGCTGCTCCCGGGGAACTGCTCCTCAGGCTTCTGGCCGTTCTGGCCGCCTACTTTTTTTTCTCTCTGCGTCGTGTCTTTCAGAGCAGCCAGAGTAAGTTCACCCTGGCAAGATCAGTGTTGATTATCATCCACGCTCCTTGCAGAGAGTTGAAAGGTTGGAATGATGCTGTGAAAAGTATTGCTGTCCCCCCTGCGTTGCCACTTGCTCAGCATCATTTGAAGGAATATTCATAGGAGATTTTTCATGGAGGAGAGTGAGGAGAGAGAGAGGTCTTCACAAGACTGACAGCCGTCTGACATCTTTTCCTCTTTCCAGCCCTGAAAGCGCTTATTTTTGCTGCCCTTTGCACACAGAAGCAGGTTTGTACTGCCAGGCACCATATTAACTACTGTTCTGGTATTCAGTTTACACATGCTATGGTTCTGTTAGTTAAAAATACAGTCTGTGCAGAGGTGTATCAGAGTTGTTGAATCTCAGTGAGTCCTCAAAGTCCGGCTAGTTTTGACTAGACACCATTACAGCTGCGAAAAGTTCAAGGAATTGTCAGTGCTTCAGAGCCACTGGCTCTAGCTGACCTGAGCAGGACCCACGATTTCCAACCCCACACAGCTGCATTTTGTAACAGCCACCACTTCCGGAGAGGTTGCAGAACTCGGATAATTACCATGAAAGAAATAAGACAATATTCTTTGATGAGAAGATTACTTTGAGAATTTGATTGTATAATGAAGCTGTTGCTTTGAAAGGTACTTTCTATTGTTCGAAATCTGAAAATCTCTAGTAAAAAGTGTCACTTGTTTTGACAAGCGACTTAAAAAATTCTCTGTTTATTACATTAACTGCAGCATTTTAACTGTCAAACTGTGAAAGAATGTTCTACAGTTTAAAAAACAGAATAGAGCTCAGGGAAATTTTTGGCAGGCTCTTGTTGCTATTGGGTTTTTTTTTTTTGTTTTTTTTTTTGAGACGCAGACACTGTGAATATGAAAGTAGCTTTTTGTGAAGTACCAAACATGTCGCTCTGCTCCTTTTAGGTGCCTGAAGCGCAGGTGCGGACTCTGAGCAGGCCCCTGGGGAAAATATTTTTGAATTAACACAGCTCTCTCTCAAATACTTTTTGATTCTTCAGCATGAAAATACATCCAATTTTTTTTTATTTGATTTCAATTATGTTTAGCCATAGCTAATTTGATAGTAAACTCTAATTAAATAGGATGCCATAGTACCAAACCAGATGCGATAATGGCAGAATCCTTTAAAGAGAGCATAGTGTTCATTAGACATAGTATTAACTTAGACGATGTTTTGTATTATATTCTCTTTTAATGCTCTAGACTGCTAGTTATCAATATGACTGAAACAACAAATCCATGTTATCTATGCTTGGTGACTTCACTCAGCATTTTTTTTTCTCGGTACAAACAGTGCTTGAGTCACACGTGATCAGTAAGCAAATTTCAGTGTCACTTGTAGAAATAAGCTGAACAGGATGTTAGGGATAGGAAGTGGAAAAGACTTAAACGTGGTAAACAGCACAAAAGATATAGATATATCTATAGTAAAATAAACATTTAATTACCATTAACAATTATATTAATGTTAACCATTACAATGGTTAACCATTGTAACCGTTACAATTTATAGTTCCATGAATGCACTGGGAAAATTAAGCAATATATATCTCTTGCCTTGAAGAATTTTTATTTATATGTCATTTTCCACCCGGCTGAAACTTACGTATACTCAGTTACACTATGAGGAGGGTATCCAGTTCCATAGCCCTTAATGGGGTTTTCTGCCAATGATCTTTAATAAATCAAGTGTTGTTCTTGGGACAGGAAATACAGATTGTCTTTCTGGATATCAGTTCACTGATGTTTATTGTTGTTATGTGTGGTAACTGGAACTTATAGCCTTAATCAAGGAACACGACTTCAAGTAGCTTCAAAGATTAGCTTCCAAGCTAGAGTAAATGAGCTGGCACACACTTTCAAATACAGACATAGGTAGTGGGGAGAATTACTCGTCTGCTATATATTATCTATAGTATATATTCTTTATAGTACTAGAACACAAAATATTTAGCCTGGAAAGATGTGATTTTTTGACATATCAAAACAATGTTATGGGACCGCTGATCTTTCCCTTGATATCTGTTATCTGAGAATGTTGTGGTTAAGTGTCTACTAAAAATTATTAGTGATATTGCTTGTATGTGAATAGTTTACCAGAGCCAAAGTAGTATGTTAGTGTCAACACGCTAGTCACAAAAGAAGCTCAATGTCTCTGACCTTGATAAATTCTCCAAACAATGAACAGTTTTTATTGATCACTTAATATTACCTGAGCTCTCCTCTCCGTTAATGTGTAGCCTCGATCTCTACCTATTCCATTTATTATCCTGCCTATAACCAGGCATTGCTGTTAGAATGTGTCCCCTGCAGAAACTAGGTCTTTACACAGCAGGATGCTACAAATCAACATCAGTGGGTCACCACACAGGTTTTACAGAAGCCGTGATGCCTAATATCTCTCCACATGACATCTGGAGAAGCAAAAGTAAAGACTGGGTACATCCACTGTAGATTGTCAGTCCTCCCAACGTGATAACACAGGAGACAAATGGACACACTGAAAGAAGTCTCTTTTGTCTTGGTAGAGATCTGATGTAGTTAGAGATCATTCTTTCAGACTTCCTTTTCTTGCAGAAATTTAAGCTGTTTTCCAAGAAATGATGTTTTTGCGAGCAAGTAATTAATGCTATTTCTTCCTACAGGAAGTTAAAACGTTTACCCTGTGTTTCTTAAAGCTGCAGTGAAGGGTAGGAAGTCCTGGCTAAGCTTTATTCTGTTCTTAAGTAAGCATCTACTTCACATAAATCACCAGGAGTGGCAGGCTCATAATTTCAAGACAAATTTTGAAATAGCAGAGAGCGAATATTTTGAGTCACTAGAGGGCATAGTAGTACCAGATCGGTTTCTGTTTCTGCCTATACAGTTTATTCCATTTGGTATAAAAAAAGAATAATTCTATCTAAGACATTTCTGTTCTAAATTGGTCTTTCATCCGGGCAATAAGAAGTGCATGTCACTGGTAAATGAAGAGCAGATGAAAAATTTAGCTTGCTTGGCAGACGAGAACTCAGTTGTCCTTATGTTTTCTGTGACCTCCTCAGTACTGCTTTCATGCAAAAGAAGTCTCCATCAGACTTCCCTTTTAGAAAAGATGGAATATAATTCTAGAGCAAAAAGATGGCTGGATCCTGCACTGTATTGCTCCCTATACCTCAGACATGTTTTAGGCAGACTGTTGAACCAGTAGATGATTATGTAAAATAACTACAGAGCAATATATCTGGCTTTTATATGGCTTTCATGACCCTCTAGATGGTAGATTCTCCTGGAGTATTGGCATTTTAGGAGGTAACTTTATATCAAAAGTGTTCAGTGTTACTTATCTTTTAAGAATGTCCAAAGACTCAACTGTGCTAATTCTTTAGAGGTCACTGCAGAAAGTGGATTTAGACCTGTGCACTGGCCTGTTTCAAATGCAAGTGTGTGAGCATTCTCCTTTGAAACTTCTGCCCCTGCACTGGGCTTTCTTGCATCTCTTTTCCGCTTAAATCTTGCATCTCTTTTCCACTTAAAATTTTGCTCTTCAGTTGCTGTTTTCCTCTGCTCTTGACCCTTGTAAATCAGGAATCTTATTATTTATATTCTGCTTTTCACAAAACTAAACTATATGTTGTTTGGAATGACTTAGTCCTCTGAAAGTAGCTTGGGATCCTGCTTTAAAGGAGTGTGTGTGTGTGTGTCCGTAACTACAGTGAGCTGTGTGAAATTACGTCATGGGAGAATTTGTGCTCTTAGATAATAAAATGTTACCAAGCACTTAAACTAAAGAGAATCTTGTGGGTGGGAGGTAAATTGGAAGTTATGCACAGAAGTTCCTTCAGCTCCTTTTCCTGGCTACTATTCCTTAGATCCTCCAAAGTGTCTCTGGCACGCTGCAATCTTCAGAGCATTTGTGTCCTTTTTTAGCAATTGAAGAATCCACTGGTGTATAGACTCTTTACAGAAATGCCTTTATTCCAATCACAGTGACAGCCGCTTCCTCACCAAGCTGGAGGAGGAAAGTTCCTTTTGTCAGTGGGAACTTCTTGTGTTCATCAGTGAAAGAAGTTGCAGTGATGAACAGTCCTTGCTTACCTCTGAGGCTAAACAGCATTAACTGTGCTTCAGATACATTTAATGTTTTCCAAGATGCTCTGCCCCCTCTTTGAATCTGCTTGTCAGAAATCTGAGCAGTCCTTTCAAGCCACCACTACTTCCTGTTTGCTACAACCAAGTAGTGCAGCCAATGGAAAACAGTGGAGATCCTGCCATAGCTTGGGAAGTCCTTGTGAAAGAAATAAATCTTTGTATATCACTTCTTCTGTTGGCTATTTTACATGGAACCCCCTTGATTTGCCCCGGAAGCTGCCTGAGCGGGCTCCCGGCCGCGGGGTTGCCATGGCTGCCCCTTTCTCTCGGGCAGCTTTACGGCTCTTCCAGCCTGTGTGCGCTGCAGTCTCAAGCCAGAAGCTGTTCTGGTCCCTGGTTAGCGAGGATGTGCCCAAACGCCTGAAGCGAAGGTGCGTGGGAGCCCCTGCCGCCTTTAGCCCTGCTGGGCCCCATTGCCCCAAGAGCACAACCCACGGGGCACCTCCTTTCCTTTTGCAACTTCATGTAATGCTCTTTACTTTCCTTGACTTATTTTTTTCCCCCTTCTGCATAAGACACATAAGACACAATTTATTTGAGGCATATCCAGTATACAGTCATTTTGTGCTTAAGAATTTGAACTGGCTCCTTCTGCTGACACTATACCAGCATTTTGTGGTTTTCTGTGCTTTTGAAGCCATTTGTTTTGGGAACTTCTGCATTTTGCTGTCCTTTTTTTCTTCTCTCTATAGGCCTGGACAGAGAACTGTAGATGATTTAGAAATCATATATGAAGAACTTCTTCACATTAAGGCCTTATCTCACCTTTCTACCACAGTAAGTAATTCTAAAAATCATTCTAAAAGCTCATTCCCAAAGGCAAGGCTGAGTTGAGTTTCTTGGTGAGTAACCAGAGTCTGAGAGCCTGCAGACCATCCCACCCACCCGCTGCCCACGCAGAACTTCCTCCCGCCTGCGGCTACCATGCAGGCACCACGCAGAGGTGGGTGTTGTCTTTTGGCTGGCAGACAAAGTTCCTCTAAGGGCCCCTCTCTCTGCCCGATTCCTGCCTTACTGCCTTCACAGGTGCCTCACAGGCACAATCTTGGTCCATACCCCCCACAGGGGTTTAAATTAACCCCTGTGAGATCAGTGCCTAGGACTGCACTGCTACTGGATTTCAGCAGAATGGATCTCCCATTTCTGAACTTCTGGAGCGCTCAGCCAAACCAGTTAGGAGCAGCAACTGCACAGCACAGAGGGCAGTTCTGCAGTGCTGGCCAGCTGGTGCCTGAGCACTAGTAAAGGAAAACTAGTCCAACACCACCTCTCTGAGCAGGCAAGAGCAGTGACCTGAACCAAGAATAAATACAGGGAGAAAATAGCTGGTGTGCGGGCAAGGCACCTCACCAAGTCTCACCAGTGTTGGCACACGGTGTGGAGCTAAAATGCACTTTTCTTGGTAGCCATAAGATGTGGATGCTTTCAGGAAAATGGAGCCAGTCACAAAGTAGGTTTATTTTTTATAATAACTTCTTCAGAAGCGCTTGATGTTTTTAATAATTTTCAGCTAACTTTGACAGATGAATCTAATTATGGAACTGCATTACAGAAAGCTAGCACCCTGTGCAAAAATATAGCAACTGAAAGGTGTTTTTTCGTACAAAATATACAGTCAGAGTATACTGAACTAAAAATGAACTAAAATGGTACGGTAGCCAAATTCATAGGCATTTGTGAGATATGGAAAAAAAGCATTTAAAGAAAGACTTTTGTAAGATCTAGAAATCACACTTTTCAAATCAAAATAAAGTCACTCAAGGTAAACAGATACTGGTAGAGAGTAGACAACACTCTTGAGACTAGACATAATTCACAAAAAAACAAGTGGCATTTGGAAAAAAAAATGCAAGAAGTGCAGCTGATTCCATGCATTTTGGTTAGGGAACTGTCAGCCTATTACTTGCAACGTGAACTGAAGCAGTGGACAAAACCTACTCCTAACTTAGAGGAATTCTTCAGAGGAGCAGCAGGAAGCATTGCTCCTATGAACCAGAAGATTAGTGGTCAATCAACTCAAAAGCAAATGGGATGATTATTCATTTTAAGCAAGGCATAATATCCAAAGTAATAAGTTTTTGACATAACCCACAGGCAACAGAAAGTAAATGGATAAAACTCAAGTCTTGTGGTGGTGAACTAATCCCTGTTAAGGAAGTCTGCAACCTTAATATATAAAGGAAAAACTATTATATAATGCAGTGTTAAAAACAAACCAAATTGTGCGCTTCATCAAGAGGATTCATTCACTGCAGAGGCAAATGGCTGACACAGCTGAGAAGACACCTGAAGGTATCTATGGGGAAAAGAGGAAAGCTCTCTACGTTGCACAGAGAAGTGCTAAAGCTGGCACGCTTCTCTCCCCAGCGAAGTTTCTTTGCCTTCAGGCAGAGGTTGTAAGGGAGTTGGAGTTACTTGTTACGGAAATTCAAGGTCAGTGGGTGCATTTGCTGGTCACT
>VZSV01000128.1:1206594-1220203 GCA_013398735.1 Nothocercus julius | reverse complement strand
ACTGAGATTCATTTGTTTGTAAGAAAAAAAAAAAAAAAAAAAAAAAAAACGTCCAAACACCTCTGTAGATCTCTCCTTCCGCAGCTGCCCCCAGGGAGTGCTCTTCACCCTCACAAAGGTGTTGGGAGAGGTGGCAGCTGTTGGGGCTGATGCCTGGTGCCGGAGCAGAGGTTTGGCACAGCTTTTAGGACATCAGAGCATGAACTCATTCACTCATCTTAGAAGGTGCAGCCCCCTCACACTGTAATTTGCCTTGTGTTCAGAACTGGAGGGTTCCTCACGATGCTTTTTGACGGCTTAAATACTCGCTGCCTATAAATCCAATTCTCACTTTAAATGGTTGGGAGAATGGTGTGAAAATTCTACTACTAAATATATATTGGAGTGAGCTTTTGATGTGTTACATAAGAGTACCCAGTCAGGAATGGTGATGAACTGATGTTCTCTGAAAACAAGGATCTCCCTGGGTAGAAGCTGTCATCCAGCTCGATGGAGACTTGCAATTATATGAATAGGGGCATAAAGTGCACAGGCAAACTGTGGTCCCAAGTGCTGCTACCACTTTCTGAAGATGATGCTAACTGTACCTATAGTGGAGGAAAAAAATGGTTGCAAACAGAGACCGTCTCCCTAGAGACACTTGGGCAGCTGTGAGAGTTAATGACACCAGAGCAGGACAAGGCCAGGAACAAGGGGTTCACCCAAGGTAGGGTCCCGGCTTGCGTGGGCGGCGGGGGGGCAGAGCGGCAGGACCTGCAGCCTGGCACAGCCGACGGGGCTGGCTCACGGGTGTGGGCAGGGGACTGGCTTTGCGGGGAAGAGCCGACGCGTTCCGGAGCAGCCCAGGCTGCGGGAGAGCTGCTGCTGGTCGTCTGTAATAGACTGGTGGTTGTTGTGTGAGATTTTCCATTGTGTTGATGTTAGTTGTTAGTGATGATTTCATGTGTGCTTATGAAGGAAGTTTTGGAGAACCATATCTTAAAGATGCCCGTGTTGGAGGCATCTGGAGCCACTGAATGTGGAGGCTCGTGTTATATAAAACTAAAGATTCAGGTTGGACAAGGAGTGAGGCAGAGCACTGCCTGCATGATGCACTGAGTGCTGAACAGCACAGGGAGAAGAAAATTGCTGGCAGAGGTATGTTGTAGGAGCTTCCTTTCAGCAGCAAGAATAAAAGACCTAAAAAAAAAAAAAAAAAAGCTATATATATTTTTTCTCCTTGTTTTAAGGTAAAGCGAGAATTAGCAGGTGTCCTCATTTTCGAGTCGCATCCCAAAGCAGGAACAGTCTGTAAGTAAAAAGAGTCCTGCCAGATCCTCTTCCTTCAATGACATGAGCGTTTAAATTCGTCATGTTTAAATGACAAGAGCAAAATGTGAATGCATGCCTCAGCCTTGACCAGCACTCAGGGCTCAAAACGTGGGTACTAGCTGTTGCCTTAGCCCACTGCCAATTACAGGGGCAGCTGCAAGATTAAATCCACATCCTTGGTTGGTTATGTGCATCCACTAATATTTGGTATTTTAATTTAGACCAGTCTCTATTTAAAGTGTATTTTAACCTTACTTTTGAATTAAAAAGCCATCTCAATGCACAAAATAAACTATTTAAAATGTAACATTGCTCAAATCTGTTTATATTGGGAAGTTTAAGCAAATGAATGCCACATTTATAGATGCTAGAGAATAAGGGTTAGAACTCCGTGCTGCTGGTGGGGTCGGATCTGAGTGCTGATTAGAAAGTGATAACCTGGTGAGTAGTGAGTATCAGTAAAGTACCAGTTGCAATTGCCATGGCAAACAAAAGCAGCTTTCACACCAGTGTTTAAAAAAAAAAAAAAAAAAAAAAAAAAAAAAAAAAGCATAGTTTGTGGGGTTTTTTCCCTGAAATCAAAAAAAAAAATTTGCTTTTAAAGTCACGGTATGACCTTTTCAAGGTAATCATTAATATAACTGCAGTAGTTACCTTGAATTTTATGAGTGCAGAATCTGACCCATTTACATTATGAATGTAATTACTGTTCTCACCATAAAATCTTTTCTTTCTTTTGTAGTATTTAATCAGGGAGAAGAAGGCACTTCTTGGTACATTATCCTAAAGGGATCAGTAAACGTAGTCATTTATGGCAAGGTATTTTTCTGAAGCCTTTTTATATTATTCTTATTAATGAAATTGTAAGAATAAACTTTCAAAGAATGTGGTTTAATTTAGAGAAAAGCAGTTTTCTCAAAGGAAACAAGTTGAATGTAATGTTGTTAAGAAATATCCAGTGGTATCATTGATTATACTTTCAGCTGATTATTGCGTAATTCCAGGATGTATTACACACTTTCTGAGTATAATTCAGCAGTTATATCAGTATTATTAGGACAGTAATATGCTGGAATTTGGTGAACTGCCAGATATCCATCGCTTGCGAGTTTTCTCCCGTGCCTTTACCACCATATTCTTCTACGTTTGGATGGCTAACTTCTTTCACAGATGTCAGGCACATCTGGCAGAAATGCTGCTCTGTGACTGGTGGTTCTCGGGTTGAATGAAACTCTACCAAACATATTCCTTTTCCATTTTAGTTACACTAAAGACCTAAAAGAACCTCTACTAAATTTCTTGTATGTCAGGGAGATTTTTCAAGGCACAGAAAAAGACTTTGGTACACTCAGTCCTTTGGGTTTTTAAAAATCTGCCTCCCTTTATGGATTTCTCTTTCAGTGACTGAGAAATATGAATTATGAACACTGAGCATTTCACAGAAATCTAATATAGAGGCCCTGGTGCTATCTTTTCCCAAGTATCCCAAATTTAGGTACCTGAACATTTTTTACGCCACTAGGTTAACCAGAATTGGAGCAAATAGATCTCTTCTGCTTTATATCATCACTATGATTTGGCTCTGTGCTGTTTAAGTGACAACACAGCTCCAAAGTGCTCACTAGAAGTATTTTAATATATCTTTGTTCTCAACTTCATTACATACGTATCAGATATATTAGTTACTAAGCAGTTTTTGTAGTCACTCCATAGCCAGCTGTTACTGTTTTAATGATCAAATCTGCTATTGCTACAGCACTACTTATGTGTGAGTAATTTTCCCATCTTCTGTGAGTAACACTAGTATATGACGAATGATCAGCTTCTTATACCTCTCTCGGAAGGTAAAAAACTAAACCCACAGTTTCACTTAGACAACAACAACTAATATATTTTGAGATCTAGCGTTAAGTTAGAAATAGGTCAGAATGAAATCCAAACTGTAAAACAGAGACTGGAACTGCTAGAGAAAAGAATCTCACTGTCAATATGATGTTCTGAAAATTTGATCTTTATGTTTCAGGGCCTCTTAGGAAAAAAACCCAACAACTTCAGCAGGGTTAGAAGAGTCCTTCACTCTGAATCTAGTTTCAGAGAACAAGCCAATTCTTTTCTATTCTTGCTTTTCTCTAGGAATAGTAATAACCAGCTATCAAGTATTGTTTCCTAGTCATTATTTTGGCTGTTGATTTCCTGCCAAATAGATTTGTTTTGGTATTTGATTGTGAAGTCTGGTGTTTGTACGAGGACTTTCAATAGACCCCGCGGTAATGATGGGTTTCAGCATGTAAATGTTTTGCTCGGCGCAGGGTGTGGTGTGTACTCTGCACGAAGGAGACGACTTCGGCAAGTTGGCGCTAGTGAATGATGCTCCCAGAGCGGCATCCATCGTGCTGCGGGAGGACAACTGCCACTTCCTGAGAGTGGACAAGGAGGACTTCAACCGAATCCTGCGGGTAAGCGTGGGAAGGGCCTCCCTGGCTGCGTCAGGCCGGAACTGGCACATCTTCCCAGAATCTGTCTTACTACCAGGTACATTGAGAGAGGTACTTTATTTGAAGTATCCCCTCATTGTAGAACAAAGATGTGATTGCCTAGAAAGTAAAGAATATAAGAGTTTTTCTTCCTCTTTTTCTGTTCCTAATTCAGCCCTTAAAGTGTGACTAAATGGAATCTTTTTCTAGACTTTCTCTGTGATCTCCCATTCAAATATTGAATAACACAAGACTGCCTGTTGTCCTGTATATGTCAATATCAGATGCCGTAAGCTTAATAGATTCCAGACAGAATAAAGTGGCTAGTAAGTAAGCTACAGATAAAGACACAGACAATCTTTATCAGAGGTCTCTAGAAAGATATATCCACCCAAGTTTTATTGCTGTTGATGTTAGGCCCAATACATTTCAAAGTCCAAATGTAATTCCATAACAGCCACCTGCATCCAGATATAAGCTGCTCTGATCATTCTGGGTACTGAAATTCAAAATCAAGATCATGCTGTATCGGAATACAGTAAAATTAGTAATGCATCAGTGAAAGCAGTTCAGCAGAGCACTATGTTGGCAAGACAATATGGGATTGTTGAGCGTTTGTGGTACAAAAGGAGCTAGGATGCCATTGCTAGTAAGGCTGGATTGGACATGGAGACTCCAAATGAGCAACTTCTGTCAGTGCTTTAAAGAAGGCTCAAGTCTATGACCTTACTGATATTCTGTTGTCTTATTTGTGTGCACACTATATTCTGAGAGTAGAAAATGAAAAGAAATCACTTTCCAGCAGTTTACTGAGCTAGGACTTACCATTTTTAGATATCATTTTCTTTTAAAAATACCTAAGAAAAAGGATAATGTTCATGTAAGAGCAGGGATAGAGCTTACATTACATATTGAAAGTCATGACGAACCCTAGCTTTGGCAAACTTGCTTTGCTCTGCCACATCCAGAGATTTCTCACGGCAGTTGCTCTAGTCTCTCCTGTGGTCTTCCGATTATTCCAGTGCTTTCCTCTTTATTCTGGCTATTAAAAAGACAGAATAAAGATGGCTAAACCTAAGTGAAAATAAGCCTCTTTTGTGATTGAAAGTCATGCACTTATTCAGACACTAATCAGCCAAATCAGGAGCCGGCTACTTTATTAAAAACAACTTGTCTTGCAGGATGTAGAAGCAAATACAGTAAGACTCAAAGAACATGACCAAGACGTGTTGGTATTGGAGAAGATCCCAGCAGGAAACAGAGTTTCTAATCAAGGAAACTCACAGCCTCAGCACAAGTATGTTTTCATTCACTAGTACAAATGTCAGACTATGATTAACCCTTTTCATATGGTATTATTATCCAAACAATAGCATATTTCCCCTTTCTAATGCAGTACATATAAAGTTTTCTTTTTATTTTTTAGCCATCAGCTAATCACATTCCCCATAGCAGGCAATATATCCATTTCCAGCAACACACTATAGTTCTATGGCTTTATACAATAATTCTCTAGAAATCTCACTGTAAAGTACTTATGTAGTAGCTTCTAAATACACTGCACGTGGAGAATGCTGAAATCCTGTTAAGCTGGGCTACTGCATAAAAGACATGAGGAAAATATATTGTTTTATTATTAAGTACAGATATTTTCATTTTGCATTTCAAACTCTTGATTCTGATAAAAGTTTGCTCATTACAATTTATACACAAAAAGAGAATTTCAAGCAATGAGAGTCGCACAGCTTATCTTACAGAATAGGCTTACACTATAATAACAATATTCATTATATTTTCTTTACTGTCTGAAAGAGAAAAAGTACAATTCTGTTTGGTTGCTACTGTGATAAGAGTGGAGTGAGGTTATTATCATTCCAAATGCTCGTAGAACCGCTTAGGGCATTGTAAATGTATTATTTTCCTACATGTGAAGAGATGTAGGATTGCGCTGTTGTAAATACAGCTGGGCTATTGTGTTCGTTACTGAGGGAGTTTGTATTCCCCCAGTGCAGAAGGAATTAACTTTGGTACCCTCCATTTTCATCTATGCACTCCTACAGGAACATGCACATTTTGTGCATATGTGTATATTAATGAGCATAGGTACACACACAGAGGCAACAGTAATCCTTAGAGAAGAAAGTAGAGCAGTATTTTCTTTTCAAGAGTCATCATTTCTTTGTCAAGATGAAGATTTTCAGCGCAAATAAGGATGCGCAATTTGCTGTAACACAACCATTTTCCTGAGCAACATTCAAACAACTCAAAATAAGCACAAAAAATTTTCAAGTGTCTTTGCCTGCATCTTTTTCTCAAAGAGCTAATTTACTATGAGACGTTTTGAATACAGTACTTGTCTGATCTGTGATTTTCACCTATCTATTTTATCTGCCTACCCAAGTAAAGAGATTTCATCTGTGAAGGGTTAGACAAACCATTCTTTATATTTTTACACACACATTTCATATATTTCAGAAACTGCCATTTCATCTTTCACGTCATCTATTACAGAAATGCACTGTTTTCCCAGGAAATAATTTCCCCTTAGAGCAAGATTCTCTCTGCCTAAATCAGTGAAACTTGACTACAGCCAGTGGATTTGCATCAGCAACTTACTATATATGACAGCTTAGTCCTAGGTTTACATCCATTTTATTGAGTATGATACATTTTTCATGCTTTCAGAAGGGGAAGTTCTATTTAAACATATTTTAAACACCACCTTCCTTGCAAGCTCTTTGCACTGTCATTATTTCTGTTATTTAAGATTTCCCTGGTCAGAATTTGAACTGGCTTGAATGATAAAAATAGCTAGACCTATTTACAATCCCTGTTAGGCTGTATTCTTAGGGCTTACATTCCAGTAATATTTGCTTAGAATTTCCTTTCTGCAAATACTTTATGCATTTTAGCAGCTTTTGGGCACTATAAAGGTGCTAGCTAGGGAATTTTTACTAATAAGAGTGACAACTAGACACAAACCATCCGAAAGGGGAAGACCCTCTGAAAATTCACTGAATGTCTTTCAGCAGACATATTACTTTGCTAACAGTGTGTTGGCAAAATCTTTTTATTTGAGATCTTTCAAGGTGATTTCACTGCTTTTGAAAATGGCATTCAGGCTTTGCTCCCTAACGTATCAAGAACTTGAATCAGAGAGATGTTCTGCACCCCATACTCGTTGACCAAGAGATCCAGTTGGCCAGGACAGAAACCCCTTAGCCTTGGGGAATGCTTCACTTGGGAAGCAAACGCCCCGAGCTGCGGCGTGGATTCCAGTGCGTGCTCCGGTGCCGCCGCTCCCGGAGACCTGCTTTCCAACAGGGGCGGTTTTCCTTTGGAGGACTCGCTCTGGAGTTCTCACTCCTAGTTCTAACTTCCTCTTCATGGGCGATCACACTCACGTGGGGTAAATCCAGCAGCCCTGTGAGACGCTCCACTGTTCGTTTTCACTTTCATATTCAGAGTTCAGCAAACTGCAGTTTCTCTGCTTCACTCAGATGCTTGGTTAGTGTCTCTGCGAGAGTGTGCGCTGGTTTAACAAGTGTTTGTGTTCTTGGGACATCAATACAGATCTTCCAAAGGGGCTGGCAGGTAAAAGAGCTGCGACGGTCAGCACTCAAAGTGAGGAGGAGCTCCCAGGAGCTCAGCTCCAGCACTTATTTCTCAGCAGGAGCAGAGTATCTTCACTTCTTGGGGTTTTTTCTTTCTCTTTTTTTTTTTAAAGTTTTATACCTTATCAGTTGGGTTCCAAAAAAAAAAAAAAGAAAAAAAAATGCAAAGATTGAAAGAATGGAGAGAAGGATTAAAAATAACCCTATCTGCAAGAAAAGGAAAAAGGCAGCTGAACAAGTATGGCAATATCCTAAAGCACATAGTATTCTGATGGCACTTGCATGAGGCAGGAGAAACCTGACTATTGCATTAATTTTTTCCCCTCCCTACGTTTACTACTGGAAATGGTACGATAGTAAGCTTGTTCATTTGCAAAAACTTGCTTACTTTGGATAGCTAAAGCACCGCAAATTTAAAGATGCAGTGTGATTCTCAGCAGAGAAGTGTTTCTGATTGCATGCCCCCAGGTTTGCACCGGTGCGTCTCTGTGGGCTGCAGTGAACTGTGGTGGTGGTAAATGGGAGTACTGGTGTGCGGAAGGGCTCTGCCATCTCACACTCCCGTATAGGGAGGAGAGTGTTATTGCACTCATTTTACATGTAGGAAACCGCCAGCAAAAACTGGGAGTGATTTTTGTTCCTGAGCTATACCGAGATCTAGGTCAGAGCAGATATTTGCCCTCTGGCACTCATCAGTCTTGGATCCTCTTGCTGGTATCCAGGTGTTTCTCTGTTAACCATTTTGCCTGTAAGACACTAACCGCAGCTTTCCCTCCCTCAGGTACATTGTGATGTCGGGAACACCTGAGAAGATTTTAGAGCACTTTCTAGAAACGATGCGCCTTGAAGCAACTTTAAATGAAGCAACAGGTAGAATTATGTGACAAATACTGTGTTGTTACTAATGCATAAGATGGTCTTGCTAGGGGTCCACTGCAGTCTGGTGCTTTGGAAAGCAGCTAGTGGTCATTTTTTTTCTTAGAATAAAAACTTCCACAACTCTGAAACAACCCAGAGAAAGCCTAGAGAATTCTAGATAACAATCCACTCCTCCTAGTCTATTATATCTAGATTATGTGTTCAGAGTAAAACAGCGACATCTCAGAAGGTGCCAGCCCACTGGCAATAACTTTTATTAGGCACAGCTCTAAGACCAGAGAAGAATACGCATTACCTCCAGATGATAATGTTACTCATACTTGTTGTTTTGGCTGTCACATAATGCTGTGAACTAGCTTGGTTCCTCTAGCCATGCTGTTACGATAGGCTAAGTCATCTGAAATTATCATGCCCATATCACAGCACGTGTAGACTTCTTTATATTTTTGGCAATACTTCCCATGTCAGGAAGAGAAAAGCTCTTACTCAGGCAAGAAGAACTGAGCACCCCAAAGGCTGCAATCCCGTATGCACCTTGCTGCAGCTGCACTGGATAGGCTGGCAGAGAGCTAAGACAGAATCTAGATCTAAGGATGTAGGTATTTGCTGAGTTATTATCAGTATTTTAGTTTTTTAAAAAAAGAATCAGAAATAAATCCTCCTAGTTGTGATAAATTGACTCAGAGCTTTTTATTAAGTTGCTAGACTTTGCTTTAGTAAACTTTAACATATATATACGAGAGAGAGACTTTTTGGGTATCTAAGAAGTATACATTCAAAGATTTTTTTTAAAAAGATGTTTTTAGATAATCCACAGTTAATCTGTTCCTGATCTCACAGTATTGGAGAAACCTGTATATTTCACCATATATGGTGAAAGAATAAAAAGATTTTAGAAGCACTTTTACGGTACATATTTAAATCATTTTTAAGAATAAAAATTACTGGTTTTATAGATACCTAACTATTAGGATTAAAAGCACAGTATTGTTGCTTAATCCTGCACATATATAGTAGCATGTTACTTTTTACACCATGTGCATAGTATTCATTTTCTAAACAGTTTTAGTTTTGAAATCCTTTCAAACTTTTCCCAAAGCATCCAATGACAAGTTTATATCCATACAGCCTAATGGAGCCTTAGGAGGCAGAAGCTCAAATGGATGAAATTCTGATTTGTAGTTTATGCATTTTTTTTTTAATTTAAAAGCAGTTTAAATCCACATTGTTCTGCATATCATGCAAAGAAAAAGCCCCAACCTTCTAGGGACTTTAGGAGCACGGAGTTTAATCCATTAAGAGATATTTTCAAACATGAATTACAGTGGAAGCAATGATATAATGTGGATGGTGTAGTTATCTCACCAGATTTTATCTGACATCTGTTACTTAAGATGTTTTTAAATGTTTCTTCAATATGAAAAAATGCACTGTAGAAATGGTACCCCAAGGGTATTGTGTTTATCATTTCTCAGTGATTCCATATAAAAATTGCATACTTAAAAACTAAAATAATATTCTAACCACCAAATGTCCAAGTTTATGACTGTCTCCACAGCCAGGCTATATAAATCCTTCTTATCACAAATACAAAGGTAGCGCAAACCTTGATTAACACTAGTGCAAGCACACACCACTTCAAGGGAAGAAAGAGCTTTTTCTCTTACCAGATAAAATCTCATAGTACCAATGTCTGTATACATTCTAATGTAAATGTACCAGCTGTGGTGTTTTTAAATGAAAATTAAAACCGTAGTCAATGATCTGTTTTTAAATTTTCTCCTTGCTAGGAAATCAGTGAAGAATTGAAGTGTTTGTCTCCTCCTTTATAGAATACACTGCATGTGCTGTTTGCTGTTGTAGTTCTGTTTGGTACTGTAGTTCTCTTGTGCCAAACCCAGCAGTATTTAAGTACGCAGATGTGGCTAGCCTGGTGCTTGTTATTTTGTGTATGCTAAGATTATGTAATTAAGTGTATGCTACGCTTATGTAGAAGAAATATATACCCAAATATTTTGTGCAGATTTTTTTTCTGTGCCAAGCCTTCTTTTCCTGAAGTATTTTGTCAGGGCCTCGTGAAGCTAGAATGCCATGAATCTGTGCTTCAGCTTCAAGCACATGCAGCCAAAGCTTCTTGAATCGAGGCTGCAACTTTGTACTATAGAGCAAAGACTCCATTGACATAGGCAAATTTCTCAATAACTGCAGAAAAATCAACGCAGACAAGAATAAAAGCTTAGTATTTCATCTCATATTTGTACAGTATTTATATTCATTCTTAACAGTGCCCACAGAGTGCAATATGACCTCATTATTGTGTGTAACTAATAGGATCTTTTCATCTCTAAAATGATGGAAGAAGCCTTATCCTCATAGTCCCCAAGTTGTTTGTGGTACCTTAATTTACTGCTTTCTTCCTTTTCTTTTCACAGATTCTGTTTTGAATGATTTTATTATGATGCACTGTGTTTTTATGCCAAATAGTCAGCTCTGCCCAGCCTTGATGGCACAATATCCTTTTGTAATGGAAAAGTTGCATGTCTTTTAAAGCTTTCCCCAGAAATGATGAGGCTGAGACTTCTCTTTCCATATGTAAACCAAGTTTCATGCAGGCTGTTCCCTGGGGGGAGGTTCTCAGTGTTTGGCTAACAGCCTGTCCATAGCCCACAGCTCAGGTAGGGATGGCGTATACCGAAGCCATGATGAGCTGCAGTCTTGGAGCGTGGGGTAGTTGTCCTTCCTGTGGTGATTGCTGTACCAACAAAAGGAAGCCTCATGTACCTTCACCAGATAAGTGAAAATGTATTAAAGTTTGGATCACCCCTTTTATAACCTCCTCCTTTCTGTCTGTCTTGTTTATTGCTGATTAGCAGCATCTAAGGTCATTACTTTTTCAGTGATCTCCTTTATAGTGGACCTGCTAAATGCATCAAAAAAGAGAGTGCCTGAACTAGTTGTATTAAGTAAGCAGTTCCTAGACACTGTCTTAATGCAATTAAGAATTAAAAATTATAATAATAGTCTACAGCAAATGTTAACACTATGAGAAACCTAAATTGTGTGTGAATACTTAGGAAATGAAAACACAGAGTGGACAGCGTTGAGAGCTGGAGGGGATTCTCATCCTGTTGGCATGTTTTACAAAGGAGTCCAGGAAATGAACACCAGCCACCTTCCTGCAGATCATTTAGTTTGGGGAGCTGCTGGGCACCGAAAAGCTTTCCTTTGGCACAGTGAGTTTAGACTATGTGAATCTATCGACAGACTTGGAGCATAAAATAAACATATTATGTTTGCAGTTTGATAGAATTCTGACAGGACTATAACAACTCCAATTCCACATGTATTTTTTTTTAGAACCATACTGGAATGAAATAAAGTGTGCTTTCCTTGAAGCTCAGCAGGGAGAGTGACATCTGGGAAAACAAACACCCCAAAGCCGCAAAGCAGAGTGTTGTGTCTTTGCTTAGAAAGCTTGAGAATCCATTTCTGTTACCCCCAGCGAGAAGCGGAATTGCTTTGAAAACCTTTGGACCCACAGAACTGGTCTAGAGAAGATTGTCCATATACCTACAACAAACACGTTTTCCAAAAACACATAATTTTGGATATCAAAAATACTGTGAAACGTTATTGCAGGCCCCTTTTAGAAGGGAAAAGGGGACACTGCTTTTTATCTTTTATTTATATATTTATTTTTCCCCAGGTTCATCTAGTTCATATTATTGAATCAATCCATTTGATAGTGAGATTTGTCTACCCTTGGTTATAATGGCATAGCTCTGATACCCAGTAGCTGGGAAAATCTGGCACACAAACAAAATATACCTCATTATTTACCGGGAAAAAGGTTTTCTGAAGATCAAAATTTTGCTGTCACTTATGTATATATTCTGTTATGATGAAATCTGTTCTGGAGAGCAGAATAAGCCCAAACACTACTTAGGTGGGTCATGGCAGGCCCTGTGCTAATTTCTTTCCGGGAGGAGGAGGTTGGAAGGAACAAGTATCCCACTGCTTTAGTGTCAGCTTTTCCTAGAACTGCACTGTTGTTTATTAGGTCCATTCTGAATATGGAAAATCAAACTGTGCTCTGTTGATTGTACCATTGAAATTTATTGTTAGAGTTGAAAGGTTGCTAACAAAATTCATCTCTTTTTTTTTTTTTTTGAGCAAAATTGCTCTACAAAACATGTTTGCCAGTGCTGTGAGACTGAAGAGAGATTAGTTATGCTCAATGAGGAAATTAAAATGAAGAAAGAAAAAAGCAGAAAGGTGATTCAGGCAGAGACACTGCTTTTGCTCCAGCTCCCCTTTTTGAATCAATATAAGTCTATTTTCTACACCCACTTAGGATACTATTTTAGCTGGCAGTATGCAAGTCCTGTGAGAACTAGACCACTGTAGAGCTTTCAAACATAGCTCAGGGTATAAATTATTTAGCTTTTCTCATCCTCTATTGCTGCATTTGGTCATCCATGAGTTCTCTAAGGCTAAGAGGAATAGACAAATGCACCATTTTGGCTAAGTAACATTACTGGTTATTCAGGATTCAGGGCTTGTGCTGCCCTGTCCCATGGCACTCTTGTTTGGTTATTGAAGTATATGAATCTCACAATACTAAAAAAAAATCAGATAGTTGTTTTTTATAGGGAAGCAGCAGACATGCTCCCATCTCCTATATCATGTAATCGGCACCTGTCCTGTATGTAGGGTTGTATGACCAAGGCCCCATTTCCTTCTCTTCTTCACCAAGATAGAAATAGAGGAATTCTCAGAGCTGCAGCTTGTGAGAGGGAGGCAGAACAAACCCACAAGAAAAACTGGATTGCAGTAACAGCTCCAAAAGCCAGGTGTGCAGGTGTTCATAAACTTCTCTTCTGCTCACTGTAGGTGATGTTTGCATGTTTCATTATGAACATTTGTTTTTCTCCAGTTTGACATTTCTTCCCACTGGAAAGACTTCTCCATGTGTTCCTGTACACAAGAGAGAGAGAATGTGTCGGACACACTGATTAAACGTTGCACGTGGGAATATTAGCTACAAGAAATCTTGAGAGCAGAGCTTTCAAAGCCATAGTTATTCAGAATTTTTGTTTTGATTTTGTCAGACTTGGGGATTTTGGGAAAGCCAAGGGCTTTATAAATGGTGCTTCAGGGCCAGTTTTCCCAGTTTTGCTCTAAGTGTCTCTCTCTTTCTCTCTCTTTCTCTCTCTTTCTCTCTCTTTCTCTCTCTTTCTCTCTCTTTCTCTCTCTTTCTCTCTCTTTCTCTTTCTCTTTCTCTCTCTCTCTCTCTCACTCTTTCTCTCTTTCTCTCTCTTTCTCTCTCTT
>VZSV01000128.1:1186164-1206479 GCA_013398735.1 Nothocercus julius | reverse complement strand
TCTCTCTCTCTCTTTCTCTCTCTTTCTCTCTCTTTCTCTCTCTTTCTCTCTCTTTCTCTCTCTTTCTCTCTCTTTCTCTCTCTTTCTCTCCTTTCCCCTTTGCGTAAGCCAGCGGTGCCGCTGGCTTCTGCAGAGTTTTGAGCTTGCTCTCGGGGCGTGCAGGGTCTCCAGGGGAAGTAGTTGACAAACCTGCAAGGGTTGGGTTTTATTTCACCCAAGTCTGAAATTTTGTAAATACTGTAATGTAGTTCTAGTTATCTGAGAGGAATATTTCTGTTAGAAAAACCTGCTAATATAAGGAGGAGAAGAAAACAGGTAGTTATTAGACCTTAACAGCCACTTTTACTTAACACTTCACGTATGTTTTGTGAACCTCCTTTATCATCATGCCAGCAAAATAGTTTTTGTTCCATGGTAGTGATGGGTACTGATTTCACAGAGTTACTGATATGGTTAAATTTTCCCACGCAGGAGAAGACTTTAAGAATAGACTTCAGAACTGCTTTCATTTCCTAGCATATGCTAGACATAATTAGAAATATATATTCAACTCTAACCATGTTGGTGTTGATACGTGCTTTACAGTTATCTGACACTTACTGCAAGAATACATTATATTCTATTTCTGATTGCGATCTGCGGTGAATCTGCATCTTATAGATCTCATAAAAACTGGAGAAGCTTTTACCAACTTTCCTTATGATAATATTAATAAAAGAGCTATTAATATAAATGAGCAGTAAAAATACAGAAAAATTACCGGTGCCTGTGGTGAGTCAGTTAATAAGAAGGTAAAAATACATGAAACAATTACAGTGTTTGAACAGTAAAAATGGTATGAGAAAAATGACTCAGTAGAATATGAAACGTGCTCCCTGAGCCATTAGAGAACAGAGATTTCCATATATTATTTACTTGTTATGACCCTTTAACTTACTTGCTCTTAAAAATATGCTAACGTGTTTTAGTTCCCTAGCCATTTTAAAGCTTTCTAAACAAAATTAAAAAGCAGATTTCTAAAAATTTGTCAGTCAACTGATTGCCCGGTAGTCTTAGTAGCATATCTAATCTCTGAGAGGGGAAGATTGTTTAAAAATATGAGTTTAAATAGGAAAAAGTGTTTATTATTAATAATAATGTGAATACTTATTAGAGAAAAACTAGTGAGAACTTATTATAATTCTAAAGGAGAAGCTTAAAAGTACAGATCTTACAAACAATCTTGCTTTCTAATTAATATTTTAATTTCCTAATGAATATTTTTACATCTTAAGTTAGAGCTTCTTCAACTGCTGCTTGTAAGAATGCTGGACTTTGTGATGAATGAGAAAAAAAAGTAATATTTAAATTTTAAAAATTCCTCTTAATTGGGATTGTTGTTATTCATGAGAACCCAGAAGGAGATTTTTGGTAACTGCCCTGTGCACTGTGGTTGCTTTGTAGTCAATCAGCTTGCTGGGAAACAGTTTAAATCCATGTTGTAAACCCCTCCTCAGGGAGAAGCAGCTACACAAACTGCCAGATCCTGTTTCTGCTGGGCATCTTTGTTTATTTTTGCATAACTTAAAGCCTGAAATTATCTTATCCTGGCGCCCATCCCCAGCTTTCTAAGAGCTAGGAAAGCCTTCCTGGGCCCCGGTTTTCTCTTCTAGCTTGCCATGTGTGCTGTAGGGAGGACAGCAAACTGAGTCCTTGTGAGGGAAGTAGCCTAGACCTGTATTAAAATAATTTTTAAACTGTACTGTTGCCCTTACTTTTGCCCTCTGGTTAAGGAGGCAGTTCAGTGCTGGGGAGGCAGGGAGGAATCCTCTGGTTATAAACACCCTTTCTGCTCCATGATGGTTCCGGCTGCCTACAGGAACCAAAGCAATGCTGGAGGTCTCAAATGTATGAAACCCACAGGATAGCCAAGACCTGATGAAGTCACTCATTCCGTATCTGCAGATGAGGAAGCAGGACAGAGGTAGACTGTACTTGGTTGAATCTGCTGGAAATTATTTTGGGCTGCAATCTCTTTTGTATATACATTTTATAAAAGTTCTTTCTCTTCAGAGGATTCACTGTGTTTTTATTTTTTAGCATAAATGTAAAAGGTGTGCAAATCTGTATGCTGGCATCAGCCAAAAATCAAACTGTATACTGGAACATTTTGTATGAAGGCCCTGAAAATTGCTTACTGAAAGTCGGTTGTTGGTGAATTCGTACCAGTTCTGGTATTTTCACTCACGGAGCATTTCCTTGACACCATGGCACCTACCATGCCCAGCCTTCCCAAGGGACGGAGCAAGAGAAAATGGATTATGCCCTCAATAATAAAAGGCGAGTCATTCGACTGGTTCTGCAGTGGGCTGCTTTATATGGAGATTTACTACAAGAAGATGAAGCAGCAATGGCCTTCTTGGAGGTATGAAGAAGTTTCTTATTGTCTTGACAAGTGTTTAGCAAGGAAGATGAGCTGAAAAGCTGTTCTTGTTCTCCAAATTCTGTCACTCTTGCTTTAAATCAGCTGGAGATAAGCAAGTAGAAGTAATATGGGGCTGAGCCCAACAAGTCTTCCTCTGTACAGATTGTCACTCATTATAATCATTAATCTATCAGATCTTTCTTCACAGACCTCTCCCCTGTGTGCCGTTCATTTACCCCTTTAGTTATGTAAACACTGTTCTGTGTCTTTTACAGGAATTTTACGTGTCTGTGTCAGATGATACAAGAATGATTGCAGCACTAAAGGATCAACTTCTAGAGTTAGAGAAGATTGTTAAGCAAGTGTAAGCAGCTTTTGCTTCTTTCCTTCTTACCCCTGCCCCTTTTCTCTTGGTAAATAGATGAAGAAGATTTGTTGCTTACATCTATTAAAAATTAATTCTGTAAATGGCATTGTTACCTAAGACAATGTTAGCATGAATGCCTGTTTGAATGTGTGTCTGTGACCCTCTCTTTCAACATAGTTCTTGCTGAGGCCAAACTCTTTTGTAAAAGGCTTTGCAGAAGAAATAAAAAATTATGTACATACTGTTGAAACCAGATTGGCCACATGTTTCATGCTTGCACAAATTTCATATAGTATTTTTCTTGCCTTGGTCATAGATTAACTATGGTATCTAGTTCAGATCAGATCTAACTATCTGATCTTTTTTTAGTATAAGCAAGCATGAATACACTAGTATTGAAAGGAGGTTTCTTTTTCCTAGATGATTTTGTAGATAAAATCTTCCGGGTAATATTTAATAATATATTTTATACTTAATCTTTTTATAGTTCAGAAGAACCTAAAGCACCTCAAAAGAAGGTAAGATAATTTATTTGTCCCTTTTCTAAAATAAAAACATTAGCACAGCAACTGAAACCATGGTAGTCTTAGCTATATTAAAACCAACACCGAGAAATAGTTTTTAACATTACAGTATTGCAGCCCTCTGCATTGCAAATCTCCTTTCTGTCACTGATACAGAATTTGTTGTAATTCAGGTCCACCCCATAATGTTTCTTCTTGCACTAACATGAACCATGATGATTAATTTTGCAGCATAAAGTTCTTCTGCAGCTGTTTAACACAAGTGATGACAGAGCACAGAAACGCCAGCCTATCCGAGGCAGCGATGAAGGTGGGTTCCTATTTGCAGTTTTCTCAAGTCATTGGGATTTGCAGTCAATTTGCCACTCTGCAAGAAAGAAAAAAAAAAAAAAAAGTCTAAAAATAAAAAAAAAATCTACAGTTTGCAAGTCGTGCCTTAAGCAAACTGTTTGCGTTTGCTTACCCACCACTCTCCTTCATCACTGATTTGAAACACCCACAGCCATTTCCATCAGTTATTTGCACTATGAAACAGTGTGCTTCCTCAGAGGAAAAAGTAAAATCCTTTAAAATAGGCAATGAACAAAATAAGTGAGAGCCAGCAAAGCCACTGTCTATTGAGGTGCAGAACAATGACTATGTAGTGCTGAAGATCATACTTGACCTTCCTTCTCTCCTCCCTGGTTCTGAGCTAGGGCATGCAGATGTTTCACCAAAATGCTCCTTTGGGAGATAACACGAGTGGAGCAGATCAGCCTGCCCTGCATCTCTGCCCTGTGGCCCACAGCCTAGCAGGCTCAATCTGCTGGTTTGCCCTATTGCTATGGCTGGACTCCTGGGAAGAGGGCAAGGCAAAATTCACAGCAGCGCCTCAGTCTCTCCTTTTCAGTTGTACTTGCTTTTCACATCGTCCTGTACTTCAGGCCAGAAAAAAAATCTGCTCTGTCAATGCAATCCTGAGCCCTGGTGATGAGATATTTATCAACAAAGGTACATGCACATTAAAACTCATAAATCTAGGTAATGTTTTGCAATTGCAACTGCGGCTCTTAATGGTTGCTTTGACGCTTCTTCATTGCAGATCATTCATCTAGCAAATCAGAGACTTACATAAGAGAAAATGTAGAACAACTGAGGAACTTGGAGCTATCAAATACAGCTGCTGTGATTTATTGTTGCTGTAGTTTTTCATTTGTGAGCAGTGGTTGCTAAATGAAAGTAGTTTGTACAGCAAGCTCCATCCGTTTGTTATGTGTGGCACACGCAGCACAATCTTTTTGTCTTAGTTCTGTTTAAGGTGTACTGCATAGACCAGACCTACACAACTATCCGGGTGCCGGTGTCTTCCTCTGTGAAAGAAGTGATCAGCGCAGTGGCAGATAAGCTGGGTTCTGGAGAAGGCCTCATCTTGGTAAAGATGAGTTCAGGAGGAGGTACTGTGTTTGCATCATTTTAAACATTTCTCATTTACGGTGAGGCAGAAAGGAGGGAGTGAAAAGCAGTGCTGATTTAGCTAAGGCGTTTCTATCTGTGTAAGTATTGAGCTCGAGCAAAGTTTCTCTCTGAGGCACGTCCTTTCCCCCAGTACGGACATGTGTCGGCACTCACGTGGGAGACGGGGAAAATGGAGAAGCTTGTGTATCTGCATGTTACAGAACAGCTGCCCCAAGTTGCTTTCACTGTAGGACTTGTAAGAGCTTTTTAACAACAGAAATGTGAGGGAAGAAGAGACAATGTCAGGTTTAGATACATGAATCGGCGACAGCAGAAAATCCTGTGGTGCTGTGACATTCCAGTAGCAATCACTGAATCCCCTTCTGGCTGCTCTGTCCCAGGAAACCACCCCGGAGCATCCTAGTGCCAAGTCCTGCACTGACCCGGTGTTGGCATAGAGTCAGGTATAAGCTGTGGCAACGGCAGAGTAGCTGCACGGTGGATTCTGCTGGGCAAGCGGTGTTGCCAGAGTGCTCTCTGCTTGAGTGGGACCATGTGGGCACACACGGAGCTAATGTGAGCTGTGCTGGAAGGCGTTTCTGCAAACAATGACGCTTGCCAAAAGCAGCTTGCTTCCTGAGGACTGACACCAGGCAGCTCTATTTTTGCAGTTGCAGCAATTTTTATGTTGCCAGCCAGCACATGCTGGAAGAGACTGTTTCATAACTTCATACTCTTTTCTTTACCTGTGATGTGCTCCTCTCTTTTTAGGACTTCTGTAATGACACTTAAATATAATTGCATTTCAGCATCTCCTTAGGTAGTTAGTCTCTTCCAAGACAATTTTCTGGTAAGGAAAGCTCTCCCAGCTCAGCAAGGAATGAAAGGAGTCCCAGAGTATGGTTGAACTGTTGCAGATCATTTCTAGAGAGGGCAGCGCAGGCTCCTTGTCTTGCCTGTGCAGCTTGGGGCTGGGCTTGTAGTTCTGCAGGCAACAGAGCCTGTTGCCACGTTTCTTCAGTACAGAAGACCTTGTTGTCATCTACTTGGACGTTGTTTTACTGTGAAAAGGTTCTAGCCAGAATGCTGATCTGTGCAGTTGTTAGGTCAATCTTGCTAGATCCTGCTAAATTCTACGTACATTTAATAAACTTTGGTTTCATATTTACAGAAAAGGTGGTGCTCAAACCTCATGATGTTTCAGTGTTTACAACTCTCAGTGTTAATGGACGTCTCTTTGCCTGCCCACGCGACCAGTTTGATGCACTGGTATGTACGCATGCAGTTCTCAAATTCCTGCAAGCCAGAGGACCTCCTTGTAATTTAACTTTTGGAAACTAATAGCTCCAATGTCTCTTGGCCTTTTTTGCCTTATAAATGTTTTAGCTAAAAACTAGTGGAAACATTCACAACAAGCATTCACTGCCTGTAGCAGTACTGTGGGACAAGCCCAAAATTAAAAACAGGATACATCATAATTTCCTACACTAGAGCAGAAGTCCATCCAGTATTATCTGTGGCACTGTGCATGTAGGAAGAGCTAAATATTGCCACCAGGCCATGCAGTGATGTTATGATTACAGAATTACCTCCCATTGCTGCAGGGATATATTCTAGGAGACAGATGTTACCAGTTAAACTGTTCTGGAGACTTGATTCCAGCAGTAAATTTCTTAAAATCTTTTCTTTCTGAACCCCCACAAAATACTGGGTAAAACTCTCAGCCAATTCCAACTAGAATCACAGAAAATATTCCAGCTAGAAAGTCTGATTTTCCTTAAGAAAAATTGTTTATAATTACTTACAGTTTATACAGTAATTCTAACAGTCTCCATGGGGTCTGCTTTTATAGAGTTTGATTTGACTGTACTTTTTGTTCCTTTTATTTCATTAAAAACAAATGTCATTGCCAAGTCATGTCAGCATGAACTCTGTTACTCCTAGCCTTGTTTCAGCCTCCTGTCTGCTCTTAACAAGCCACTTAGTATGTATGCCTGATTTCTTTTATAGATCTGGTAAAATCTGTGCTTTGCTGCTGCTTTCAACTGAGTAGCCAGGGAATGCGAGTACAGCATACTGTAGTTCCATGCAGAGATAGCTCGTGTTCAGCTTATTAAATTCCTGTGCTCCCTTGGAGGTAGCGCAGATGCGGCGTGGGGCGTGCGGGTGCCAGCGCGGGCCCCGCTTCGGCAGCGGGCTGCCGGACGGCCACGGCTCTGCGCGCCTCTTCCCCCCGGCTGCCTCTTTACTACAGATCAGGTATCCGGATGGCACCGGGGCTCCAAGGTACAGGGCTGTGATGTGATAATTTTCAGCAACTGAACTGACTTCAGGAGGGGTTAGGGATGAACACTCGGCAGCTGGAAGGGGTTTTCAGCACCGCACGGCAGAATGCACCCCTCATCAGGTGCAGGTTTTTTTTTTCAAAAAGGTATTTTCATCATCTTCAAAAATCTTAGAATCCTGCCTTTTTCTCCATTTAATCCTTTCACATTCCAATTTCTAGCTGCTGCCTGTGTGTGTACGTTTACTCACATTACACTTGGCAGTCCTCATGTGAAAATTGTTCTGGGTCAGATGAATTTGCAAATATGCAGTGAGTTTACAGCTAAGCGCTTCTTTCCTAGCCTTGGAAAATATGTGTTTGTTATGGTAACATTCTTCTTGTGTTTGTGTCGAAAGAGGGGGGGAAAAACACTCTTTCAGTTTGTGGAAAATTCTCTTTCCACAAATTTCCACAAATTAGGATTTTTGACACACAAATGGCTGCTATACTCTGTCTTAAACTAAACACACTTTTGTGCTTGTGCAAGTTGCAATGCAGAGGAATCTGCAGACCACTTTATAGTTGGTGGCAACCATGATTTTTTTTTTGTTTTTTTTTTTTTAGATAATACTGAATTTAAATACGTATTTCAAATGTTGTAGATGAAGCTTGTAAGATTCCTCTCCTTTTCTGCAGATTATTTCTTAATTAGTTTGTGCTATATTGCTATTTTCAATGCAAGTTTTTCAGAGAGCACAAGGTAGGAACTCAAACAGAAAGAAATGCCCCTATATACCGCGTATTATGGAGAAAGTGACTTGATGATATATTAATCCAGTGAGTGCTTTTTATATTGGTAATAAAGTGCTCCTTCATGAAAGGACCTTCATTCAGTAAGCTCATTTTTGATGCTGCAGCGTGCAGATACAGTCTGTTAATCTTGCTTCTCTAGTCAGTATGCACTCGGAAAGGAGCCTGCTGACAATTTTCTATTCTGTAATTATTTGGTGAAGAGAAATTGAGTAAGAAACTGTAAGTGAGCTCTAGTGCCCTCTCCTGGAAACAAAATAATTAAAAAGTGGATTAACCGGAAGCTTTAATGATGCTTTCCCAAGGGGTATTTTCAGTGTGCATTTGATTTTGCAAGAAAGTTGTTTGTTAGTGTTTTAGCAAGGCTGGCTCTAACACTTTGATCTTTGTATATACTACACGCTACTGCAGGTGGGGTTTAACCTCAAACCATGTTTTAAATCTCATATTAACCAAAGTTTTACTGGTATGAAAAGCTGTCAAAAACATCTTTTTATTGGATAGTATGGAAATGTCTTTCAGAAACGTTATAATGCTTGAATTATTTAAAGGCCGTTTTCCTCATCAGACTCTGCATGTAATTTCCATTAGTGTAACTGGGAGTTTTTAATTGCAAATGGCTGATGGTGCATCCAGGTACTGAGAAAGTATGAGGCATGCTTTATCAGAATGATCAGAAGACCTCGCAGTTGCTGCAGATTTCTGAAATATGGAGAATGTAATGATTCTCTTCAATAGAATCAGTTACTTGCAAAAATATTTGCCTTGTGCTTTGTGCCCTAGATTTCTGTGTACGTAGAAAAGAAAATTGATAACAAAGGGTTTTTGGGCTGACCTATGCTCCTATAAAAATAGATATGCTTTAGGGAGCACTAACCATATCAAAGTATTTATTTTTGGCTTCAAGCTTTAGAACAATGCTAAAAATAGCAGAGAACAGTCTGTTATATTTTCCTCAGAGTGCTTCTGAGTAGCTTTCAGAATTTCCCTAACCATCCTGTGTGTAGTGGATATTGATTTTGTGCAGGGCTTCTCGTTTCCTAACGCCAGCCTGCAGTTAAAACAAATGTCAGTTTTACTATTATAAACAAGATTCGAGAAGTGGTCACACTGTAAAAAATAGAAGCATTATGGAGCAAGTGCTCCTAGTATGTAGTTTAGCATTTCTAAAATATTTTTGTGGCATTTTTCCATCTGTAGGCACCATTACCAGAACAAGAGGGACCGTCTGCTGGTACAGTAGGAACGTTTGAACTGATGAGCTCAAAAGATTTAGCATATCAGATGACAATTTATGACTGGGATCTCTTCAACTGTGTACATGAGGTATGAGGAACTCTTCAGCCTGTTAGAATCTCTTAGAAAATGTTAATTTTTAGGTACACACATTTGCGCTTCTATAGGCAAAGTACAAAAATGAAATTAAACCTCTCCTGAACACATGCTGCTTATTGAATTACTTCAGTATGACTTATTCAAGGTATTAAGCTATTAATGCATAGTCTATAGTTACGTTTTTATCATGCCTCACCATGGCTGTTGGCCTTGCAACCAGCATCCTTATCATCTGTACAACAACACACACAAAATATAGAGCAAGTTTCAGTCATGTACAGGCAGTAACTACTTACCTATTCATTCTTCTTGGCTTCAATTTGCTGTCCAAAAAGGAGATTTCTGAATAAATTCAAAACTGTCTTCTTTTTCCTAGCTGGAACTGATCTATCACACTTTTGGAAGACATAATTTTAAAAAGACCACAGCAAATCTGGACATGTTTTTGAGAAGATTTAATGAAATTCAGTTCTGGGTGGTCACTGAGATTTGTCTCTGCTCTCAACTCAGCAAGCGTGTTCAGCTGTTAAAGAAGTACATTAAGATAGCAGCCCAGTAAGTATACATTCATCTGTGATCTGGAAATAATGTGCACAATTGTAAATTTGTTGTTACATGCCCTCCTTTATTTTCAAACAACTACAAACATTAGAGGTTAAAACATTCTCTGTTAGGTAATTCCATTTCCTTAGAGTGCAAAATAGATCCCTGATAATTCTTCTTTCCTGTCCTACTCCTCCATTGATCCTTGATCTCTGAGCTGTTAGGGCCATGTTTTCACATAAAATTTGTGAGTAAATATCTTTCAGTTCATTAGGTGAATCCCTCATATGCCGTTACATGCATTAGCAATTACTAACATGCAAATTAGTATGTAGTAACAAAACTAAGCCTTAACTTCCCTGAGAGCAGAAGTGCTTATGGTGCTATTTATTCAAGGCAACCTTTCTCACCTTAGCACCAAACAGTGGGAAAACAGAGCAGGAGAGCAAAAGCAATGAGCACAGAGATGACAAGGCTGAGGTTTCCTTTGCACTGCCTGAGGTAGTTTCTAACGCTTTTGTTTAAAAGCAGGGCAGTAGGAATGTCCTGTTGTTTGTTGCTAACTGCTAGACGTGGAGTTGGGTAGCAGGCAATTCTTGCTCTCTTGTGTTCTTTAAGTCATATTAAACGTTGGGCTCTTTGGAGCCTTCAGGCAGGGGTTCCCCAGGCCGCGATTCCTCCCTCCGCAGTCGGGAGGAGGACGTGCCTGGCTGCAGAGGCAGCCGAGGCAGCAGAGGCTGCCCTTACCCTCCTTCGCTGCCGCCTTTTATTTTTATTTTTTTTTCATCACTGTTACCTTCCTTTCCAGTTCTTCACATATTTATTATACTCATCACCTGTCCCTCCACGTCTGAACAAACAGTTCTCTTAAGTGTACAGTGAGAAGTTGCCTTTTCATGTTTGTCGAGGACTTGGGACATGGTGACCGCAGCCTCTAGGCGGTCCTACAGCACAAGCACCTAGAACTTGCAATTGAAACACGAATGTTAACATTTTTTGCATTGCTACACATAGCTGTGTGAAGGAGGGATGGCCATGGCCATCATGGCTGTGGTGTGTCCCTCCTCCCAGTCCCCAATCCCTCGTAGCCAAAGTCGGGGTCACTCGGACGCGGTGGGGCAGCGCTCCCCCTTCTCCTGTGAAGGAGCGGCTGCCACCAGCACCGGGCTGCCTCGACCCCTCGCCCTGGGGCCCGCGGGGTCCGAAATATGCACCACCCGGGGCAGGGGGAGCGCAGGATCAGGTGCACGATCAGGACAGAGGGCAGCATTTCCGCTCCGGTTTACGAACGCGCGAGACTTGCGGGCGGCCGCGGGGCTCGGGGCCGCCTGGCCTGGCGGGCTCTGCCCAGGAGAGGGCAGTGGCACCCGCGCACACGCGTCCTCGCTCCGCTCCTAGGCGCCCTGCGGGAGATGCTCGGGTGCGGAATATCCAGGTGCAATAGGAACTTCTAGGAACACTTGCAATCACAGGTCTTTAAAACAACAGGTAAATGTCTCCCTAATGCGCTGCCCCAGCCAGCGGCTTCCTCAGTGTCATGGATTTCATCTTCTGCTATTTCCAACTGCTTGGCAACCTCCTGTTTACTTCCATGTTTCTGGTATCACTGCAGTGCTAAAAATACACGGCTAAAAGCAGCCTGCTCTGCTCTGAGTCCTCCTTGTCTCCTAAGCGCAGAGCAGTGTGAAGCACAAGCCTTTCCTAAGGACGAGTGGAGCAGGCAGGTTTGGGGCCGGCCCTGGGAAGGCACCGGGAAGCTTTGCCAGGCGGCGGGCGCTCCCATGGTAACAGGTGCTGGGCCTGCAGCGACACAGGCACCGTGGTGCGGAGGCACCGCGCGCGAAGCCACGGAACGGCACCCAGCGCCGTGGGCCAGCGCCTCGGAGCACTGTCTGAGTCCCGTGTGCCTGTGAAGGTCCTGGAGACCTAGCGAGACCCTCGCCCTAAATAGGAGTCCTAGGCGTGTTAGGGAAGTGGTGAGGGAGAGCAGCCATGCGGGGTGCGGGTGCCGTCGCGGGAGGCGCCCGGTGCGCCCGCTGCAGAGCCGGCCCTGCCAGCAAGCCCAAGGACACCGCCTTGTGCACGGGCGTCCTCCAGGGTGTATTAGCACACGTTCTTGTGCTATATTTCCACTTACAGATACACCCATATTCTACTTAGAAGCCTTTGTTTGTATAAATCAGTTCACTGAGGTACTTTTACTCTTTTTTTTTTTTTTTTTAAATAATTTTCTGCATACATGCTTATAGTATAATCCCAAGGAGCCACTAAGTTCCTTGGGAGCGGTATGTTCGTATGGAGAAAATGTCAAGATGAATTCACCTGTGTAATTACCTTTAGCTTTGTAGCGTGTTTTTTGTCGGAGATGAGTATATGCCTATGTTTGCATTTGCAAGTTCGTATTATGAAAATTCTTTCCAATGGTGAGTTTTGGAGATGCCGGAGAGTAGCCGCCTCCGAACTCGCGTGGAGCAGCCTCTTGCTGACGCTCAGTCTGTGCAGCGCGGCCGGCAGAGCGTGCGGCGCTGTTGATTGTTCCAGCATCGCACTGTTTATTCCCTTGGGAACAGGATGCTGTGTAGCGCTGAACCTGGCAGGAATGCCGTGCGTCCAGCCCGATGTTAACAGAGACTTTGGCAAATTGCACTGGCTTAAAAGGGTATTTGGCAGAACATTTCCTTTTTAAAATGAAGGATAGTTTCAAATTGCATATTGCAGGTACCTTTGTGGCTGCCTACTATATTTGAGCACTGCTGTGGTGCAGTACTAATTATTTTTACAGCGCCACAATTTATGCTGCATGTCACAAGCTGCAGACAGATATCCCTTTCTGGATGTAGTTGTGCCTGGGAAAGAGGTTATGACTGGCAGCCTATCCTGGCTGCTTTTCATCCTTGTCTCCCATCAGATCCACTAACAAGGCTCTCCCTGACCTGCTCAAGTCAGAATAAGCTGGGATAGCTTTAGCATTTTAGCTTATCTTCAGGAACATTGCTTGCTGTTCCCAGCTTGACGAGGGAGAATTTGTGTGAGCAGCTCGAGCAGAGGATCTGAGAGGGCAGCAGCCTCCAACAGACAGACCGTCAGGTGAGGGCAGGTCATTTTTTCCCAAGGCGAGTGTTCACACACTGCAGCACGAGCAGGGCCTGATCTGAGGGACCCACCCTCTCCACACACAAAGCCTGGTAAAAGGAAGAACAGAAAGAACAAAGAGCCACTGGGAGGTGGGCCAATTTTGGAGTCAGGCAGGCTGATTACAGATTTTGTCTGGAGCAGAGGATACCTCTTGGAAGTTAGTAGCTTCAGTGTCCAATAAAAAAAGCCGGGAATCATAGTGTGACTGTTAGGAAAGTTTTTTGTTAAACAGCAACTGAAGCAGAGTTTTGAAGGCTCTGAAAACAGACTTTGACAAATTAGATGTGAGAAGTAGCGAATTATTTGCAGGAACCTAGCAAGGCACAGATTTCTGGGATAAAGGCTTTAGTCTCTCTTCCCTTCCCATGGAGTCAATGAGCCACATGGTGCAGCTACAGCTGAGCAGTCGTGCAGGCTGTTCCTTTCGGATCCCAACCGTGTCTAGCCCTGCATACAGCGTCCTGGCCCTTCCGTAGTAGTCCCATTTCCCAGTCTGCCCTGATCGGTAGCAGAAGTGCTCTTCTGCATGAGGGATAAAGGCTGACCTAGAGCTCCTGGCGCTCGAGGTCTCGTTAATGATGTGGGTTGCAAATGGAAGTTCATCTCTTGAAACATCGCAAAGAGCTCCAGAAACTACAAGTACTGGTTAGAATCATATACGGAGAGAGGGGTCACTGACCCACAGGCCTCTCTAGACGGCCAGTCTTCTCTCTTTAAAAAGCCTCGGAGCCCGGGTGAGCCGCAGTGATGATGATCTCGGGACCAGCTTCCAGCGCTCTGCGCAGAAGCTGCCAGCAAGTTCTGCAGCGAATGGGGCTGCAAACACCGTTCCTCCCACTGCTTCTGGGATTCCCCAGGCCTCGACTGAGCCTGGTTGCAGGAACCTGCTTCTGGGTGATCTGGAGCTTCAGAGGCTCTCAAATGTCCTTGCAGGAGCTGGTATCCAGTGAAGTTAAAACAGGAGATCATTTCGGGAGGGAGGGGAAAGAGGCTTCCAGGGTCTGGTGTGTTTCTCCTGTGCCATCAAAGTGGCAGCTGTCAGGCATGTGCATGTCCAGGCAAATCTAAACCAGGCGCCTCTTTAGCTCAACACACATACTTCTGCTGTGATTAACGTATTTGAGTTAAAACCTGGACCTTTGTGTTTCAGCTGTAAAGAATACAAAAATCTGAATTCCTTTTTCGCTATTATTATGGGCCTGAGTAATGTTGCTGTGAGCCGTCTGTCGTTAACATGGGAGGTAAGTGGTAGCTAAAATCCAGTCGTAAGAAGTTTGACTGGAATTTCTGCTTTTAAGCATGATTTGTGCACTTATTATTGATAAAAGCAGCTCTGGTAACTTGGCTGCTGAGAAGAGCCATTACAACCCTTACACTTTGAACAAAAGGTGACAATTTTTGTTAATAAAGCCATATACTCCTATGTGTGCTCAGGATTAACAGACAGACAGTAAGTTGGCAACAACAGCTTGCACTGGTGCCCAGCGAGGTAAGTCAATTAGCCAGGTAGCTGTTACCCAAGCCCATTCTCTGACTGACTTTTCATTTGTTGACTTCAATCAAGACAAACTTCTCTAAAATCCATCCTGTATTTATACATCTTATGTTTTGATATGCATATGGCCTGTGATACCTTAGTAATATATGGGTTTGTCCAAACCAGTTTGGGTTTTCTACCTCACATGCATTCCCCTGATTACTGTCTGTTTGGTCTTCATTCGCAGGGCTTCTGCTCTTTTCTGTGGCTTTGCTGCTTTGTTTGCGAGTGTACAGAAAGGGTACAATGTCCAGCAGGATGAGGTAGCAAACACAAAATACTAAGAACGTGCTGATTGTCAAAAGCAGCACAGATTTGAATGTGTGTGTACTTTTGTCATTAGAAACTGAAAATAACTGGTCAGCATGACTGAGATCACTGATGCCACTGAGACCGAAATTCAAATACTTTTCCAGAAAGTGCTCAGAAATGGCTATTCAGGCTAACACATACGACACCAGCCCCATCTTAAAAAGGCACATGTTCCAAGTAATTTATATAACCGGCACTGAAGACAAAGGTTTGAAGGTCAGTTTCACTTGTGACTACTGAGAGGAATAGATGAGAGAGCTAAGTATGAAGAGAGGAGAGGGAATTTAATGTATAAACTGCATACAGCAATCTGACATTGACAGGGTATGAGCTGGAAGGGGAACAGATGATATGTAAGGGGTATGAACTTGAGTTCAGAGAAATGTTATCACACTGTGGTTCAATAGGGCAGCCTGCTTATCAGAAGGATCTCAGCACCTTGATTTTTTGCCAGATTTATGTGGGGAATATACTTAAAAATAAGCATATGAAGATATAATTTTTGCTAAAATTATCATGCATTTACATTAGTTGCATGCACAAACTAGATATTTGCAGGTGCAAATGTCCAATTATACCACTTATTTCACAAATACCTAATCTGCATGCATATGCAAACTAGGCACACAGTTGTTCACACACATCATTAAAAATTAGGCCCTTGCTGTGGCACAGTGTAAATATCTTGCTAGGGTACACACTCCAAATGTAGAAAGTACTGCAAAAAATCATTTCTGCACTGCAAAATCTCTTTATTAATTAAATGTTACCCATTGCCAGTAGTAGTCTGATTTTATCAGCAGAAATTTCCTATTAAAACTGGAAAGCTGGTGTGTTCTGAGTTTGCATAAGAAGTTACTAAGATCTCTAAAACAAATTTTTGAAAATTAGTTTAAAATTGGTACAAATTATTTTTTCTTTCCTACTAAAAGAATTGCTTTTAAAATTAATACTGAGATCTTTGAAAGTAACATTGCTTATAGACTTTACAGTGAAGTTGTTTACGGTGCCTATCATTACAGGAGTAGGAGAGAAAGTATGTAGTCCTGCCCGTCTCATCCTATGCCGTGCATGAGCAGATGGCAAAGATTTATTTTTGTAGCTATTGTGGACTGAAAATTATTGATGAACTTACACCCCAGAGCATGGGGGCATGTCAAGAATTTTGAGCGACAGTTAATGATACATTTGCATGAACTAGGAGTTTTTTCTCCTGGAAATGTCGAGACATAGTTAAGACTGCTGCAAAGGCAAGTTATCGTAGGTATGAATAATTATGCTGAGCTATCCCTACACAAGCTGTGTGTAAATTACATTTTCAGATAGGTTATAATCAGGAATGTCCTGAAATAGTTTACTTGAACTTTCACTTGCATCCTGAATTCAGGCATTGCCAGATTAGCCGGCAGCACTGCAAGCAAAGTCTGAATCTAACCATCCCCAAGGAGTAAATTCAAGTTGAAGTTTAAATCAGGAGCCAGGTTTCATGGCTGGTCCCATCTCTATTTATAATCTGGTTGCTAGGAGACACGTTGTATTTTAGATTAGCGGGCGCATTGTTAGAAATATCTGGCAAAAAAAAAAGAAAAGCACTTTCGTGACTTAGAGCATTGTGGAAGAAATTAGCATTTACAGTAAAATTATCACACAGATTGGATCTAATTAAAGTTTGCTATTTTTGTTTTTATTAACAGAAACTTCCAAGCAAGTTCAAGAAGATCTATGCAGAATTTGAAAGCTTAATGGTGAATAGCAATAGATCCCTTATTCTGTGCGCAATCTGAGCTAATTCAGTTTCTGAGTATCTGATTTGAATTCCTTGATTCAGAACATTTTATATGTCCTTGTTTGACTTTTAAGAAGTTTATGATCCCATTTTAGAGCTGCTAAAACAAGTATGTATGACTAATAAATTATACTCTTAGGAACCCACTCTGAGAGAACTTATGTACCACTCAAAAGTTAATCTGGGAGACTCAGAAAAGCTTTATCACATGCTTTCCCATAGTACATATGGGAAATTATATTTTCCAACTTGGGTTTTTCCAGGCTCTGCATTTTGATATTATAGCATATGCAAAAGTGGATCTGCAGAAGCAAAGGAGGGAGTGTGGTTCCTTTTATAAACAGTTTGCTTTGTCATCACAGCTTGCCTTGCTACTGGTGTGAAAAATATTGGTGTTCCGTGGCTGCATTCTCACCATGCAGGCTGCATGGGAAAATGAGAAAAGGTGTTCTCAGTTTGCAGATGCACTTTTTAAAGCCACAGGAAAAAAATAAATAACAAATGCCATGACATCTAAATGAATGCATGCAGTGTCTTAATAGATTAATTACTAATATGTATTATTATATCTTTCTTTTTCCTTAAGGATCCATCAAGAAACCATAGGGCCTACAGACTAACTGTAGCAAAATTGGATCCTCCAATAATTCCTTTCATGCCTCTACTTATAAAAGGTAAGCTTGGATGATTCCAGAACTGTAAACTTGAAAGCTACTTGTCAAACACTCAAGGAGTACAAGTAAAAAGCATCAAAAAAGCAAAAAACAATCTCAGTGTGAGGGATGATCTTTACCATTATAAAAAGCATTTCACAGAGATGAGAAAAAAAAAATGCTTTACTACATGTGAATATCGGACTTCAGTTTTACTACTCTTAGAAATACTGCAAATTAAAAACTACATGTTTTACGATTATAGCTGTTTTGATTGTTGTAAGGGATAGACAAAATATGCTGCTATATGGTCATGATTTAACCACTTATGGGCTTTTACATGGCTTTTATTTCTCCACAGATATGACGTTTACTCATGAGGGCAACAAGACGCTCACTGACAACCTAGTGAACTTTGAAAAAATGGTATGTATGGCACATTTGAAATGATGGTTGTGGGATAGAAAAATAAAAAGGACTCCATCCCCATCTGTTCAGCACTGAAGTTCCCAACAGTGACTTTAAGGCTAAAGAGACTGAAGGCAGGACCAAGATTTGGCAGAAATGATCTGCCTGGTGCGCACAGGCCTGGGTCTTTGGGTTTCTGGAAAACCTCATAGTGGTGGAGAAGAAACTGCCCAGGGAGGCATGCACAGCCAAAACGTTTCCTAGGAGAGGCAGTGACAGGAAGCAGATCTTTTAGACGGAACTTTTAACAGCCAGTTCGGGCCCAAGGTGTGGTTTTCACAGCTGTTCTTTCAAACAGGGCTGAACTGCCTCAGGCTGGGATAATTCTGCATTGCTCCTCAGAGGGTGAAAGGAGCTTTAGTACAGAACATGCCCAATTTTATTTTCTTCTTTTCTTTGACAAGTGCAAGGAGATTTCTGAGACTTGCATTCCTACTGAAAAGAGAGATCAGTGATAGAAGATTAGGTCATACTCAAATTTGTTTTATTTTAAATCCTGCACCTAAGCTGGTGCAGGATTTTAAAAATAGCTTTTGAAAGCTGGAGGCAGGCAACTTCCCCTGGCAGAAATTTCAAGCAAAACTCAAGTCTCCTAGTAGGAAGAAGCTGTTTTCTTGGTTGCTAAGGCCACATCCTTAATTAACATGACTAATGGCAGCCAACTCTGAGAACTAGAGATAGCCAACCCCCACTATAAGCAATTGCACTGCAAAACCAAACGAGACTTGCTGTGTCTGCAGGGAAGTGCATTGAGCCATGCAAGAGTGTATCTGTTCTGGGGCCGCTTCTGGCTTGTCCGTGTTGCTGCAGGCATCAGAAGCGCTCCGAGGTTGTTGCCAGTGCTCCGTGAGGAGTGCACCTTGCCGTCTGGGCGCTGGCAGTGCGGAGAGGAGGAGAGGAGGGCTCGCAGCTCTTCACTAGCACAGCCTCACGGAAAAGTGACTGATGATCACTCTGAGTGAGTTCTTCCCTTAGATTTTAGCTCAGTTTAGTCTGTAGCTCCAGGACAGCCTCTGTCCTATGGATGAAAATAACTGTCTACTAAGCCGAGAATTTTTTTGTGTGCGAATGGTAGTGCCAGTGACTGAGTAAGGGCCTGACCTCACTCTGTAGTAATGACATTGTGTAATTGCATATGCAGACTGTGTTGCCATCTCCTCCCTAAAGCCTTGAGCTTTCTACCTGGGGCGGGGGGGAAATCCCTGGATTACCTGTTCTAATTAGACAGGTAAATGTATGTCTTTTAATGTAGATAGTGAATATTTGGGGGAGCGTAAGAAGAACTCAGATTTGACTGGAGCACTTCCAGACCAGGAAGGATGGCGGTGAATGGCCATAGCTCTGCAAGTCACATCCCACCTCAGCAGCTCCGTGTTGTTCTCCACCACTCCTGGCCTGCTTACCCCTCCAGAGCCAGAAGGAGCAGTGCATCGGCAGCCCTCAGCGCTGTGCGCCTCAGCTTCCTAACTATGCCGAGTTTTGTGTAAAAGCAATTACAGGAGACAGGCTTAAACTGATCTTTATCTAGGCTGCTGCAGAACTGCCCCTGCCACCCTTGTCTGCACATTCCCCTAGCTTCAAAAGTATGTTATTGCCAGAGCGTGGTTTTACTAGCAGTACTCAACGATTTTAAATAAATTTTTGTGCTGTATGATATTACCCTTTTTGATCAGTAATCTGAGCTAGGAGCATTTTTTTTTCTTTTAGGAGGGAAAAGTGAGGGGAAAAATAATATATTTTTGATGCTCTTTATTTTTCAAATAATCAACCTCATATCCCTGCACACAAGAGGAAGAAAGGAACAGGAAACATTCTCCTTTGTCAGAATTGTAAATCTCACTTTAGTTAGTGCTCTACCTAAAAGTTCTCTTTTTAAAAAGCTTTTTGCAGGCTTTTGTATTCTTAATGTTCTTTCCTGGTTATCGGGCCTGCTTCTATGGCCTTCTTACTGCTTTCCTCAACCCATAGCTCTCCCAAGTGATGTATGTTAGATTTCACCCACATCTCTCATTCAAATCCTAATGTGGGCCTGGTAGTTTTTAGCTTTTTTGCTCATGTCATCAGGTCAAGAAAAAGAAAAAAAGCCCCCCAAAAGCTTGCTGTTACATGTCAGTCACTGCCGCCTGCCTGTGTTAAGCTTATAGCTTTCGTGTCCCCATCTAATTGCCAGATATTGACTAGTGAAGACAAGAGCCCTCAGGCAGATAACTCTGTGATAAATTCTGCCGCCTTTTGCATGAGTGTAAATTCAGGGCAAATACGTGGTGGTTATTCCACTATTTTCAGGAGGACAGTAGGAACCAGATTTTCTCCCTCAGCTAAGTCCTGCCACTTTTCTACCTATCGGTTTGTCTACAGCGCCATGCCCTGCTACAAGCGTACATAGGTGCTTGCATAGAGCTACTGCTTGCAGGTGGCCAGTCTATTACCGATCTAAAATATCTGTGTTCTTTGGAGAAGGATTTCCTTTGATCACGCCTGAAGTTTATGAATACAAATAGCTGGCTGGCTCTGCCGAGGGTGCCCTGCGCCCCGGCGGTGGAGGGGCTCGAACGAGCGCAGCGATGGAACCCAGGGCCGCCCCGGCGCCGTGTCCGTGTGCGAGCGCAGCGATGGAACCCAGGGCCGCCCCGGCACCGTGTCCGTGTGCGAGCGCAGCGATGGAACCCAGGGCCGCCCCGGCACCGTGTCCGTGTGCGAGCGCAGCGATGGAACCCAGGGCCGCCCCGGCGCCGTGTCCA
>VZSV01000128.1:1168401-1185579 GCA_013398735.1 Nothocercus julius | reverse complement strand
CGTGCGAGCGCAGCGATGGAACCCAGGGCCGCCCCGGCGCCGTGTCCACGTGCGAGCGCAGCGATAGAACCCAGGGCTGCCCCGGCGCCGTGTCCACGTGCGAGCGCAGCGATGGAACCCAGGGCTGCCCCGGCGCCGTGTCCGCGTGCGAGCGCAGCGATGGAACCCAGGGCTGCCCCGGCGCCGTGTCCGCGTGCGAGCGCAGTGGTGGAACCCAGGGCCGCCCGAGCGCCGTGTCCGCGTGCGAGCGCAGCGATGGAACCCAGGGCCGCCCGAGCGCCGTGTCCGCGTGCGAGCGCAGCGAGGGAACCCAGGGCTGCCCCGGCGCCATGTCCGCGTGCGAGCACAGCGATGGAACCCAGGGCCGCCCGAGCGCCGTGTCCATGGTCTCCCGCAGCACCGAGCCCCGCGGCTGATGTGCTGCTGACAACTTTATTCCTGTTGCTGGCATCCATAAGTAGAAGTTTGGTCCTGTTGCGTCCCTGCAGCTGAAGCAGTGTCCTTGGGTTCCTCTGCGTTTTCTGCTATTATTTGGTGTAAGGGGTGCGTCTTCGAACAGGCAGGCGCTGTCAGACGGTGTCTGAGCATCCGACGCAGCGAGGCCTGGTTTCCTCCGGCTCCCAGTGGTGCTCCATGCCCGAGCCGCCCTCGTGGGCCGCGTGCTGCTCCTTCACAGCGGGAGCATCCTTGTGGAAAGGCTTTGTCTTAACCCAGCAGCTCGCGCCGCCTTTCCTGACGGGAGGCGGGAGGAGAGGGCACAAGAGCCTCGGCTTTTACACAGGCACCTGTTTTCACAGGACAAGAACCGTAGGGGCTTACCTATGTTTGCAGCTTCCCCTGCTGCACTTCCCTATAAATCCGTGGTTTCCAAGGAGCAATGGCAGTAGTATGGGCTGCACAGCGCAGTGCTGAGTTTCACCTGCTGCTGCCTCTGGACGTGCCAGCTCCTTCCCTGCCCCATCCTCATCCCCAGCCCGGGCTCTGCTCGTGGGGAGGCTCTGAGCAGGCAGAGGACTGTCAGGAGAGGGGAAACCAGCCCGGGCAGCAGGTGCTCTGTGTGCTAGAGCTTCTGCCACAGCCGAGGGCGAGGAGGGAGCCTGTAAGCTGCCCCGCTTGGTCTGTACGCGGTGGGGGTGAGCAGCGTTTAGTGTGTGTTGGAAATTGGCCCTCTGCGTCCTGGGACTCTGCTGGGGCTCCTGCTCTGCCCCTGCCCTGCATGAAGCAAGCGGGGTGAAACTGTAGACACTATCTGTGCCACAATGAGTCCTTCCTATTTTTGTCAGTAAAGAGACAATACCTGAATTGCCCATAGTATTAGTAGAATAGGTGTTTAGTAAATGGCTTTGTCTTTGTGGGCCCCTTAATGACCCTCTTTTCAGGTGAAGAAGATTGTCCAAAGCTGTCAGTGTTAATTCCTATGAACTCTGTATGAGTTAGCAAATACAGACCAACCTACAACCTGCAAGGCAGTACATAGCTATATATTATGTACTGTGATAGTTTTTATAGCTCTATTATTAGAAACAATTTTAAAAGCCTTTTCATATGTCTTGCAAGAGAACAAAGGGAGAGCAAAGTGAGAGAAGTACTGGGCATGGCTGTCCTTAAGGGGAGGCAATATTTCGTACATATTCCTTCTGACCACTTATTCATTTGCTGCTTTTTTTCCCATCCCAGCTAATATTCCTGCTCAGACTGCCACTGCAGAATTTTGTAGTCATAAGGAAAGGGAAGTTGCAATTATTTGGGAACTTTATCAGAGCTGTTTCTCAGCCAGAACAAAGGTCGCTACACCTGGCACCGTCTCCACGTTGCGTTATCCGGCGTGTCTCAGAAATGGCACCTGCAGAGGGAGCAGAAGTCCCAGCAGAGCACGGAGGCTGCTGACCTGCCATGGCAGCACAAGGCAGCGCCACGATGCTGGTCACTGATTCTTCCTTTTGTCGAGCCTCTTCACCCTTCAGGTGTGAAATGAGGATTAGAGAATCTGTGCATATTGGTTTTCAGGTTTTGTGGAGATGAACAAAGGAGAATTCACATTCTGATCCTTATGCTAAAAAGGGCAAACGTTCTTTCTTTTTTGGAACATAAAGATTATGCAAAAAGTGTGCGACTAAAGCCCTTGGTAGTTTTCTATGGCACATATGAATATGTATAACATTTAGGAACCTGGGTTAGGAATGGCTTAGAAGATAATGTGCTGGCCTGCTGCCACTGTTCCAGACTCGGTAAAACTTGAAAGGGTTTTGTTGTGTGAATAGAGCCCGCTCCTAGGAGCGGGTGCTCTGCCATTATGCGCCTAGTTCTGTTTCAGAAAGAGCCATATTTAGGTTTGTGTGGCTTTTCAGTAATGGCCTTTGTTAGCCCAGTAAGTAAACAGAGGTTAATTTTTGCAGGCATTAACTTGAGGTAATCCTCTGTTTGAAGAAGAAAAGTGTAAGGAGCTGGCAATTAAACTTCTGTTTGAACATTCTCTCTCTGCACAGTGTTTCCAGTTTTCTTGAGTCAAGAAAAGAGAATCCAACTTTCCAACTTATCTGCACGGTTCAGGAGGAAAAATATTTGCTATTGTTCTATCTCACTCCCTCCTTTTAGAGAGGAGCTCTTTGACATTTGTGTTAGAAAGTACAGCTGCAATTGCAAAAAGCAGTGAGAGGAGAGCTCTCTGAGAACCATATAATGCTCCAGGGTGTCCCCATTAGGTTGGGATGCTCTCCGCTGGCTGCAGCTTCGCTCTTTGCTCCACCTTAACACCCACTTCCTCATTCCTTTGCGTTGCATCATTGCCACTCCTCAGGAACAGGCATGGGAATAGGCAATTCCTATTTTTCAGGAACAGGCAAAGTAACTTACAGTGAAGACTTCAGCCAAACGAAGAAAGGCAGTTCGGCTCCTAACAGAAACCACAGGAGCTCATTGCCGCTTCTCTTTCCTTGCCTGGAATAGCCTATACAGGGAGAAATTTGGAAGTGTTTTTTTTAAACAATTTTTCCACATAAAGAAAATAAAAAATATAAGTTGTTTTTGATAAATTGAATCTTTCACCTAAGAAGCTCAATACTAAACCAGTCAAACACAGTGCTATAATCTATCTGCAAAGATCACTGCAAAATGAGTCTTCAAAACCTAAAATTTTGCAGATATGAAAAATTAAGGTGTGTACTGAGAACCCATTCAGAAAGCACATCAGGCTATACCAGCCGTGCTCATAAAAATGAAGTGTCCTTAGAAAATCTTTCCTTTAAGTCAGTCACTCCTGGAACTTCATCAGATCAATCAGTCTTATTCAATCTGGTGATGTCCCTTGGAGATAGTTATTTTAGCAGAGCACTTTGTGAAATAGCATGAGTCAAAATAGCAACATCACTGATAAGTGAGAGCCAGATACATAGGAATCTGTAGAGTTATGAAACATTCATGTTTTCATGTTTGTGTTTTGATTATCATTTTGATTGGGTGATACTTGAACAACTAATACAGGAACATGCAGGACACTGACTGTGTCCAGTGTGACAATGTGCACTCACCCTGGAGTATTTAAGAAGTTCAGCTGAAGCCACTGGGGTTTACCAACATGATTGCTAACACACTTGGTGTTTAGCACGTAAGTGCTAGGATAGCACTTAGGAAAAATAAGTGCTTTCTGCAAAATAAGTTCCTTAGAAAATAAGTGAAGTAATATTGGCTTGAAGAGATAATGAAAATTAACATAGTCCATAAATGGCTTATTTACCATCACTGAAATGACGGATCTCACATGGGGTGTTTTATTTATCATTTTCACGTTAGATCATAATCGTGTATTAATTTGGGGGAGCATTAGGTTTACTTGTAAGAAATACGTCATTCCGTTGTTTGTCTCCCACAAGCAGCTCGCAGGTCCCCCGGAGCATGCCAGGAAGGTGTGAGGCAGCCTGGCGAGGGGAGTTGTGGTGGGACACGTCACTGAGTGGGAACTGCAGGACCATGTTGAACATGCTGGAGCAAAGTTCAGGCCCTGGGAGGCATAGCACTTCTCCCCTCTCCTTTTTCTTAACCTAAGCAAACGAAACTGTAACAAAACTTGTTTTTATAACCATGGCTGAATCAAACTCCCTATCTAAGAGAATTCAGTTTTGCTGAAGTTTCAGTGTATTTGATTATGCAAAACAACTGATTGTGTCCAGCACAGGTGAGAGTATTACCTGCATAGTGCTAATTGCACAAGCCAGTTACAATTTTGCAGCCCACTACTAAATCTGAAACGTTTTGCTTCATGACTTAGTTACAGTTGTGCTAAAACCTTCACTTTTAGCTTAATTCTGTTTTTAGAAGTCATTGTGATGTGGTATCTGATTTATCAGAGCAAAATGTATTCATTGTTATTTGCTTCTTCACTGAGTGACTGTTGGTTTCTCTACGGAAGAGCAAGCACAGCCAAGAAGGACCAAAATGACTTCTGCTGAATCCCTTTTTCGTGTTGGGTTGGACAGCCCTGTGCAGGCTAATACAGTCAGTCAGCTCTGCAGGATGAAACGTGTCGTTGGGGCAGCTGCAGACGTACAGTGTGTAGTTGAGCGCAGAACCTCGCCTGGTTGTTTTTGCAGCCGCTTTCCAGCGCGGCTGCATTTTAAACGCAAGCTGCTATGAAACGTGAAAGCTCTTCAATTGCTGAGTATGATCTAGAAATGCCCTTGCTGTTAGGAACTGGTGGTCTTAAAATGAAAACATGCACATACTCCAAGCTGTTGTACATGATATTCCTTTTACTTTTTTAGGGTAGGAAGATGTTATAAAAGAAGTGCACATTAAAGGGCTGGTTTTCATTTTTAATTAAGGCCTTTTACAGCATCCAAGCAAGGAAGGGGGTCTCTGAGTGCATGTAAGTTACACTTGTGCTCATTTTAAGCCTATGTAAATGAAAGTCATACCCTACATATGAGGGTATCAGCATTAAAATTGTATTTTCATTCATGTGACCGCCTTTATTGGTGCGTACCTTCGTACTCAGCCAGGGTTAGGTGCTTTGTTTAAATGATGATGAAATACAGTGCTCGTTCCCTGATCGCTTCCCGTCTTCCCTTCGCAGCGCATGATTGCCAACACCGTGAGGACGGCGCGGTTCTGCCGAAGCCAGCCTTTCAGTAAGTGCGTCACAGCACCCGCGCAGGCAGCACAGCCTCCCTAGCAACAGCAAACACAGCTGATTCTGTGGGTCACACAATCGAAAAGCCTCTTCCCAAGGAATCTTCCCTGCTTGGACCTTCTCATGTTCCACAGGATGAAATATCCTTTCGGACGCCCCCCATAAGCCCTTTCTCCTCTACCTCTTTTCAAAGAATGCAGAGGAGCTAAATAACTGTGAGGTCTCGACACCGCTGCCCAAGCAGGGAAGATTCCTTGGGAAGAGGCTTTTCGACTGCGACGCCCGCAGCGCCGTGGCCGCAGAGGCCGCCGCCTTCGGGGCTGGGTATGACGGCGAGAAGCGCCGACCGTGCGGGCGCAGGCGTGCGCGAGCAGCCGGCCCTGCCGGGGCTCCCGGGGCTCCCGCTCCGCGCTGGCGCTGCTGCTCCTCAGCGCCTCCCGCCTCACAGCCGCCACCTGCTTTCCCTGAAGCAAAGGATTGAATAAATAGTATAAAAACATGTTTTTATAAAAAAAATGTCTTCCCATCTGGATCAGAGCTTAACTGTAGAATATCACGTTAACAGAGTTCTTATTTTGGTTGTTGTGTGTTTCCGGGTTCTTCTGGCTATGTATTTTTAACTGTATTGTATTAAGCACTAGTGAAGCTTGCAGGCATAAGTGACTTAGAAATCAAAGTAAATTTTCACTGTGGATGAAATAGAATATTAGTGAATGCATGCAATATAGCTAAGACCTGTGCTAACTTGTGTATGTACACATGTATATAAAAAAAATATATATACATATGTATAGGTATACATGCTTCAGCATTTTTCTTTAAGAGAAGTTTGCTAAGTACTAAACCACATGTTATTACATTGTAAGCAGTTTGCTGCAAAGTTCAAGATGCTCAGATCTGAGCTAAGCTGTACTTTCATAATTGCTGTGGGAGTTAAAATGCAGCTAAGTAATGTAAATAATAAAATTTGAGGCTTGAGCTAGGCAGCCACTAAGTAACTACAGTGTTGCAAACACTTAACGATGAGCTAGAAATAGGATTATTTCATGAAAGGAGGCTTAAATCTATAATATAGTCTTGTACATGTGTGAATGCTTCTAGTTCAAAAGCAGATGGGAAGCTTTAACTCATAATAGTTAGCTATATAATTTATAGTTATTGACTGATAAGATGATGTATAAAACCTCACCCAAGGGCCATCAACTTGAGTGAATGTAGCCACGGATATCTGGGAAGAAAAGTTAATTTGTAGGGGAGGTAACCAGAAAGGTTATCAAATATAGAGGAAAGGTTTTAGAAAGAGAGATTCCTAAACATTTTCGTGATAACACACCGGGATACAGTGTTTCCTGTGACATCTTGCTGAGAGTTGTGCGTTCTCTTGAGGCATTTGTTCCATTAAGTGTATCAATCCTGTATCATTTCTCTTTCCCCAGATCCTGACGCAGCCCTGGCTAATAAGAACCATCAGGATGTTCGCAGCTATGTACGGCAATTAAATGTGATTGACAACCAGAGAACTTTATCACAGATGTCGCACCGGCTAGAACCACGACGAGCATAAACATTTGAAGCAATGATGGGAAATGGTCCTTTATCCTCTCAAGGTCACTTGCTAAGAACTTCACTTCCTCTGCTACTGCACTGCCACTACAAAAATAAGCAAAAACAAATTCTAAGATCTTAGGCAACGCACAACGTACCAGCCCCGCAGAGAACTTTGGCTGATGAAGAATTTATATGCGGTAGCTGTAAGGGTGGCCGTGTTGCGCACTGCTGATTCCTTTTGGAGTGTACTAAATGATTTCTCATAGTGGAAGTAAAAAGGCAAAAGGTAAAGTACAATAGTGAGTGAAACCTGCAGCAAAAACTCCTAACAATTCTAAAGGCGATAGTGATTTTCTCTCTAATTGAAAACTCTGTATTTTAGGATGTGTTCGCCAGTTCAGGACTAAAATTGGCCATCTGTTTTGCTTGCCAAGCTACTATTGACCTCAGTAGATGATGTATGTTAGTAGGTTCTAGAAGGGTCCAAGTATTCAAAGAATGCTTAAAAGTATTTCCCTTTAAAATACAACAGATGATAAGAAGAAGAATTTCCAATCTTAATTATACTGCCTACTACTCCAAGTATAGGAGTAGTAATAGGACAGAAAATATTTTGAATGATAAATAGATTAATTGTGTTTACGTTTCACTTCTCTTAAACTATGGATCAGGTTTCTACTAAATTCCATTATGAATGAATAAGGTTGTTGAAATCAAGAACATAAAAGTAGCAAAAGACTGGTTCCACAAGAGCACAATATGCACAAACAGATCTCACGAGAATAATTTCCTGGACATGGAAACCTTAAGCATCAGCTATAATTAATTGTGGCTGTTTAACACACATTTTCTGGTCTTAAGCATTTACAGATATGTTAATTTTCAGCCAATTGTTTTGCACTTTCAGTAGACTGTAAATAAAAGTTAAATCATTATGTTCTAAAATATTTATTTATGTAATATGTAATAGCTATTGTGCCAAAATAATTATGTTCTATTTATTTTATTTAGCATGTAATGGGAGTACAGCTTTTGTCTTTATACTTTGTGTGCATTTTACGTGTAGGAATCGTGTGATGTAAGGTCTCTGTAAATAACATGCAGTACCTTATTAAATGTAATTGCCAGAAAAGTTTAGTCACTGGCCTTCTTGTCCTTTCAGCTTCATTCCTGCATAAATACTGATCCCGTGAGCTGGCTGATAGAGGAGGCCTCACTTGTCCCGTGCCGGGCCCCGAGCCTGCGGGAGCCGACGCGCCTGGCGGCTGCGGGCGCTGCGGGGCCGTCCCCGTCGCAGCGCTGCGTGTCCGGCAGTGACGCGGCGCGGTCATTATTTTAGCTGGCTAAGCAGCTCCATATCCTCCTAGGTAGTGGCCGAGAGAGTATAAGTTGGAAAGATTTAAAAGCAGAAAAGATGTATTCCTGTTTTCAGTTACCTGGTCGAATTGTCCTGCTCGTTCACTAATGAACACTGCGAGTTACCTTAGTTTGGATAGGATTTCACCTCCAGTTCTCTAACTGGTGTTGAGACTTTGGCTAATGTGGCGCTTGGGAGAGACTCCATTGCTTTTGGCTTCTGTCACCTGGGGATATATATGGAGACCATGAGAGCGGGGTAGTTGGGCACGTGCTTTTCCCCTCCTGCACGTATCTTGGCTTGGATATTCCATGGGATAGCTGCACTGCTGCTTGGCAGGTGTTTGTGGTGGCCAGGTAAGTGCCAAGGGATATTTCCATGGCAAAGTCATCCCTATGGCATTTGCAGCAGCTCCACTCTTGAGTCGCTGGATGCCATAAAACTGATTAAGCAAATGCTGGAAGTGGTAACTCTTATCCCCTTGTTGGGCAGGAGAGAGCACCTCCTTGGCATCGCCTGGTTTCTCCTCAGAGGTACAGTATGCTTTTCTTGGCTTTGACAATTTGAGGATTGCGTGATGTCAGTATTCACTTCAAAGGTGTTAATTCTTTTACCTAAAAAATAATTTCATCCTTTTAGTCACAAGATGAGTTCTGCAAAAGCTGAGGGCCACCAGGAAAACGCTGACACATTGGACCGCTAGGTATCTGTTCAGTACCTACATTGTGCAAAGGAAAGAATTACACAGTTAAGAAATATTCTGCAGGATGATGAAATTCTCTATTTTAATTTTTCTGTCTGACTAGGAGTTCAGGATGATTCAGAGGAAAACCAGCCAATACCATAGAGACAAACTTGTGTCTTGTTATTTCTAGTGAGAATGATTTCTCATTTCTATCTGCACCTCTCTGGATGTACTTCATATAGTTTTTTCAGATGGAGAATCTTCCCAGAAGCAAAGCATCCAGTAGAGTATATGGTCAGAAATAATTCATAAGATATTTTTATCTTTACAAACAATTTATAACATTTGTGACTTCATAATTTTGTTTGTTCCAGATTCATTTCTGTTGTCTGGGCTTTTATTTATTTCAGTGTTAGCTGGTTTATAAAGCTGCCAAGTTTCAGCTTGGCTCTGCACATAGACCAGTTCATCATCTGTTTAGTATGTTTTTACCCCCCTAGTTTATTCTTCTACTCCTTAAAATCTCTAACTGCTTCACTTATTAGTTGCCAAAGAGCCTCTGCGATGCAGATGTATCCACGTGATACAAATGGGGGTTTTATGGCCCGTCCCTATGAAGACGTGAATGTGCTTCACCTATCTCAGTGAAACTGGCATCTGGCATTCCTAAATTTTCCAATAAAAGGTGCTATATAAATAAGAGGCACCGTTATCTGTGTACCTACCTCATTCAAGTGCCTCCAGCAGTTGCTGTGGTGCTGCTCACAGTCTGCATTCCTGGAGATTCAGCGAGCAAAGGCGCCCTCGGCCCCGGCGCGCACGCTGGCCGCCCCTCGCTCCCGCCGTGGACTTCGCCACGGGAAGGCGGCTGCTGACAAGCCGCTCCTGCTGTGTGAAGTGGCGGTGGCTGTTGGAATAGTGCAGAGAAAGCACAAAAACTCGGGAAACCTTAAAATGTGAAGCTCCCCGTGCTGCCTCGGCGCAGGGCTTGTGGCTGGAGACGCAGCTGGACTCTGCCTTAGGCAGCCCTGCCCTGCTGCCCTCGGGGCTCCTCAGCTGGGCTCAAGCGCCCTGCTGACACGGGCCGGGGGGAAACACGGGACAGGCGCCGGCACCGGGTTGCTCACTGCCCACGTTGCCTAACTTTCATCTCGCGACTTGGCTTGATCTTGGCCCGTGCCAACCAGCCCCTCGAGGCGCAGGTCTCGTTGGGGAAGGAGTCGCGCCAAGGCCGGCGCTGGGGGGGCGGCAGCGGCGCCCGGCTCCATGCGGCCCCGCTGCCCTCGGCGTCGCGGGCTGCGAACGCAAACCCTGCGCGAGGGCAGTGGTGCCCCGCGAGCGCCGGGGCCGAGCACGCGGCTGCGCCCGGCCATGCCGCTGGCCGAGCGCCTGCCCTGCCTCCTCTCCTGGCAGAGCCCGGCCCTGGCGGCTTTCAGGTGGGAGGGGATGCAGGCGGGAGCCGGGCGGCTGCGTCCCGCACGCCGGCTGCGAGCGCCGCCGCATCAACACCTCCCTAGCGGGCCCACAGGGACCAGGCAGAGCTCGCGCCTGCCCGGCACGCTTTGCTGCGGGATTCGACGGTTTTCGCTGGCGGGCCCGGCGCTGGCCCTCGCCTGACGCAGCCGCGGAGCCAGGGTGGGATGGGGAACCTGCGCGGCAGGCGGCTGCGCTGGGTCCTACGGGCAGGACCCAAGGACTTTGCCTGGGCACCGTGTTCAGCTGTGCCCGGTCATAAAGACTCGCTGGTGCCGGATAAAAGAATTTAGACGTATTTGAGGGACCCTAGGCAGGGAGGGTTTGTTTTTTTTTTCTTTTTTTCCCTCTTAAGAAAAATGCTGGCAAGGAACAGAGCCTCCGCAGACCAAGCACAAAGAGAGAGGCAGAGACAAGAAAAAATCCCTTGTTTCAAAGAGACAGCAGCAAAACAACCTTTTAAGTACAGGAAGTTTAAATACAATTTAGAAATCTTATAGAGTAAGTTAGAAAGAAATCAAAAGGGGTAACCTGCAGGAGTACCAAAAGAGATAATGAATTTTGCTTAAAAAAAAAAAAGTAAAAGAAGAAAAAAGAGAAAGAAATATTTTAACAAAATGTAATGGCAGAAAATTATAAGTCTAAATTGTTAACATAGCTTCTTAGCGAGGTCAACTGCATAATATACAGTACCTTAACCTCTTCCAGCAATTTTTAAACACCATGCAGCTTAAATAGACTACTTCTGAATTCAGTGGTATTTCTTCTGGGAGCCCTGAATGCAAATCAAGAGGTAATAGTGGAGGAAAATTAAAAGATGTGCTATTCTCATTTCATTTTTTGTACTGATAATAAGGAAAGCAGCATAGAGTGCGATATGGCAGTGAACTGCTATCTTGAATAGCTTTTCTTTCACTGCTAATCTGAAATGCATTACACCCTGCCTTTTCAAATAATCATAATGTTCTTTACTGTGTTCGGCATTAAAGTTTAGCGGGCGCAAGCAGCAGCTGTCACCAGAGGTCAATGTATTAGCAATCAAAGAAAATAATGACCAGATTAAAAAGTTGCCATTAAAATTGCTAAACCAGAAACTTCTATAGGGGCCGGTCTTCGCTTCAAGCACAAACACCCACTGGAGGTGCTTTATAGGTGGGCTGGGGCCGAGCGAAAGCTCTGCCGGCCAAGACGGGCGGCCGCTCGGCCCCTCTGCGGCACCGGCCACTGCTCGCCCGTCCCCGTGTGCCCCGGGGCCGCGCAGGGGACCCGGCTCGGCTGCGCTGCCGCCTGCGGCCGAGCGGCCGCCGGCCCCACCAACGGAGGCTGCGGCCCACAGAGGGGCATTTTCTTAACGGGTTCCTCATTAAAAAGTGGTATTTTTTTCAATTCAAAATAATCTCAGAAAACGCCATGAGAACGCATACAGAACGTGTTATGACTGACGCAATTGGAATATTTTTCTTGGAAACACCACGTTAGTAAAAATGTGACACACAGGGGTGCTGGTAGGAGGCTGACCTTTATTTCCTGGCCCTGGGCCACTGGGGTCAGAGTGGCAGAGAGCGGAGCCTTTGTCACATGGCAGGGGTCAGCGAGACGTCTTTAATTTTTTCCCTTTTTTATTTTTTTTAACTCTCAAATGCAGATGAAGCAGGGTGCCGATGAAAACAAAGACTGCAAATGAATGTATCAATTAAAAAATACACATGAATTACAGGAGGGTAGCGAGGATGGAGGTGACAGCGGATATGCCAACACTCTAACAGACAATAATCCATTTCTTAATCAACTTCTGCCAATAATCACAAGCCGTCCGCTCCCCATGGTTTCCTCATTATAGCACCACCTCTTGTGTTTTTAAATAGTTCTTTCTTCAGACGCTGCCCGTGCCGGCGAGCGACTCCGCTGGCTGTGTCTGCCGGCTCTTTGTGGCCTTTCGCGGGTTATTCCGCACATTATTCCCGCGCGGGAGTCCGGCCGGCGCATTGTGGCTGCTCTCAGATGAGAGCGCGCGGGCGCTGCCGCGCGGCTTCCTTAGATGTCCTCCCCCTCCGCGGGGCTGACCCTCGAGGGCTGTCACACCGGCGGGCTGCTGCCTCGCTCCCGTTTGAAATCCCGCTTTCTCTTCCGTTTGTAATTCCTGCCCTGATGCTTCCCCTGTTCGGGCTGCCTGCCGTACCGCTCTTTTGTGATGCTCCTGATCGCTGGTTAGAGGCTCGCGCCCGGCTTTTGCTTCCCCCCTCCTGTCACAACTAGCCGCTGCTTAGTCCAACAACACTGAATACAGCATGCTCGGAGCTTTGGTCTTTTATATTTGTCCTGCCTTTTTATTTTTTTTTTTGATCACCTGTTTTTAGAATACAGGCAAAGGCACTGAGATGATATAGGTAAACAGATTTATCAGAAATAATGGCTCTTTCGAGGCAATCTAATATCACAGCCATTTTATAGCCCTCTTTTGTCTCTAGACCCAAGAGAGAGAGATGTGATCTTCAATATATTGATTTGTTTCTAATGAATGTACTCTGAATTAAGCAAGCAGCAAAAAAAGAATTTAAGCTGGTAGTAAATCATTAAAAAGAGCTAATATTTTCTTTTTAGTTCAGACTCACTCTCTATCAATGGTGGCCACAATTTCCAGGATGCCAGGAAGATCACCAAGAAAGGCACATACACTGAACAGTTAGTCACTAATTACTTTAAACACAGAGAAGAGCAAACTGCTTTAAACGAGCTGGAGACGGTTCCGTGTTCGCCTCTGCCCTCGGTGGCGGATTTACACCTGCCTCTTCCGAGACTCAGGAAGACCAAGCAGTCCACTGGAAAAAGCCAAGAGGGAAATCAATGGCCTGTTGCTTCTGCGGAGCTTGCAGGAGTGTGGATCAGAAAACACAAATGGGCACAACAATAAATTAAGTGTAACTCCAAAACACGGAAAGCCGTGTTAAGCTGAATTACATTTTAGAGAAAGAATGTACCAAAATTAGAAGAGCAAATTAAGTCTATTGGACCACATCATTTAATATAGGAAGGAGCACAAGAGCTATACATATAAACATAATTAAAAATATGAAGTAAAAGATAGCTGAGCACAGTAACTGGACTACAGCTAAGTATAATGATCAGCTGGAAATTGTGGTGCCAGCAAAAGCTTAGGAAATCATTCTCATAAAACCATCAGGAAATACATTTCTTGATAATATATCGCCATCTCACCATCTCCTTGTTAAATGATATTGACATTTTTGCAGAAATTAAATACTCCTTTTCTTTTTACACATATGCCAGATCAAAAGACAAACACAACGCACAAGTTGTAACCTGCCAGGCCAGAAAATTATTGTGCACAAAGCAGGTATTTGATCCACGGGCGGGCTATACAGAAGTCACGTGGAAATGCATCTAACCTACCTGTCACATGCAGGCCTTCTCTGCCACACAAATAACTTTAAAATTCTTCTTATGTATTTATAATTTTACATGATAAATGTACAATGTAAATATATTCACAGATTACTCATTTTTCTCTCTAATACAAAAAGGAGATGAGAAAATAACAGCAGAAAAAAAAAAACAAAAAATCTGTGTGGGTTCAAGAGATGTGTGATGGGTCCTAGAGTCTCTAAATTCCTTATTCCCCTGTACAAGTCACAAAGAATTGCTATTAAATACAAGAACATTAAAATTTATCCACTGAATCAAAAGTAGCACAGCCCTCACCACGTGGGCTGTGCTTGTGGGCAAACCCTTACGTTGCCCTTCAGAGCTGAAAGGGAATGAGAACGTATCCGAGGGGAATCTAAAGGCCCCTCCTCGGGTTTTCCACCACAGGACTTTCGGGGGCTCTCTGACTCCCTCTCCCAGAGGGGCGAACTGCAGCTCGGTTTGGCTGGTGCTCCCATCGTACTGGTGCTCTTTCCATCACGGACAGGAACGCACGCGACAGCCGAGGTGTGGGCTCGCAGCGTATCCAGGCATGCCTGTATGAACTTCAGCGTGGACAGCCCAAGCGAAAACAACCACCAAGACGGGGATTTCGGAGCGGGCAGGCCACCTGCACACCCGCTCCGGACCGGGAACTGCTGCGTGAAATCCATGCTGGCACAGCTCTACTGCTCCTGTTGCCCAAACTAGCTAGACTGAGACTAGTGGAAACTTGCCCTACACCCTCTATTGCAATGTGTCTCTGTCCTTCCAAGAAGGGATCACCCTGCCCCCTTGTTTCCTGGCCTATTTTTCAAGCTAGAAACGCACGCAAGGCACAGCATCCTGAGAAGCACAAGGAGTGTTCCAAGGAAATCTCCACACTAAGCCTGACGGGAGAGTCAAGCCAGTCTGGAAGCAGAGGTGAAAACTGCCGAGCTGCCCGTCCGCCCCCGAGCTATGTGAGCCCAGAGTTCTGTGTACAGTTGAAGCTGTCACAGGGCATCACTGCTGCCAAAAGAGCAGGTCCTTCTCCCCACAGCAGCCCGGCCCCAGACGCTGATCTGCTAGGGGAGGGCAGGGCTGCTGCTGCCCGCGCGGCAGCGGCACTGGAACGGACACGCGCGAAACAGGCGCTGGGTGGCGAAAGGCAAGGGGGCTTCTCTGCACGTCCCGTGCGGCAGTGAGATGTCAAGAGACAACTTACACCAACCCTATCAGCTTTAAAATTGAAGGAAAAGTTGCTAGAGCTGCCTTTATCCCCAACAGATTGTTGTGGCTTTACAATAACTTTTGTAAGGTTTTAAATGTTCCCTGATCCACATGAACTGAAGAAACCTCAGTGTCAGGTCTGAGATTAGGGTCAATTTCTCCAGAGAGAACTCGAATTTTCTCAGCTGTCTAAGCAAAATTGAATTTTCTGCCTCAAAGAGGCAGAAAAAGAAAATAGTGCCGTATGCCGGGTCATTGTTTATATGCTCTAGCAAAAATATTAGAAACTCCAGTTTCTGTTCTGTTCTTCCTAGTGAATTTGTTAGTTGTCATGATAATGGGGAAAAAAAAAAAAAATATATATATATATATATATACACAGACTCATTAGAAAACACAAGCTACGAAACCAAGCAGGTTTGCTCGTTGTAACGGCTCCGGTCTCACAGCAGTGTCCCGCGTAGGCTGGGCCGTGCGGGGCACTCGCAGCCTCCTCCTCGGGTGCTCTGCTGTCCTCTAGCAGAGCAAGGGCAGCCACGCGCCGCAGACGCGCGGAGGGGAGAGCGCTTGGCACTCCTGCCCTGCGAGGAAGGCAGAGTAACGCCCCCTCCAGCTGCGCTTTATTTCAAGGACTACCGGGACAATCTATTTCTTTCTACAACCAGGCCTTTTAGAAGCTAGAAACGGTAAATTCTAGTTCTGGGTATAGGCAAGCGTGGACAAAAGTGGTCTTGGCAAGAAACCTCTGAATGGAAGTACACTGCTCGCTGAAGCAAATACCCACGAAACATGTAATTTATTATTTAAATACATTTTAAAATCATTTGACTAATCGGCAATTTCCTCAGACAGGAAGGATAAGCATGTTAGTCACCGCATTTAAAAGACTAAATATGTGGCACCTCTCCTCCTCCAGAGCATGAGTCCCATGTGACCTGTGTTTGGTATTAGCTCTTTATTTTACACTGTGGGCCTTTAGACTGCTTGTTTCCAGAGACTTCTCCAGGCTTCCCTGCATATCGGTTCACAACAAACACCCTTAGCTCAGACAAAAATTGCCTGAAATTGCCTTATCCAGATGAAGCTGAACAAGCTGGCCTCATTCAGGTCCCATTCAGCCCCTGTCCTGGCTGATGCGCTGGGACAGCAGAAGTGAAGTCACCAGCGCCCGCTTTCTGACTTAGCGTCTTTAGGTATGTGTCAGACTCGCTGCTTCAGATCTTGCCGAACTCTTACTCTTGTTTATTCTTATGGCACGCCAAAATAATGTGTTTTATTTGTTCCCAGATATGTGTGCCTCGCTGTTTTAACTTTCTACTAGCCCCCTCTGTGCAAAAATAACGTATCTGGAGTAAAAGCCTCTCATAATCATGAAAGGGTGGTGTTTGTTTCACCAGCAAAGTGTTCTTCACTGTGGCTCATCTCGATACCATCCATCTTCGTGATGTGCAATTAACGTATATGAGTAAGGCAAGTAATGTATATGCTGCATACCTCTTGATGATTCACCGTGCTCCAACAGCCAATTTTTATATGGTATTTATATAAAACACACACGCATAAAAGAGAGTGGTCTATATGAGCTAATGAGGCGATGGGATTCTCCGATGAGTGCAACGCTGTGGTGCAGACACCAGCGAGCGGGCTGGGGCGCCTGCTGCAGCGCTGGGCAGCACCACTGAGTCCAGCATGAAGCTCGTATAAAAAGGAAAGCAGAAACGCACTGCCACAACACACTTGTCCTGCCTCGCGCAGCACAGCCCTGCTTGTCCCCAGGCTTTTGAGTCTCTTCCTGCAAGCGCAGCAGCTTGTTACAGTTTGCGGGACGTTCTCCACACCGGGAGCACCTCAGCACCGGGAGGAGCCGTGGGCTGCGCAGCCCCGCAGCGCCAGGGCGCGTGGAGCGGATGGCGCACGTTTGGTGCCATCCCGCCCCGGTGGCACAAAACCGTGGGGCAGGGGACTGAAGAATGACCGCCCCGGTCGCTTTGGTTGTAGTTTTCATTTGGGCAGCGACGCGGGGCCGAGGCAGGGCTCGTTCCCGAGGCGCGGCGGGGCGATGGCGCGCCCGCCCCGCGCGGGGACGCGTGCCAGCTCCAGAGCCACCGGCCCAGGGGCCGCCTCGCAGGAGGGGGTCCCAGGGCAGCCTGAGAGGCGCTGAGGGCAGCGGGGCTCAGGCCGGCCGTGCACCGCTGTCCGCACGCGCCGCGCCTTGCGCTGCACCCTCGAAACACGGCAACCCGTTACCACCCACTGCTGGTTTCTGTTGCCGCGATTTGCCATGCAAAGGAAGCTCCGCTGCCCCGGGCGCGGGGGAAGCCCCCGGCCGGCCGGCGCGGGGCGGCCGCCGGGCCT
>VZSV01000128.1:1130294-1153623 GCA_013398735.1 Nothocercus julius | reverse complement strand
CTGAGTAGAGGGGCAGGATCCCCTCCCTCGACCTGCTGCAGACGCTCCTCCTAATGCACCCCAGGATCCCCTTGGCCTTCTTGGCCACGAGGGCACTGCTGCCTCATGGTCAACTTGTCACCCACCATGACGCCCAGGTCCCTCTCTGCAGAGCTGCTCTCCAGGCAGTGAAGACAGTGAAGTTCTCCAGGTGAAGGCAAGTAAGGAGCTGCTCCTCTGATGCAGCTGCCTGCAGGCTGCCATGATTGTCTTCTTAACATCTTTAACAGTTTAAGAACCGAGGAATCTTACTTGTGAACACATTTATTTACTAGGCTGAGATTTAGTAAATCCTGCTGTATAATTTGCTCTTTAAAAGAGCAGTCACCGCTGGGGAGCTGGGTAATGAATCATTCAGATGGGGCATGTATCTGCTTTTAATAAAAATAATAAAGAAGGTTTTGCACAAATCATTATCTGTCAGAAACAGAGTAGGAGTGGCAAGTAGGTTGTTGATCTGCAAACTTGTTAAAAGTATCTAGTTGATGGACCCTTTAGTATTTGTCATTTTTCCAATAGAACAGGGTTTTCTGGTCTTTTAAGTGCAGAAGCAGATGAAATGGAATGCTGGTGGCATGCAGTTAGAGGGAAATACAGCACAGAAGATATTTAATCTCTAATCATATAATGCCCTTCATTTTAGTAATGCTAGATATGTTTGAGTCAGTCCTAGAAAAGAAAGATACTTAGGGCTTATAAATTCCGATTCATGTTTTTCCTAAACCAAGGGAGGGACTCCACTGTGATGTGTCTTTTGTTTGCTGAGATGTGTGTGTCTGTGGGTGCCAAGGTGCTGAGTGTCATATGAGTGCTTAGCAAACGTCAGATAAAATCCAGAGCTGTTGAATTGCTCTTCCTTTTGGGTGTCTTCTTGCAAAAACCCTATTCAAGAGGGCACAAAAGAGAAATACTAGGTCCAGAACTCCAGTTATTGTATCTGCAGACTTTGGACTTCAGCCCTTAGCTTTTGGTTTCTCAGTTGTTCGCTTATTTGTGCCAAAGTCTTCATGGTAAGCTTTCCCTCTGAGCCATTCTACCCTCCATCTTGTGAAGACGTTGGCTCTAAATTGGGTACTGGCACTGTATCCCAAGATTACTCTGTTTCCATTGCGAGGCGCTTCCCTGTTAGCGCTGTAATTCTAGATGGAGTACTGTGATTTTTCACTAACTGGGAATGAGGCTCAGTCCTGCCGGGGCAGACAAGCATGCTGTTGTTACTCAATAAATTTGAAATTTGCAGTATGAATCCTCCTGCCTTTTTATTATTGTGGTATCCTGTGGAAAGGGAGAGATTCCTTGTTCTTTCCAGACCGTTACTGAGATGTACATTCAGTAATAGCACTCGCAGCGTGCTTGGCTCAAGAAATTCTTTCGGAGTAAGTGACACTTGATTCTCTAACAACATTGGCATCGGCTGTTAGCAATAGTGGCATGTACTTTGCCTTGAAGCTGTGACCCGAGTTCCCTTTTTGGGAAAGAAAAAGCCTGCAGACCCTTTCAAAGACTAGGACAGTTGCTTTGTTTGTCTTTTTTAAAATCTGTGTTTCTGTCTTTTTGCTTGGTCAGTGTTTAGAATCATTAAAAAAAAAAAAAAAAAAAAAAAAAAAAAAGGCATGATGGGGGGGCCTAGATCCTGCAGATAGAGCTGCTTTATAACTATATAGTTGACCACAACAGTAGAAAGAAAAATGAGAGTCTTTTTTCTTTATGTACCATATTTCAGTTTTCTGTTAGGTTTAAATTGGCATTTTGGACTATGTTCACTGGAGCCACTGAAGAGCTTGTCAGAAAAGGAAGGAAACAGAGGGAGGGAAAGAAAGATAGATTTCCAAATGACAGCCTTTTGAATAGTCCAAGTTCAATCCCTAAAACAAAAAGTGGAATCTTTTTTTTTTCTAAATAATGTGCTCTACAGTCTCACCTCTCATCTTGAGAAACATGAAAGAGCAAGTAAAAGAGATGACCCAAATCACAGAGTTCCTTTGAAAGAGGAAATTCAGCTGTTTTGAACACTTACAATCAAAGGAAGTGGTTTCCCTAATTACATGAACTATGTGAAAGCTCTCAGAATAGCTCTTCCACCCCAGGATTCCTTGCACTTTAGAAGTTTGCATAAAAGCTCACACGGAGAATCAGATGCAAAGTGTTTGATTCAAATTTTATTAGGCAGAAGTGAGCATACATTCACAGCTCGAGGTTTGACAGCTGCTTGGGTTTGGACCACAGTCCTGATTTTGATGGGTTTCAGTCCTGTAGTTTAAAATCTTTTACTCTTCAGTTTCTCTGGTGAGACTCCCCTTTCAAGAGAAAAGTAGGAATGGAAAAAATGGAGAGAAGAGAGAGGGATCCTTTTGTGAGCTTTCAGCTGAGGATTCTTACCTTAATTAGAGTATTCATCGTTGTGAAAATCGTTCTCCGTACACAGCTCGAAAGCATGAGGAATAATAGTTCTCTCATTTTAGAGAAACTATTTTTCTTAAAATATTTATTTTGAAGAATTAGGATCTGAACTGTACAATTTCAATATTATTCTAGCGTCACTGTTTAATTCAACATATAAATATACGAGTTCAATAGTATGTTTGAACAGACTGGCTGTTCAGAAGACTATTTCTGAGCTTACACTTTGTTTTTATATATACACAGTAAGAAAGGTACATTAGTAAATGAAGCAGTGAGTACATACAAAAAAACGCCGGAGGTCAGGAGGCTTCTAAAGGCTTAAAATCTCTGCTTCTCGAGATTTCCTATCCAAAAAAAAAGTTTACTCTTTTTCTTTCTTGTTTTAATATGGCTTGAAAGTAGTGGGTGAGAATTTGACAAATGTGGGTACCTAAAGCTAGGTGCATAGCTGATCCAAATAGAAAACTTTTATTAAAATTCCAAATTTTAGCAAAGTAGTATATAATTTTTTTCTCTCTCTCTCTGTCTCTGTCTCAAACCTATTTCTTAGACGGTTTTATTAGCTTAAAAAAAAAAGTTAGATTTCAGTGAGGCTTGTAAGTATCCATCACCAAATTGTATGTCCTCTGAGTGCTAAAGATTGGTATCTAATCTTTGCCTAGCTAAGTCTAAAAATGATATTTTCTTTACAAACAATCTCTGAAACTTGCAACAGAATACTGACTCTGAAGACACAGTACAAACCATTCATTAATGAATCAGTGAAATGAGTGAATTATTAATGAATAATGCTTGCAAGATTTCAAATAATGTGTGAGACCAACACACGTGCTCTATACAGCAATAATTTCCAAATGATGTTATGTTCTTCACAACCACAGTAATTTTATCCACATTTGATAAAGACACAGATAATTGATAAAATTGGCATTGAAAAGAAATCTCACAGCCTTTTAAATTGCAACAGTTCAGAGAAGGGAAAAAGACAGAACTTTTATGACTGCCTCCTAGATATATAGGACCTGCCAAAACCCACTTTATAGTAACATTGTGTCCTAATAACCAAATATCGCCAGCTTTCTGTTTGAAGAGAGAAATAAATCTTTCTTTGGGTGCCTGTTTTCCTCTTACCCTAGCAATACTACATCTTTCTTCTAAGGATTAAACTTTCTAAGCTCCGTTTTTTTTTTTTTTTCAAGGAAGTCTTTCCCTGGATTTAAGGAATTGTGTCCTAGAAGTGACCACCATCAGTGACTGATGGTGTGTTAAGTAAAGCGCAGTGTACAAGAAGAGCATGCATCTGAAGGGATGATAAATGTCACGTAACCACCCAGCGCTCTGGCAGGGCGTTGGGTTGGTGAAAAGAGCGAGTTCTGGCCGTGCCTTCAAGAGAGACACGTTTCTGGCAGGGAAGCTTTGTGATCAGCACTGCTGGGGCCTGATTTCGCTTGGATGAAGGAGAACTTATAGGCTGAGCAGGCCATGCTTCTCTTGAAGGTGGCATGGAAAATTTGGTTTGCTCGCTTCTGACCCATGATAGGAGTTGGTTTCTCTCCGTATGTAAGTTAGAACAGTTCTCAGAAGCGTTTGTACAGAGCTGGAGCTTTGCTTTGTGCTGGAGAATGGGAAACTGTGATATATGTTGTTATGCTGCTGTTGCTCCACACCAAAGGAGATGGTCAAGGTTTGCATATACTTTGTGCCATTGAAATAACACAGAAACCCTGGACCGATTGTCAAATCAGATGTCCTTCACCAATATAATGAGTGTTGCATCCTTGTGTACTTAGCGCTGTATCCCAGAACAGAAATCAAGCAGTAGGTAAGTGTGCAAGGATTTCATACCTTGTTAGAGCTGTTCCATTACAGCTTTTCGCTTGAGGGATTGGTACGTGACATTATTGAAGAAAGAGACAGGAAGGTGACTAGATAACGGTTCCAACCACAAACGGCGAACACGTGTGTCCACGTGTGCCGAGGCCTGCCTCTTCCCAAGCATCTGTCTCAAGGGAGGTAATCCCAGATCGGAGCTCTAGAGAGCTCTGTCAGGACACTGGGTGAGTTGCTCACCAAGCAAAAGAAGGTAAAACAGTGAGATAGCAGTTATCCTTCTCCTTGTATGTCCTCCTCTTGTTTACATTCCGATTGAAATTCTTTACTTTGGGACAGCTGGAGGAAATGCCTCACAGTGTGAACTAGCTGGTTGTACCAGAGGAGAGACAACCAACGAACTAGATGGAGTTGCAAATGCTTTTTGCTCTGCTCAGATTCAGACTGGAATTTTCCTTAGCTACATCATCTCGCATTCTCTTTGGGTTTTCAGGTAGAGCCTGGGGGAGAGAGATTACATGGATATACTGCACAGCGGGGCTCGGCTCCTGAAGCTCCTTTGGCCTTGTGTAATAATACAGTGTTCCAGCTTCCTCCTTTGGCGTTTCATTTATTACCGGTCCTCTGAAAGCACAGGGCAAAAGGATAGAGCAAGCAGTCTAAGTGAATCATTTTGTAATCGCATAACGGATAGTCTCAGTCTTGTAACAGGCCTTTTAAACACTCTTAATTTCCCCTAAGATATGTTTGTGTATATGAGTTAGAGCAGTTCTAGAAATGCTTTTATTGGAGAGAGGGAGTTAATAACATACGTGATGCTGTGAGACTTTCGTATGACTGTCTTTAGAGAAAGTGCTCTAGCTTTGGTTGTGCTCAGTTCCACCAAAACATCACAAGCAAGCTGGAACAGTTCTCCGGCTTCGTGTTCAGCGTTTGGTTTGTGTATCAGTTTTATTGTCTTTCTGGTGGGTTCTATCCACAGAGATTATCATTGCAGCACAGACGTGGGTAGAAATTGTGGTAAAGCTGGTTGTTCTGCGGTACCTGGGGAAGGGAACTGGCTTGGGGCATTAGTGTGCGATCGCAGAGGAGCGCGGAGGAAGACAGGCTTTTGGCTGAGCTTGGGGCCCTGTGGTGGGTGGTGCAAAGGTTGCACAAGTCCTTTTTGTCATTTTTGAAAACAGATTTTGTATAATAAGGATTAGAAACAAAGGAGTTCCTACTGACATGTCTATGAAAGCAGATGACTAGAAAGCGATCTAGGTAAGCTGAGGGGTTCTGTATAGTGAATTTGTCAAGGAGAATTTAGAAGAAAGCTGAACCTATATAGTACAATATAGACTCCAGAACAATAGTAGTAGTAGTAAATGTGGTTTTGTCACATTAAAAACAGTTTCAATTTTTTTTTTCTAGTTTTCCAGTTTTTATCTTAGGAATTTATAATACATATGATTGTTTTATTTAAATTTTTTGTCTTGGTAGAAAAAGAGTGACTTCCCATGAAGTCTGCCTGAAAACTCTCAAGAAAAATAAAGAAACAATTGATCTATGTAAAGCTTGAAATTTCTGGAGTTTAGTCTAGTGTCATTTTTGACCAACTCTACCCAGTAGGGGTAGCATTTGAGCCAAGTTTTTAGTTAAAATACAGTTTGCATTGTTAGACAAAGAAGAGTAACTCTTCTGAGAAGCAGATAAGCTTATGTTTTTGTTAGTCTAAGCTAAGTGAACAGAGGTCTGTCTTTAAGCTAAGGAAGGATGGTTAATGCTTAAGCCATGACAAAGAGCAAGAAGATTTGGTAAGTCATGGAAACACTGTGTTCACGGAGAAAGGCGATTCATTCTGATTAAAGGGGTGAATCTCCATTTGTCACTAATACATGGTAAAACCAAAACTGGAAGGAAAACAGTTGCTAATATTCAAAGAAAAACTAATAATGTACAGCAGTCATAGATTCAAATTATGATACTCCAGATTTTGTGAACTTGTGCTGTGACAGGAGCAAGTATGGGCTGGTCGATGGAGGAGTCTTACACGCTGCATGGGCTTAAGCAGAATGTCAGTAACTGTCACCTAACTTCTACCTTTATTTTGGTGGCTGCTCAGTTGTAATTTAAGTGCTGAAAGGTTTTGTGTTTCTTTGAAGTAACTGTTCTTTGGATAGGGTGTTTGTTATTCTATTTTCCTGCAGTACACATAAATTATCCGCAGATAATTTATGAGTGAGTGTTGGAGAGGGAAATATTCTACGGAGCTCAGATAGCCTATTTGGGAATAAAAAAACACCATGTTTCTTCAGCAGTTACAGTTAAAATATAACAGGGAGATAATGCATCTTGTGATGTGCTATTTTAGTGGCAGTGGACTCGGCCTACCCTGTTGAAGAAAATTTTCTGGAATTATAACAATCGCTGGGATCCAAGCAGTGGATTCAGCATCAAGTGCTGTCTGTCTGATTAGCTGCAGCAAGTTGGGTTTATAAAGCTTAAGGTGGGCTTAAGTGAGAACTCATCAAGAGCTTGACATTTTTTCCCTTGGTTAAATAACAGTTTTCATGATTGAGTGTGAGAAAATAGAAAGACTCAGAGAAGTGGAGCAGAGTCCACGTCTACAGCTACAACTCTCGCTGCTGGGAGTCTCAGTGCTAATTGCTCAGCAGAAGGTACCGTATAGGGACTTTTTCGTCTTAAGTTGTCCAGGTGTCTTAGTGCAATACCCAGTGGACCTCAGGCTAAAAATCCTTGCTCTAGTTGGCTAAGTAGGGGCATGACCTTTCTAGAGCGACCATCTGTTGCTTTTGAGCACTGGGAAGTCTGAAGAGACCCATTAAGAGGGGATTGGCTTTGCCCATCCCTGTCATACCAACATATCTTTCCAGCAAAGTTTATGTGAGATTTATAGTGACTTTGATCTCAGAAATAAATTCCCCAGATATTTTTCCACTTATTGGATCTGGAAAGATTCAGGTGTTGAATATTGGCTATGACATCTGTCATAGTCATGACATTTGTGATTTTTTTTTTGTTGTTGTTGTTTGCTTGCTTGCTTGCTTGTTTTGGCTGGGGAATGGGAATAAATAGAGTGAGCAGGGAGTCAAAAAGCTTAATGTTTCATTATTCCCTTGTTCTTTAGAGATGTCGTGGGTTTTGTTGCTGTGTTCTATACTCAAAGCAGGTTTGTATTCCAATTGATTATGAGTAAATCAGAAAATTTCCTTATATTGAGAAAAGTAATGATGATTACTGAAAATAAACTGCTCTGTGGGAATTTAGGTATTTCAGACCTGATGTTTAGTCCACTAATCTACTGTTTCTACTCAACTGTTGGTATTGCTTTGCAGCTGGAGACAGCTTTTTACTGTAAATATGCCTCAACGAAATATTTATAATTTCACAGGACATTGTTCATTTCTAAACTTTTACAAATGTTACAGTATATGTGTGTTCTGAAAGATTTTACAAACGGCAGATAATACTAATAAAATACAGATTACTTTCCTCATTCTTGGCAGGTCTTGCTTTTTCAGGTACATTAATATTAAATGCTGATAGGACTTCAACCCGTATGCTGCAAAACGCAGTGCTCCTGTGGGATTTGTTTGGACATCGTAGATTTCTAGTTGAAATCTGTATGAGTTACTTGTCTGCCTTCTCTGTGTCCTGTTTTAGCAAATGGCAGTGTACTTGTAACTGAAAATGTAGTTTTCAAAATTTTAAAACCTTTTATAATGCAAAAAGTGACCTTGCAAAGTTTTATCGTAAATGTGGCCTTCTTGTAGCAGCTTCTCCCCTTAGGAAGTTTCTCACCCTGTTAAGAGGGGAGCAAGGCCCCCTCTTGATTTCTGAGCTGAGCAAACCTTTACATCACAGTATTTGGACAGGGATGTTCAGAATTCGGTAGACAATATTTCTAATTCAAATTATCCTTCAAATTATCCTTAAAACTGCCAAAGCTATGTGCAAAGGTACACATAAAAATAGCACATTTATAGGAGCTTATAAAAACATTTATAGGAGCTTATAAAAGGAGTTTTCAAATGGTCAATATCCAATATATTTTACTACTAACTTGTCCTACTGTTTTCCTTGCCTCCAAAAATAATGTTCATATACATTTGCTGCTGCATAGTACAGATGAGATATTTTAAAATAAGTTACATAAAATTGCATGAGCCTCTAGCAGCACGTAACAAATAAATTATTCCAGCAGAATACCCTGTACCACTTTAACAGTATCTTAGTAATGTGCTCTTTTTTTTTTTTTTAAGATTGCGACTGAAAAATGAGCAGAAGGTGTTTTAAATTAAGCATGTGTTTTTACCACTGTATATCCAAAAATGAAAATAAAAACTGTGGTAATATAAAACTGTGCATTTAAAATGACTGTAGGATGATTATACAGCAATGGGAATTTATTAGATTCCTTTATATTTACACTTTAAATTTCTATAACAGCATAGGACATAATTTTGATGCAAATTTGATGCTTTGAAACACTTGCTCAATCAAAATGCTTTTAAATATATGTTTTGTATGTCACTGTAGATGTACTTAGGAGAATTTAATTCCTTTTTTTTTACAAAAGTGCTGGTGGTATCAATTGAGAATGTAATTTAACTCTCATTTTCTGCGTGGTTTATGAAACACTATCCTTATACTATTGAATGCACGACTGTCTTCCAAGACATAACAAATGCTGACATAATTTTTACTTGTTAATGGGCTATAGAAAATAGCCCTTAATTGGGACAAGTGATGCTTTAAATGATTATTAAAGAGTTCTAAATTCACAGAACTTTAAGTAATACGTAACTATAGTTTTAAGAAATAGGGTTTGCCTTTTGAAATAGGTCATAATACATTTGTGCTGGGAGAGTGCCCACAGCACTCAAAGCGCATGATAACTCTGCTTATTTGCAGTTAAAAGATCTCACAGAGGATTCTTTGAGCTGCAAAATCGTTTGACTTTGCCATGCTCATGGGGTTTTCCTCATGCTTTGTTAATATCAAAGGAAATTTAATGGGTTTAACAAAGGTACCCTTATCTGGATAATCAGTGTATTTTACTTATTGATAGCTTGCTTTCTGGGATCCCTACAGCAAAAAAACCTTGATTCTTTAAAATGTTTTTTCCTTACACAACTTTATGTGAGAACAGGCAAAAGTGTAAGCAAGTTCCTAAATTTTCATTTTATATCTGCTTGATTTCTTTTTTAATGTTAAAACTGTAGTGATTGTATATCATTCCAACTGTGCAATTCTTGTTAGAACTTTTATATTTTATTTTAAATTCTTTAAAAATCCCTCTATTTACAGAATATCAAGGGGAACATTTGTTACCAGTAATAAAATGTCTGTTGTCTAAGATTATGGCATGATGATAATCCAAAATGAACTAAATTACATTTTAGGATAAACTGTTTTTATATCCTTCTCATTAAGAATTGTATTCAGTTTAGCTTTTGAAAGAACAGCAACAAGGTAGTAAAAATAATTATCTGCTGTGGGTAAATTCTGGCTTCTCTCAAAGCCTTAGCATGACTTAAAAAGAGCCACTGTGGAATTGCGTAATATTTATGTTAAAGTATATAAAACATATGTAAATATTTTGTGGAAAAGTATGTTTTCTTCTTGGCTTAATGATTTGTCAGAGTGTTACATTAAAAAAGAAATCATAACCCTGCAAGATGCATGTTTTCCTGAGTTTTCTAGCTGATCTGTAGCTTTAGATAGTGTTTGTCTCAAGATTATGTGTGCATTAAGTACATTATAAGAATGATGTGGAGTCACTTATCTAGAGGACGCCAGTCTGATACAGTCATTCAGTATCCTCTCCTCCCAGTAACTTTTGAACTGATTTCATCTGTCAGTAGTTACTGTGTTTGTGAAAGGACTTGAGCAATACTAATTTCTCACCTTCTTAAAACTAAGAGCCTTCTTAGTGGAGAGGGACCCCCATAAGAGGCAAGCTGTATTAGGAGATCATCCCTTTCTAGACCTCAGCGAGTTCATAGGGAAACATTACTGAGATGCAAAAAAAAAACATTGGGAAGATGTACTACTAATGAGCACAGAATGACTTGTATTTTTGAGGAGCACTCTGTAAATGAAGAGTTGGGATTAAGGTATGTTAGCATTCTATGTCTTTTTTGTATGTGGTTGGCAGTAGATAGAGCAATTTTAATAACACATCAGCTGGCCTCTTCCAGCTGCCCTTATCAGACTATAAAACCCCATAGAGGAGCTAAATTGCAACTCTCCCAAGATCATGACAATGATCAAAACTTTAATGCTACAAGACTTAGGAAAAAATACCTTTTAAAAGCGGCCTGAAGTGCATCTGAGTTATTTTGAAGATCTCTTTAATAAGCATGGCAAGGATCTCTTCGGAAAAGTAAATAACCAAACTCTAATGCATAATATTTAATAAATATTAGAGGGCACTTTAGAGGAATTAGAGGAATGTTCTATTAATTGGATTTCTTGAGTAGTTAAACATTTTTAACACTGTAATTTTGCAGAAAGCAAAGGTGCCTCTTGCTGTGCAATTAACTGATTTATTAACAGTGGAGTTGGTTGGCTGTGGGCTGACCTGATGTTCTCACAAGGGCTTACACTTATTTCCCATGTTAACCTTCAGATTTCAGGCTCAGACCAAGGTGAAAGGAAGGCAGCATTTTATGGCTTCTCCAGCGAGCCAGTGCAAAGCTACCTAGAAGAACTGGTGATTAACTGGCTCTAGGTCCAAGCAAAAAAGCTTTTTGGAGACTGAGAAACTGCTGTGGACAGATGTTATTTTTCATACCCAACCGTACTGGTGAAATGGGCTGCAAGCCCAAACTCTTCATCACTTTTCATGATTAGAAGCGTGTATAAGAACTTTATAACCTATTTTTGCTCAAAGAGAACCAGAGTAACTCAAATAGCCTGAATAGTTTGGTCTTTGCTAACTATAGCTGCGTTGGAGCAGGGGGCTCTAAGAACAGCAGCTGCAGCGGAGCTGGCTGCACAACGAGGAGCTGGCTGGCACAACACAGCTGTGTGCAAAGTGCCTCTGTCCATGTCCTTACTGCATTTGGGCTGCAATTAAGGATCTGACGATCAGGCCTTGCCCGCCTTCCTGAGGAACGTCAAGTCAGCATCAGATGGCCATTGCCTACGTCTGCAGGCTGCACTGACATTGAAGATTTCCTCAGAGCTAGGCTGCATTTGCCCCTCTTACCATACCAACCCTCATGTCAGCGCAGCAGCCGTGCACGGGTGCTGGGTGTGTTTGTGGGCATTTTGTACGTTGGCGTTGCTACGTTGACCTCTCCCACCCCAGGTGTGTCTAGCACCAGTGCTCTGCTGGGGGACACTTCTTCTGCATCTTGAGGCAATGTAGCCTAAGTGTGGATCCTTAGTGCAGACGAGGCCTAAACAGAATAAAAGCCAGCTTGGCTTTGTGTCACTTGAGGGGAGAGGTTTGCTCTCCTTTTAACTACTCTGCTGTGGGAAAGTGGTCCCCTAGTTTGCTGCTGGCCACACTCAGAATTCATGCTGGCTGTTTCTGGACAGCAATTGCTGAATACAGACAAGGCCTAGAGGAGGATCCTGGTTTTAAGTGCAGAAAATATTGAAGATATGAGAACTTGCAGTAATGCTATAACGATCAGTAATTTAATTAAAATTTTCTTCCTTTGGAAAGGCAATCAATGCTCACTGGAGTTGTGTAATGTAGATGAACAGCTTTACCAGGGGAAGTGAATGTGTTATTCCTAAGCCAGTGAGGCCTAGATGCTTTAATGGCCTATAGGCATGGCAGGATTTTCTTCCAAGTACTCAGGCATCTGAGGTTTAGGTATGAGTTTGTTGCTTACAGGTGATTCTAAATACCCCTTTAAATGTCTAGGACACCTTTGAAATCCTGGTGCTTACTCACCACTCTGTAACTTGCTATCTGAAAGTCGCTATCTTTCATTGAAATAGGGTACCTTGTCAAAAATGTACGAAAGTAGAAAGATGTGGATTAACTGGCATCTGGTTCTCTGCAAAGAATGAGTGTCTTTAAAATGCCTAATAACAGTTAGCAGCAGATCTACAGCAACTGAAAAGTGCAAACCATGAAAGAAATAGTCTAGAAACACTGTCACTAAGAACAGCAGAGTGATTAAAACTGTTCAGAAAGGATTTCTTAGGAGGAATGGGCCTTAGAATTGGAGGTTTTCCCTCCATTTTTTAATATGAGCAACTTGTAGATGCCTCTCCTATTTTTAGACGAAAGCTTGCTTAGGCATCTATTAAACATCAGGTTAGAATATGAAAATCAACGTTTAGAAGGAAACGTTAGCTGCAGTCGACATTTCTTCAGACTCCTGGAATGTGATCTTAGTGCATCATATGCTGTAAGTAAGATAATATTGGAAAATAATTATTTTTGATGCTCTAAATAATAAAAGCATGTATGGCAGAATGACCAGCAATGACGAGTCCTTTTGACTTGGTGTTCGTGGTTGGCTTGCTGCGCGGTTGCTGGAGGTATTGGATGGGTTGTCAGGCCTTGGTTTTGCAGCAGGCGTTGCCGCAGTGCCGCCACTGCTGTCACCTCCAGCCAGTGCAGTGGGACTGTCCCTGGACCCAGCGGTCATCCTGTGTGCAGCCGGACGCCGACAGCCGCTCCTGAGCGTCACTGCCGTGAAGCAGAGCACTCTGCTATTTAGATGAGATCATCACTTGATAGTTTTAATCATTCTCTAAACGGATGTGTCTAACTGCTGACTTGGGTAGCCAGGAACTACATAGATACTGCTGCAGGAAAGTTAAATGTGAGACCCATCAGTTTAATGACCAGTTTAGGTAAATACATTGCAAATAACAGCACCGGAGTGCACTGTGTTTTGAAGCCATGGATTTTTGCATACTCTATACAAGATGATGGCTGGGATATATACTCCATGCTCTTGACTGTGGTAGATGGTTTGTCTGCTGATGTTTGTGGCCCAGTTAGTGGCCCTGTTAGCTCTCCTGTATCTCCTGGTCTTCAGAAATGCTGGTGGGAATTAGAGGCTGTTTCCTATTTAGTGTTTCCTAAAGAGGATAAAAACCTAATACAGAAATTTTTGAACCATAGAGGTCTTGAGTTCTTTAGCTCATAGAGGTAGCACTATGAATGAGTATGCCCTGTCTCCTATGCCCTCCAGGCTACTCCAGGATGTTTGAGGGTATAGTTCATAAAACTAGTCACCTTATGATGACAGCATTTTGCTAGCAGAGCAGGCTAAACAGCATAAAGAACTAGTGCACCCCAGACCTTGGAGTTAGGTTCAAAGCTATAATATGAACGTATATTTTAAGCCTTTATTTGTATAAATGTGTTTCAGAAATCTCTTGCTTATTTATCTTAATGTAATATAGAGGTGAAACCGTTGAGAGGCCTCAAAAGAACTCAAAAGAACCAAGGTGACTCTATAATTCAGAAACTCTGAATTTCTGTGTCTACATTATTTTTCTCTCTTAATTGCTTTCTCTCTCTTGAGGCTAGAACCACTGTCCAAGGGGAATCTGAAGGCTTATATGTTTGTCCAGAGTTTCTGAACATCTGCAGCCTGCTCAGAGGGGCAGTTTCAAATACACTGCTGGCTATTTGGCAATTTCAGGCACTCTTGCTGTTCATATTCAGTTAGACTCTACAGTGTGTGCCTAGAAAAATCCGCATTTTCAGTAAACAAAAAATCCGCTGCATGTGTGCAGTACAGTACACAGCTGTGTGTGCACAGTGTGCTCTAGCAGCCTGAAGCCCTGGACTCCCTGAACCCATAATATTCTGTGCACAAACACATACACCTCTCTGGGAAACTCTGGAGAGAACTACAGCAACTCTGCCAAAAATCCCAGGGCTTTTCTTGAACAAATTTTTCCAAGCCCTACAGTTTTCCAAAGACATAAACTCCCACATCTGTGTCTTGGCATTGAAAGAATGGCCTGATTTCCCTCCTTCGCCTCCCACCCTCCTAATGTGCTAAGTATTCATCATCTGCAAAACTCTATGAGACTTTCGAATGTCATTTGTGGACTGACTTTTCTAGATATGCATGTACATACGCGTATACGTATATATGCCTGCGTCTAAAATACACTATTGTAGTAAATGCTCTATTCTTCGCTGTCTAATTTTTTGTCTAAAATTTTTTTGTTGCTGTTGTTTCTGAACAGGCAGAAATACTCAGTGTGCTCAGTCACAAAAACATCATTCAGTTCTATGGAGCTGTCATTGAACCTCCAAATTATGGCATTGTTACAGGTAAGGATTCTTATTTGACTTTTGTTTGATTCTGTAATAACTCTGATTTTATAAGGTCTTGGCTCTACTCAATTTCAGTATTTTGCTAATTGCTGTGGCCCCTCTTGAATGTTAAGAGTCCTCAGCACCACCTGCATCAATGTGAATGGGAACGCTGGAAATGGGAATCATGCTAGCAACAAAATTTGTATCTACACAGAGGCGACTGCAGGCATTCTTCTTAAAGCACAAATTCAGCACTCTTAAATAGAATCTTTTACTGTGTTCACTTACCGTGGTCTGTAAATGGATTTTCCATTTTAATTGACGTCTGATAGAGAAGTCAAGGCTTTCAGGATGTGGAACTAAAAAGGTTGAAGGTCTGCTCAAAGCAAGACCTTCAATTGTGAGTTCTGCATGTCTGGGAAATCTGAGAATCTACATTATGAACTTCCCAACTGCAAGCAAAGCATTGCTGCACTGGCCAGGCTCTCCCTCAATACCATCCATATCAGTAGACAGTGTCTCCAGGAGTTTCTGCTGGAGCGGAACCATTCTGGATCACGGGCTGGAAAAGGCACAGCTTTTGATCAGCTACGGAAATCCCCCAGATGGTACACAGAACCTGCGAAAATTCAGTTATTTCTACCTGTCTTCTAGGGCTCAGATAATCAAAGTGGATGGTAGTGAATGGGGTAGGAGCACATCTGAGATACTGAACTGTTGAGAGTAGCTGGAGCTCGATTTACAGGAATGAAAATACCAGCATAACGGTGGTCAGGGTGTTGAAGCCACTTCATAGATTCCAGAGGTGCATGAAGGATGACCTCGGTCTGGATGCTAGGAGGCTGCACTGGTGATAATAAGTGTAAACCAGAAACCGGACTAACCAAACAAATGTGTAATCAACAGCTGAGAATGATGCCTGCATCAGAAAGGCCTCAGTTTAAGCTTACGGAAGGTCAGTATTCAGAGATCGTTTGACCAGCTTGCCAGTCACAGGACAGAAAGTGGCCAAAGTAGTTCATTATGTCATTGGGAACATGGACATCTTTAACCATCCGTGAGAATAGTCTCTTCTAAGTAGTCCAACCACTTTATTGCTAAGGGAACTCTAATTTTGTCCTGACTAAAGAAAAAAAAATTTTTTTCTTTTTTCTTTTTTTTTTTAAATTGCATTGGATTTTTCCTGAAATTTCCAAGGAGTTTGGAGTCTCTTTGATTGAAATGGCACCAAGGTTGTATTTTCCCAGCCCATTTTCAAATGGAAGAACAGCTACTGAGAAAAGTGTTAACTGTACATTTTTAGAGGGACTGTCATTTCATAATCATTGGGATAGTCTTTGATGCTGCAAACTCACATTTCTTGTGAGGGAAAGGCCAAAACAAGAAGAAATTCTGAGAACCTAATAATTTCTTCAGAATTTGAGGGGTCAAGCATTGGGACATTAGAAGAGCTGCATCTGCAGTCAGGGTGTACTCTATAGGGATGTACACTAGTGTAGAATTGCTCAACCATCGCTTGAACTGCAGACGTGAATCACATTGTTATGAATGTCACTGGCAGTTTCTGTAATCAGCAGTGTTCATGGCTAGCTTTCGATTCTGCTTGTTGATTACAAGTGCCTCCCCCCAGAAGAGTCCTGGAGCTTGCAGATCCTGCTTGGCCAGAAGCATGGGCTGTATTCCACGCTGATAGGCAGAGTCCGCAACTTTCCTAGCGCAAATACCTTTTTCCATTCATGACAGAAAATTACTACCCTGTTATAATTTCCAAATCCATAACTTTGTAGTTAAAACCTGTGGCACAATAGATGTATAGGAAGTATTCTAAAGGCTTGAGTTTTGTTGATCGTGTTTCTTTGCCTCCATTCACCCAGAGCGGCAGAAGATTCAGGGGCCTGAGTTATCACTGACCCTGACGGATCAAATTATCCATTATAGAGGCATGCGAGATGTGCAGCCAACCTGTTCCTGAGGAATCTGTTTTTAAGACCTGGTGACCTCATGTGTAAAAAAGGCGTATATTTTATTTGAGGAAATGTGCAGGTCAGCAGCTCAGTGCTCTTTCTGTGACATCAGAAGCTACTCTTTGGTCTTCTGCAGAGGCACCTTTCAGCGGGAGGGTCACATCGTAATGATCCCAAACTAACTTGCTACTTAGGGATTTTCTCCCTCTTTCATTTCATTTCATTTAGCTTTAGAATCTCCTCAGATGGGCTATCCTAGTCCAGCCTGCAGAATCAGTCTGGCTCCGGTGTTTCCTTCCCGATGCAGTAATCTCCCAGTGGCTTGGACTTTGTTGACAAAAAGCGATGTTTACTTTTTATGCATCTGCAGCTTACTGGCCACATAATCATACATCATAGTGTATTACTGTTATTAACGATAATATATGTGGTTAACATATATAGTTAATAATAGCTTTCCAATTCTGCAGACTTTCTAAGGAACGTAATATATAGACTTGGGAGACGGGGGATGAAAAGCTTGGGGTTCCTGCTTGCATCTCTCTAGTCTTTGTGCTGCTTGGCCTTGTTCCCTGTGGCTGATGCCTCCAAAGCTACAGAAATTACATCACAGTAAAGTCCCTCCTCTATCCTGGCAAAGAGACAGAAAGAAAATGTATCACTACCTGAACTGAAGAATGACTTTCTGTTGTATTTTTGATGAAACATTAATGAATAATAAATAAGTATAACTTATTTATGGCAATAAATACAAAGAAAAGGAACTACAGTCTTTAGGCTGTTTCAGTTGAACTTGACCTAAAACACATGGAAATCTGTTTTACTTTACTTCAATGTTAGTCCTGTAGTTTCTTCATTTTTTCATGAGTTTGATCTGCTGCTCTGTTCTTCCCTGTTCCTTAGAAATAAAAGGGAGATACGAATAGAAAATTTTAATTACTCTTTCTACCTGCAAACTCTTTCTTTCTAACAGAAAGTTATATACTTAACATCTGATTTGTTTTTGAAGAAGTAAAATAATGCTTTATTATGGGATGCGGCCCATATGCAGTGCTGTTCATGAGTGTGAAATACTCCTTTTCTGCAGAAGCAGTAATAAGGATCACATGCTACCAGATTCATTTCTTAACTTCTGTTCTGATCAGGAGAGGCAATTTCATTGTTTGAGTATAGAAGAATTTAAGGTTATGTAAAAGTGGCACTGGGGAGCTTTTAGTTGTTAGTTAGCTCCATTTTCACAATTAAATATGAGTAGGAGTAACTAGCTTCATATTCCAATTTTCAGCCCTGCAAGTGCTGGAAGTTGGACTGGATTTTGTGTGTCACACATACAAACACTAATGGGCCAGAAATCCCTTTGCTTGTACAATCCTGCTGTGAGTTTCTGTAGGTGTAACTGAAAGGAGTTAAAAAACAAAAACAAAAGCTTCTGTTCATGGTTAACACGGCACTGCTTTCTTGCTTTCTCTGTGCTGACTTTTCTTAGGATGAGAGGATATTATCAAGGGAAAGTTTGTCACCATTTGGGTATAGCTGTAAAATCATAAATGTAAAAACAGTTTAATAACATATCTCCATTTTTAAATAGTTTTCTTTCTGAGCAGAGCTCTCCTTCACAAGACTTAAAAACCAGTAATCACCATAAACTTTTACTGAGGAATTTGAAGAGCCTTGCCTGATCTTACTTTGTCAGCCTTTTCTACTGCCTGTTAAATTTAAATCTGTTGTTGTATATGATTTTATATTATTTTTTTCCTTAACAGTAGATTATGTCCGTATTGGGACAATCAGGGCAAACTACGTATAATTCTAACAGTATTAGTTTCTGAGCCTAAATTTCAAGCATAAGGTAGCCTTGTGTGTGTGTGTAATTAGCAGAATTTTCATTAGATATTTCAATTTAGAGGTGATGTTTTAAAATGACATATGGATTTTTTTTTTTTTTTAATAGAATATGCTTCTGCTGGCTCACTGTTTGATTACATTAATAGTAACAAAAGTGAAGAAATGGATATGGATCATATCATGACCTGGGCAACAGACATAGCTAAAGGTAAGCAGGGAAAATGCTTCAGTACCATTTTACACGATCTGTCAAGTGTGCAGCTGGAGATGCTTTCTGTATGATGTCAGGAAAACTTTTCTGTACTTCCCTATTCAGATTGTCCAAAGAAAACACTTGCTGTGCTTTTTAATATGTTCCTTGGTTACTGTCTTTATGAATCTCTTTCCATAGCCAAAATAATTTCTGGAGTAAAAGTGGCTTCTATGAGCCAGGTTTACTTCTGGTTTGCTCCTAAGTCCCAAGAGAATAATATTGTTGCTGTATAATATATATTAAGTAAAGTACATAATTGTTAAGACATTTAAGGAAACTTAAGAGATTGTTCTCAGTAGACATACTGACATTATTCATATAATAACAGAACGAACTACTTTGTCCTTTGTGTTCTCTGTGACTACACAAGAATTACTGCAAGCTGCTGGTTGAACGTCTCTGCTCCCTGTGTAGGAAAACACTTTAGAGAATTTAACTAGTTATGACATTAAAAATCATTAACTTGCCCATATGGAAGCTCTGAGAGATACACGAGCTTCGCTCAGCCCTTTTTACTGAAAATAGATTACAGGAGCTTTTCCTCCTCCTGCAGCCTGTCGATATGACAGACCCCCCTGCCAGCCCGTAATAAGGACGCGTAGCGGGAGCTGGGAAACGTTACTGCTGCCAAGGGCTGCCCGTGCTCGGCCCCCTACCTTGACGGTTCCCTTGTTTTGTTTAGGAATGCACTACTTACATATGGAAGCTCCAGTTAAAGTAATCCACAGAGACCTGAAGTCCAGGAATGGTAAAGTACCTGAACACTGCCTTTGCTGTTATTTGCTAATGTAACACTTAAATCTGTACCCGAGCTTTGCGAACATGCAGAACTAACCCCTTGCCTGTCATCAAACTAGGCGAGGAGCTGCTGAGGCCCGGGACAGCTTGTTCCCTCCCCTTTCCTCCTCCCAGCCTTAGGGCTGTCTAAGCTCGCTTGCGGTACCTGGCATCGAGAGGGCTCTCCCAAGTTGCGTCGTGCTGTCTGTGATCGTATCGGTCTTATCGTGTCGGAAATTGCCTTAACGTTGCTCGCTTCTCCTTTTTGGAAACACTGAAAGCCAAGAAAGACTAGCACAAGCTAGACACAATAGACTGAACAAGGCCTGTTATTTCTAATCTGAAAATGTTGTCATCCTTGTGGCCTGCTGTCAGGTTTGACAGATATTCCTGCTTTTGAGTAATACAAACTTAGTGTGGAGCTGCACTCGTTAGACTGTACTTGGCAGTTGAAAAGCAGTTATGAAATTTGCTAAATATTGACTTTAACTGAAACATTAGTTATTCGTAGTGGGATAATAGGGACACACATGATGCTGTATGGGGAGATGATAGCAAAGACAAGACTAATCTAGTTTCAGTTATAAGCTTTCTCCCTTTTTTTTTTTTTTTTTTTTTCCTCCTAGATCTGTGATTTTGGTGCCTCAAGGTTCCACTCCCATACAACACACATGTCATTAGTGGGCACTTTCCCATGGATGGCCCCTGAAGTTATCCAGAGTCTCCCAGTGTCTGAGACATGTGACACGTACTCATATGGAGTGGTGAGTGCATGTTATTTCTGTGCTTGGTAGAAGAATTCCAGTATAGATTTGTCTTTCTGAATAAGAAACATGTTTTTTGTTTTTTTTTTCAAGACTTGAAAATATTTTTTTGACATGCCTGAAAATGATGGGAAGAACAGCTTCTTGCGTATTTAGTAAGATTCTTTAGTAAATCCATATCTGATTAGATGAGCAGCATGCCAGAGTGGGAATGCTGCTTTACTGGAAGAATTGAGCCTGTCAGAATTGTTCAGGAGCACGAGCTACTGAACAATATCCATCTTGAATCTCTGCTTGTGTTTTAGTGGGACAGATGAGAAGAAGTTTATATTGTGGTAAGTGTATAACAGGATGAATCGGTTAGAATATTTCCATAAAATGGAGTCTCATGTTAAAAAATAAGCCACTTTTTTCATGCCTAATTGTTAAAAGAGCCTGTGATCATTATCTGGCCTCTGTGAGAACAGAGACTGTACCTCTTGTGGAGGTAGAGGCCTCATATGAAAGTGCAGAAAAGGCCAGCAGGGTTCTGCCATTTATCTGAAGGGGGAATAATGATTAACACTGTACCAGAATGTGAGTTTTGCAGGTATGGTAGCGTGAATTATTTCACCCTGTCCGCAGTCAAACTCTAATTTGTTTTTGCTCTGCAACGTGAAATGCACTAGTAACAGTCATGCTGCTCGGATTAATTGCCTGCCTTGCCCCACGGCTCTCTGTAGCAGGGAGCAGTAACAAATACATCAAAGAAAACCAGAAAGAGAGCAGGGGCATGGTTTGCATATGCATGCTGCGTATGTGCACGTTTTGTTTTGCAGTTCAGTGGTGGGTGACAAGGAGGAACTCTTTCAGTATCTGTCAAATATTGCCTCCTTGCCTTTTCGATGGGTGGGAAGAGCGAGATGTGAGGGAGGCACTGCAGTTTTAAGCTAGTGCCAATAACCGTGCATAGCTAAGCTGATGGCCCAATAGAAGATGACAAACTTTTTGTCAGAGGGTTATTTATAGTGAAAAAAATGAGACATGATGTGAGTGCCTTACAAAGAAAGGGCTGAAGATTTGTGAGGAAAGGAAAAAAACTATGTTGTCATGTTCAAAATCCTTGCTTGCTTAACTGAGCTAGGTCACAAGCAGTAACAGAATGTAGCTGACATGTAAATGTTAATGTAAACTGTTATTGGAAGCAATCACACATTATCCACTGAAGGGAAACGTTCCAGTTCCAAAAGAAAAAAAAAATTCTAGAGGAGAAATTCCAAAAATGGTCTTACAGCTCTGAGTTGCTCACAATCTTGATGTGAATTACCTACAAGGGAAGTTCTAGGAGTGCAAGAAGTTAAGAAATTATTTAATATGTTATTAAGCCAAGTATTGCCAAAGTCTGAGGAACAAAATGTCACACTAAAGTTTACTTTCCTCCTTAAAAAATAAAGCTCCTTTGACAGTTCTGCTGTTGGAGGTAAAACTCAACTGATCTGTAGTATGTGAATCAATATGAAAACTAGAAAGTTACTGAATGTTTTAATGTGGTTACAGGTATGTAGTGCTACTTCGCTACACATAATATCTGACCCCTTTTTTATATGTAAGTTTGTAAGTTAGTATGTTCTACTATGGTTACAACAGATGAGCTATGCCTGGAAATGCCATTGCTTTCTGAGGAGATGCAAAGGTAGAGCTGAAGAAGACAATGACCTAACTATTTTGCTGATGAAATTACTGACATAATTGGGTTGTATCAGCAAGAAATTGTCCAGTATAACTTCAAAGATTGGAATCTTCTAAAATAAGTGTCAGACTGTGAGAGAATTAGCTAGAGTGAAAACAAAAAATCTTAGGATATTTTCGTCTCTTTAAATGATTATTATCTGTAGAAACAAATCTTGAAGAATCCCCTTTCAAAGTGTAATGCTTGCCAGCAGCCTTTGTGCTACAGAGACAAATCTGCTTTTCTTCAGTTAAAGTGCTGACAACAAAGAACAGAATCCTTTCAAATGTAAACTAGTGAGATGCCTGGAATAGACATTCTGTTTGCAGTATTTGTGGCCTTCCCTAAGTTTTCAGCTAATGTCTTTTCTGCTATTTTTTTCCCCTGCCTGACTGTTCTTTCTATATACCTTTCTGTGGTCCTTCACATTACGAGAGCCTTTCCCAGTGGGCGTCAAGGTCTTTCTGTCACCTATGGATGACAGCTGAAGATGAGCTTGCTTCCTAGCTGAAATGAACTCCCCTGGCTTTGCAAACAGTCCACATATATGTAATAGCTAATATTTATGTTAGTTTGGCCTCCTCTCCATGAATGTTTAAACAGGTCCGTATATTCTTTTGAAGTTTATAGTAAATATTTTATAATACAGCCTAAGAAATGCTGAAGCTAAGTGTTCTGCAGGATTTACTGTGAAACACAGATCTTGAACTTTCCTTCAGCCAGGCAATATTTTACAAGCAATCAACCCAGATACTCACTCACATCAGTTACACTTTTTCTAATGTCATTATGTTGCCCAGAAAATGATTTCTTGCTTCTCTTTCAGATAGGAAAATACATGTAGAATTATGATATTCAAGCTAAAATCTTTTTTGAATATGTTATCCTAGCAAAATTGTTTGTAGTGCACTGCAGTGAATGTATCTATACAAACGTATTTAATCAGAGAAAGCTTATGTAGTGCAGCTGAAATATTTTAATGCTTACAAGAACAAAAAAAAGTGAAGCCATTAATTGGTTATTGGTGGCATAGAGACTGAAGCTAAATGTGGCAGCTGTTATGCTCTTAGCAATAGTTCATGCATTACTCTGGCTATGAGGACATATGTTATTTATAGAGGGAATGTTGGCCAGCACCAGGGGTTATCCCTCACTCTTTTTGAAAAGAATTATGAGATCTTTTACTTGCACTTGGATCAATGTGGAGAAGACTGACCTAATTTTCGTGGCTAATAGTAAGGGTAGTACCTGTGGGAGCACCATGCTGTCTGCTCTTGCTGTAGTCTGATAATTGTGGCTCCCAAAATTAATTTGTGTGACCATTTCTATCCGTAGAAAACATTCTGAAAAGACTCATTTAAAAAAAGTGTGTTTGTTTTTTCTCGAATTACTCATTCGGATGTTCCCTATCCTGTATGGCACTTTGAATTTTTGTTGGCATTGCACTGGGATTTTTTTTTTTTTTTTTTTTTTTTTTTTTTTTTT
>VZSV01000128.1:1095799-1118316 GCA_013398735.1 Nothocercus julius | reverse complement strand
TTTTTTTTTTTCCCGAGTGTGACCCATATAGCCTAAATATTTGTCACGAAATACTTTTTCTGTTGAACCCAGACTATGTGAGGAATAGCTAGCAACGTGTTAATGAAAAATAACATATAAACAAAAAGCTCTTTTGCACTGTCAACACATGGAAAAACTTACTACAATGAACAGTTGTGTTCGTGGTAAATTTGGAATTTTGGGAGGAAGAATGAATAATGTGGATGCAAGGAGGTAGGAGTGAGAAAATACAAATTCATGATTGGGCATGATTTGTATGAAGCCAAGGTAACTTCTGAATTAAGTTTTCTTAAAATTTCTTCAATTAAGTCAAAATAAAAAAAACAGTCAAAGAGCACAGATGGGGTCGGACTTGCTCAGAAACAGGGGTGAGAGAGGTTCTCTCTTACGGGACTATTCGCTGGTTATGGCTTCCCTCATGCAAAAGTCACGTCTGTTCGGAGATACTTTTGAAGGCTAAGCCAAATTAACAGAAACTGTGAATGTAAAACATGCTCATTAAAGCAGATTAAGGATTGGTATGCATAAACTGATCCCAAAGGATAAGCTAAAACAAACTAAGACCATTTCTGAGAACAACTACATGACTTCGATGTGCTTTAACCTTTGCATTGAAGAACCTTAACTTTCACTTATTGCACTTTTCTGTGTTTTTTTTCTTTTTTTTTCTTTTTAAATCCCATAGTGTTTTGCAATAGCGAAAGAAGGAAATGTACTATCAAAAATAGGATATTTAGATGAGACTTGGCTATAACAGTCAAAGAGAAAGGTGAGATTGGGATAGTGCAGGTTATTACTCATTCCTTGGAGGAAACTCCAAATTAGCGATCCAGATACTGCACATTCATATGGATACTGCACTTACCAAAGCAAACCAAAGCTAAGGAAAGTAGGTTTGCATTTTTCTTCCACTTTTTAAAAGGCAAACTTCTTTTTTTGCATAGGGATGAGTAGAAAAACAGCTTGTGATGAGAAAAATCTGTAAAGAGACTCTCCAACTTTCTCTGATTGGTGTGAAAACAGAGACTGAGAAAGTTGAATCTATAGATGGCTGACAAAGGTGGTAGGATGATTGACATTTTGATCCATCTTTATTGTGTTCTTGTCTGCAAACATTCAGTGGTCTAATGTTTGTATTAATGATATGTTTTATCTGCCTGTTCTATCATTTCTTAGAAACAATTTGATGTCTTGTTTTCTAAGTGTTCTCTCCTTCATGTCTGTTATTATTTAAAACAATGAAGGGCACTGTCTCATGATTAAGTTGCCCAGATCTGCCGTACCTTTAAGTTCATGTTCTGTACTTTTATTTTGAAACTCTTTTTCAAGTCACTTTTGTCATGGTAGGGAAAAATTACAATGGAAGTAATGATATTCTAATTAAACAGGAAATCCCATTTGTCCGCAGTTTGTCCTATGTACGAACAGCAGTTCTCCTTCCATCCTGTCCCCACAAGCAACTGTTCTAATGATTAAAGTAGTCTATTAGTGATACTTAGGTCCATGTATCAGTAGCAATTCAAGACATATATAAACAAATGCCAGTCATCTTTTTAAATCTGTGACTGTTCATCATTTACAATAATACAGTATGCATTCCTCAATATCATGAACTGAGATTATTCTAGAAAAGAGAGCAAGCTCAAACTGCAGAACTATAGGAGCAAACAAATACACATACCCTGCAATGTATAATGTTTCAATCCACTTCCCTTATGAAGTGACTCATTAACTGGGCAATGTACAGTAGCTTTCTCTTTAATTACACAGTTTTATTCCACAGTGGAATGATTTTTCAGCATGCAACTGTTTTTGCAGGATGACCTTTTATTATAAGAGAAGTTTCAGTCTAATGAAGAGAGGTAATTACAGCATGGAGTTGACTTTTGGCATACAGAGAGCTATGGTTGCCTGGGCTTTCCTATCGCAGAACGTTATTTAAGAGACAGCCTTCATTTACATATTTATATATACATTATAGAGCCACATTTAAGCAGCTGTGGTGTTGATACACGGACTAAGAAAAGCAGTGCTTGCAGCTATCCTCAAAATGCTCTTTAGCTCACACAGTAGATTGCATAGGATGTGTTGCACCTGGCAGAAATGGGTTATGAAAGGGACATGAGTGTTCGGAGAGGAGTCACTTTTTGGCCTTTTATCAAAAAGCCAGTAGTTTTGTTTCTAGATGCAGTCGAAGTTCTGCCAGACATGTGCATCTGCAGATCTAGCTGAAGAATTATCTGCAGTATTTTCTGGATATTTTAAAACAAAAGTTAAATTTGTATTTTATTAGCATCTATGACTACTTGGAGCCAGCATAATAGTCAGCCTTGACCTTTGCTTGCCTGTATATGAGAGAATTTTGCTTGAGATTTGAGGCATAATAATTGTGAGGGGCATTTGTTCTGACCACCACATCTAACAGCTCACTCAGCATGATTTAAGTGTGAGAAATGCCCTTCCCCAGGTGGCTGATTTCTGTAGTAGAATTAAGTGTGGTGGAAGAGTTTGCAGTAGTGTTTGCTAGTTATTCTAGCTCTGAATTTTTCACTCTGCTTTTGTAAGTATTACACTCCAGCAGAGATGTCTTGTTAAAGTAGGAAATGTATAAGACTTTGAATATTTAAATTTTCTCATTTACTTAAAAATAGGCCGTTTGGATGTGTGCTTTCCTGTATTGATACTGGAGAAGAACTAAATCATTCCATGATAGAGTAGATCTACAGTGCAAAATATTCATGTTTTTTCAAATAGAAATGATAACTACTTTGCTGTTAGTCATTTTATTTCCTTTTTGCAAACATCAGAAGAGGGAGATTTTGTTTACAGTAATGGTTCTGAAAGGAAAATGTTGTCAGTGTTTGGGCAGAAGTATTTAGGATTGCCAGATCTCAGTAGCTGTCTCTAAAGTTGCCTTGCAAAACCAAACACTGGCATTGACCATTCTCCCAACGTGAATAAGGAAATACCTGAAATTACAGTCAGGATACAGGTTGCAGATGGTACAGTCTGCCATGCAGTCACAGAAAATATTTGTTAAAACCTCCGGTAATGATTGTCTTGATACAAGTACTTAATTAACCACAAGCAAAAAAGGAAAGTCTGAATTTGACTGAATTATTTTTCAGTACGTACCGAGATACGCCTATGCATTTGTAGTCTCTTGTTGAACTCTTTCCAAGAGAACGTCAGTCGATAGACACTTTTAGAAGATACTGTCAATCAGAACATGTGTCAAAGGAAGCCACTCTGCCAAGGGAAGAATTATGTGCAACGCAACCTATAAAGAACAGATCTAAACCTCCTTATAGTGCTGCCTTCACTTCTGGTTTGCGTATTTTCACACCTTTGCGTGTATGGTGAAAAGCAAATTAAACCAACCAAGCAAGTCATGCAGAGACTTGCAATCAGTTCCAGGACTGGGATGTATCTTGTTTTGCCTTCTTGCTCTTGTATGCATTCTCTTTTATCTTAACATAGAGAAGCACGAAGGTTAGAGGGAAAATATTGCAGTACCGATTCTGTGTATGAGGAGGATAAGTCCAATAACATATGTGGCGAAATTATAAACTTAGCAAATGGGATTCTTAGACTGCCCATATAGTGATGCTAATAACTGGCCCATTATCACTTCTTAACACAGTTTCTTTATGGATAGTATCATGTTTCATGATGTTTGGGGAAAAGGTGGCATTTTACTTTTCTACATTTTGTTATTCTTCAACTGGAGACATTATGGTTATTCTCAAGTATAAACATTGCCAGTTTTTCTTAAAGCTCTGAAAGGTTTTGCATTTGGTAATTAAATGAACTGCTTGAGTTAGTATTGTACTTTTCAGCCTTTCACATTTAATTAACATTCAAGGGGGAATTATGAACAATTTATATCTGTCAGGAAAAGACAAGACGTAACAAATTGTCTCTGTGCAGATGTGAAATTGAGGCAACCTTAGAGAGACTAAAGAAACTGGAGCGTGATCTGAGCTTTAAAGAGCAGGAACTAAAGGAACGGGAGCGACGTTTGAGGATGTGGGAGCAGAAGTTAACTGAACAGTCCAATACTCCTGTAAGTAGACAATAATTCAACCTTTCATCCTACTTCAGTATGCATTTGGAGCTTTGTCTGTGTAAATGTAAGGGCACAACAAGGAGGTAGTGCCCCTGGGTCCCCTATTTGTTCCTTTGGGCCAATTAAAGCCTATTTTACCAAATCACTGCAAATAGTAGTACTTTTTTTAAAATTTTACCTTATATATTAGATACACATTAGATTTTAACTGTGGGTCATATTGTGCCAAAGGCATTTAAGTAGTTTCCCGTTGATTTAATTGCAGTTCTCAGCTTTAAAAGCTGATTGTCTGAAATCAGATAACCATTGTATTCAATAAAGTCATTTTTCAGCTAGAAAGTTGTTGACTTTAATGGGCACAGGATTTGGTCTAAAAAGCATGAATCATTTGTTTCTGGCATAAGAGAGTTTGAGAAATCTATTTAGATTTTTTGTCTCTTCTTTTGTTAGAGAAGAAGCAAATTTCTATCCCATGGAAAATTTGAGGTGTTAATTTGGAGCTTCATGAACAGTTATAGTTAACATACTTGTACTGGCCAGTCATTAGCTGTTAGAATTGCCACATTTCTGTTAATAAATGGAACAAAAAGCCTTTTTTTGGATTATCTTGAATTTCTTACTGAAGTATCATGCCATTGGCTACTGATTGCCAGAGAGAGGCCACTGGGTTAGCACATGACTACACATATTATATACAGCATTACCCACTTGTTTTTAAAATACTAGCCAAAACAAATAGCAAATTGAGATTGCAGTAGCATATGATTTCCTCATCTTATTTATGTTATAAAATTGATTCCAGCCTGTGCCATTTACCTAAACTTGTTTTTAAGGTATAACTTATTGTCACTGTTTGCAGATGCATTGGTGTTTCAGTTGTGAACATGTAGTAATGAAATGGCAAAGTATGAATGTTTTCCTATGCCAGACACTGTGTGTTCTCAGTAGAAGTCTGTATGCCTGCTTTAGCGCTTGCAAACTTTCAGCAGCTGAGCTGTGGGCCATCATCTACCCAGTGCACAGCATGAGACCCAGCCTTAATGAACCGGTCTTTTTGCGAGCAAAGCCCTAGGGTTTTTTATGCTGTACTTGCTTATCACTTCTACGACTCAGAGCTAGCATTGCTGAAAGGATGAAGCATTGTGCTAAGCATGAACTGTCTTTCTGCATAACATTAACTCTTGTATTGTGTTTAAATGCAATTTCTTCCAATAGAGAAACATAGATCTGTTTTTTTTTTTTTCCTTAGATCTTCAGTGGACTGTTATGTAGAACAGATTATTAAAAAGCCCTTTTGTTGTGAAAAAAATGACATATTGATAGAAATTGGTTTACCCTACCAGGATCAGTTCTACAGGGCACTTGATTACAACTGCGACTCTATTTTAAAATCCTAGCTGTAAATCATTTTGAAAACCTGCCTGAGCGTTCTTTTTGCAAGCTGTAGCCCTTGGCATCAAGCGTGCGTGCCCCCCGTCAGGTTCAGGGTACTCCTGCACAGCAGGCCCACGCTGTGTGGTTGCAAGAGGAAGGGGCACTGCTTGAATTTAAGCTACTTTGCTGCACCAGCAGTAGTAACGATACCCCAGCTGGGGCTAATAGCACTAGTTCGGGTGCCTGCCAGGCTCATAGCCGGCTCCTAGCTGACACCAAGCCCTGCTGTTGTCCCTTAGCTTCAGCTGTCATCCCTGCTGTGCCATCATCTTGTCATTTTGCTCTTCAGCAAAGCCCAGAGGCCGGGAGATGCTCTTAAAGTGGTGTGCAGGAGGAGGAACTCAAACCAAGAGAAAGGAGAACAGGGAAGCCCTCTCTGCCTCTTGATTCTCCAATCTTTTAGAGTTGGTACAAGCTCCATCCTGCCATCCTTCGTGGTAGGTAGATCTGGGTAGCAGGCTGCTCCTACTCCAAGGAATAAAGTACAACCTTGCATATATCAGCATGAGAGATGGATGGGGGCAATCCTTAGCAAGGCCTCTGTGGTAGTAATATTTCTCTCTGCTCTGGTTTTGACCCTGTTTCCCCTGTATCTTACACAGCGGGCACCTTTGGGCCTGATTTGCTTTGTGCAAATATTCAAGAGCCTTTTGCAGCACAAGTGAATCTGGAGCCTTTGGGAGGAATAAAATGTGTCCAATGCACACAGCTGTAGTGAAATAAGAGCCATTTTTTGAAAGAGGACCTGACTTTAAGAAGGGCAAGTATGTAGCTCAGCTGAATGTCACATTGAGAGGAAGACAGTGAGCAGGACTTGAATTCCAGTGTTCACCTGCGGTGCCATGCAACTTGGAATGGGTCATGTAAGAAGAACTGTGGCTTGTATAGAGGTTGGAGATGAGAGATCTCAGCCAGCTATCAAAGCCTTCATGATCTTTATGATATGCAAGCGACGTAAAGGCAGATGCTGTCCCAAAGTGCTCTTACTCTCTCTGTATAACAAGAGATAGCAAAATGCGGCAGAAGTGAGGAGTGTGTATAATGCACAGTGAGCCACATACAGTTTGCCACCCACATTGTCAAGAATGGCAAAGGGTTGCCTCGGAAGTGCCTTTCAGTGGAAACCCATGTTGCAGCTTTGTTGATTTTTATGGGGAGTTCTCCCCCTGTGTTGGGATGGATGCAAAGGATGCAAAGTGAATAAAATTATAATAGACGAAAGAATTACCAGGCACTGAATTGTTGCGTGCACTGGGTATCATGTTTCTGTGGTTAGATCTTGTTTCTAACATAGTACTTCTCTATTTTAGTAGAAGCTTTTGGTTTTCTAGATCTAGATCTGCTTTGGTGGTTGAGTTATCATTAGGAATGGTTAGTACCCCCTCTCTCCAACTTTGTAAAATTAATCTTTTTTCTTAAATGACAACATGGGTGTTCTTTGAGCCGCCCGCTGGCCCTGTGGTCTCCCTGCACTGCAGACCATCATATTATCACTGGGCAGATAGATACGGGTTTTGCTGGGGGAGGCTCAGCAACCCGAGGAGGCTGTCCGAGGTGGCCGGCAGCCCCCTGTTGCTGCCCCGCTGCTGCCTGGCGGCCCCCAGGAGCGCTGAGCTGGTGGGGCCAGAGAGCCCTTCCTGCCGCCCTTGCCGGGGTTCCAACAGCGACAGCCGCAGGGGTGACCCCTCCTTTTCTTTCTGAGCACCTGCTCCAAGCCAGTCTTTGTATCGATAACATTCTGCTGCTGTTTTTGGTATTTAGAAGGCTACAACTCTGCACCAACCTTTGGGAGCTTGGGGGGTTCTTTACTCATACCGTGATTTATTCTTCAAACCTGAAGGGTTCAATTAAGCAACTCAGACTTCAGTTGTACCTGCACTGCACTGGGAGACAGCCTGTCTGGCTAGGAAATGTCATAATCTGTTTTATGTTGTACGAAATGAAGGCTTGAAGAGTTTGAACCTTCTTTTATCATGAAAACTCTGCTACCTATGGTTCTTGCCGTGCAATTCAGTGACTTTGCACTTTGATTTAAAAACAATGACCACAAAATTAAGCTAAGACTGTTTTAATGCATTCTTACCTGAGCTTGATGTTTAGATTCACTAATCATCATGCTTTCTGTTTTTTGCCAACTAATCTGGTGGTGTCTTTTTTTCTTGATTTTTAAATTGGTTCTAACTTTCACTTTTGCTCTGTCCTTTCCTCCTTTAAATAGTTTCTCTTACCTCTTGCTGCAAGAATGTCTGAGGCGTCTTACTTTGAATCTAAAACAGAGGAGTCAAACAGTGCAGAGATGTCATGTCAGATCACAGCAACAAGTAACGGGGAGGTAGCTGGCATGAACCAAAGTCTGAAGGCCTTGATGATGACGGGCTTTGGGGATATCTTCTCTCTGAACAAAGCAGGATCTGTCCTGCATTCTGGAATGCAGATAAACATGCAAGCCAAAAAGAATTCTTCTAAAACCACCTCTATGAGAAAAGGAAAGAAAATCAACATGGCTTTGGGTTTCAGTGAATTCGACTGGTCAGATGACGATGATGATGATGATGATTATTTTGATGACACAGACGATAGCAGCGAATGAAATCAGTTACAGAATTAAGTCTGAAATCGTTTTTTGCAAAGCAAAACAATAAAGTTTTAGAACAAGAATCCTGTCAGTTTGGTCTGTTTAAATCATGTAAAAGAAAAAAAGTGAGTTTTCCAGGCTGAGCATGTTTGTGTGTAGAAAGACATGTTGTTTCCGTTTAGATTGTGTTGACTTATTTCTACTTGGATGAAAATTGGAACAAAACTTTCAAAACTGAGATTATTATTATTTTAAGAACCATGATTATAGCTATAATTCTTGATGCCTGATTACAGAAACTATGGCTTGATGAATTTAAGATCTGAAAACATTGGGGGAGACTTTAATGCCTATTGTACTTCATTTTTTTCTTTGTGTTCTTTTTTGTCATTTTCCTTCTTTTACAGTCAATCATATGAATATAATTGTACTTCCAGATTTGCTTTTCCTCTACAGTCCTTTCTTTCTTACTATTGCAGTGAAGGGGTTTGCTGTGTTTCTAATTTAAAATCTTTTTCAAGGCAGCATTATGGGATGTCACAAATAAGTTTCTAGGGAAAAAAAAACGAAGCTTGGGTGAAATAGAGGGGTTAGTTAAACACAGTTTAAAAACTGAACAGCAGAAGAGTATAGATAATCCCTATTAGTAGCTGATTTGTATAAACGTTCTCATTTCTCTTGCGTGTGTGCTTGTGTATGTAATTCACTCTAGCACAGCCAATTGCAATCAGACCTCTGCATCTATTAGCAGTTATTGTGATCTAGAAGCTGATTTTTGGTTTTGTTGATGTAAATCCAGGAAGCCTCATTAACTTTGATGGACTTACTCTTGTACCTGAGGGTAAAAATTGGTGTTAGGCTATTTGCAGCAAATTTTGCTTCTGTTGTATTTCTTAAACCACATGTGCCATCGTTGTGAGAGGAGGGAGAGAAGTCACAAGGACGTTTCTGCTTGGGCCTGACTACTGTGGCTCATGTGAAATTCTCAGTGATGGTGGTAATGTGAGGAAAATTTGCCAGTCTCTTACTATCTGTTCTTTGCAGCTAAATCACTTTTAATGTATTGCCACTGCAGTGATGACTTGCCATAAAACTCAGTGTGCAACAATCTGCTGCAATAATTGCCTGCCAGACACTTAAACTGAGAGAGAGCAGTGAGCACATTTCTCCTGATGACCTCTTCAGTGGTGATGCAGGAGGAGGGAGGGAAACCAGTGCAAATACAAATGCAAGTTAGAAAGGAAGATGATGTAAAATATTTGCCCAGCAAAGAAGGGCAGCATTTCAAAAGAAAACTTACTATCTAGTTTAGCCGGAGTGGGAATAAGTCATTAAAATTCCATTAACAATTACTGGATTTTTTTAAATGAAAACTTGTGTTTTTGAGTGGCCTCTTTTTTTTTTTTAGTTATAGGCTTGCCTGTTACACAGCTCTAACCTATGTATTATGGTGAATGTTTTTATAGTTTAGGGAGCGTTAGATACATTAGATAACATCAGGCCTGAAATCATTACATGTGCAGGCAACAAAGAGAAGGTTCTTTGGTGGCGTTTTCTCGAGTGATGAGCAGACGCCTCTCTGAGATGCGAGAGTTTCGTTCGGAGAGCCCCGCGCTGCTCTGATAAGCTGCAAGGCAGCCACTGCTCCAGTTAGGGCTAGCTTATTCCACTCGATTTTCACAGGATTTAGCCCTCTAAATGCTTAATTTCTGTAGGATATCCACATTCCACCTCCTGCCTAACAGTGAAATTGTAATTTAAATGATATAATTTTATTTTGTATGCCACGGGGAAACTTGCTCCTTCGCTATACTGAATGACAGTACACTGGAGTAGTATAGGATAGAGTCAGACCTCCAAAATAACCTGATTTGGGGGAGAAGGAAGATATTGAAGGGCAAAGAATTAAATAGAAATAAGAGCCTATAGACTCTGATTCCTGTGCAGTTTTCCATTATTTTGTAAGTCTTTGTCTGCTAACACCCACAGCAATATATTTTCTATCTGCCATATTATATCCAGAAAAACTTGATGGATCTGTGTAATCTAATATGTGCACTTAAGATATGTATCATTGTTCATAAATGACGGTACTACATATCCAGTTTAGTGTTGCACAGTTCCAACTAAGAATGAATTTGGTTCAAAACATTGATTAAAAAAAAAACCTGTTCCCAGCATGGATGTTTTGCACTTTTTTTTAGCATTTGACACACTCAAAGCACTTTATGCACATTTAGATTTGTGTGGGTTTTAATTGAATTTATAAATTCCCTCCATAATTTTTACAGAATGAAATAAAATCCTTAACAAGTATATGATACAGGGTTTCTTAGCTGCAAAAACATGCATGTGCTTTATTTCTGCAAAATATATTCAAAATATGGTCGCGTGCTTATAGGAATTTCTGCTGGTTAGAAAAAAATATTTTTTGTAGTGAAGCAAAAGTAGAATTTCCTCCATTTTCCACTTTTTTTTTGCCAAACCTAATTAAGGTGTATTAAGGAAAAAATGAAACTCTCAAAGTTGGTATTCAAAGTGGTAAAGGTCTTAGAATTGTAGATTATCTTAATAACCTTAAAGTGATGACATGACAAACCATCCTGGTGCAATTCCCTTGTGACAGTGTTAGAATATATTATATATATATATATATAATGTAATACCTTAGGCTGTGCTTATTTAAAAAAAAAAAAAAAAAGATGCTGATTTCATCTTTATTCTGTTGTGTTGAGTTTCATACCAGATTCCTCTAGTTTATTAGCCAAAAATCATATATGAGAATCAAGATGTTTGTGCCTGTGACATGCTTATAACTAGATGAATATTTTGAATCCAGCTCTGGTGTGCAGGTGTGTTAGCATGGAGGATATCAGAGCATCTCATCTTTCACACCTGATTTTGCTCCACAGCGCAACCCGGTCTGTCTCCCACCCATATCCTCACCCAGGTGTCCGTAGCCACCAGCAGCACCGCAGTGGGTCAGGTTAGGAGAGCGTTACCCCCGTGCCCTAGGTGTTTCTCTGGGCTGCCAGCGAGGGCACCAAAAGCCTTCCCAGGCCTCCAACACCTCTCAGCTCGCTAGTTCCTTCTAGGTCTTTTAAGATCTCAATGTTCTCTGCCATATAGAGAGTTCTGGAAGTACCTTCAGTAAAATAGTATTGCTCTATTTTAATGAAAAGAAGGCTAAGAGCCAGGCCTGAATTTTTCATTTTACTAGGCTGCTACACTACCAATGTTGACTGAAATAAATGGGTAAGTGCCTGTGAGAAGAAGGGTGAGGACAATCTTGTGGTTCGAATAAAGATGCGAGGCGAGTTGGGACCAAGAGAGCATATCCTAACTCCCAGCAGGCCCTTCAGAACTGGGAGAAAATGAAGGGAAGAGGTCACTGAAAACTAACCTAGCCAGCTGGTTCCTTGGAGTAGCTCGTGTCCTGATGTGCAGTGGGTAGGTGCGCTGCACCACCAGGCCAGGTTGGAATTAGTCCCCTCTAGATGGGAAGAAGGACTTCGAAGAGGTGAGATGTGGGGTAGCTCCTTGTCGCACGGTCACGTTCTTGACTTGTCATTTGTTTATCTCTTATGGGATTTTGTTAGATGTTAACTCCCTTTCCTTCTAGATTTTAAAGCTATCATTCTGAGTTAAATATTTGATTCAATAATGATTCATATTGCTCAGTAGTAAATCCATAGTGTTCATACAGCTGTTAAGTATCTAGCAGAGTTACTGTGTGTCTTTAGTACTGTAGTTCCTTTTCTGTAATCAGGCAGCTTTTACAGGTTTTTAATAAGACCTCTAACTAATAAGACAGAGGTTTTAACAACAGATTTATGTAGAATCCAAAGTTCAGGTAGAAAAAGAACTTCACTTAATTTTCACAGCCCTTAAAATGTACTGGTAGGAATCTGGAGGAGAATGTTTTTCCTTTCCCCTCAGACTTCGACTTAGTGTACACTGTAAAGTCTGCACAGGGATTTCTGATGCGTGAAGATTTCATTTTAAAAATGTAGAACCAACAACCTACATTCTAAACATTCTATATTGTGTGCTAAATATTCATATGCCTTTTAAAGTCAGATATAGTCCACTGCATTTCTTGCTTTTGCACTACTAAAAAAATTTTGTACTGAATAGTAGGAGCCGATGCTACTTACACTTCAAGTGTGATCAAAGAAATTTGAATAGAAAATATTTTCACAGTGTTAGAAAACTTCATTCTCCCTTCTGAAAAAACAAACAATGCTGGGCAATGCCTGTGCCAAAACTCTTGTGCTGTAAACTGAATATATAATTTGTGTGGAACATGCAATGTTACACTTCTGTGTGGTTGAAACCTTGCAGCGTCAGTTATTCTCTTTATTGCACTTGACATATGATGTCTTGTTTTATTCACACTGTGGATTTGATTTTCCAGTGTAAAAACAAAGCAAACAAACAAAAAGAAACCATGCAATGTATTCAATTCCTTAATTGGTGTCATAAACTTTCTTTTGATGTGAACTTTTTCCTTTGCTTCTCTTTGTTCTAAACTTCTATTTTGCAATAAACATTTTGACAGTAAATTTTATGCATCTGTGTTCCTGTGTAAAAGTGCCAGTGTTTCAAGAAGTTCCTTATTGTCTGCTGGTTTAGTTGTTTTCATGCTACTCTGTGTGACGTTTGTCCATTTTTTCTCCCTTTAAAAAACCAGACACTTTGAAATAGATAACATTTTATGCCACTGTTTCTTCTTAAAATGGGAAAAGTTGAAAAAAGAAAGTCTGTTGTGCAAGCAGAAATACAGTCTTGGCCTTCTGTAGTAAGCCATTTGACCATTCAAATTGTTCTACTAGGTTACTCACACAAGAGCAGCCCCTGTCTCCCCAAAGACCTGTGTGTGGCCTTGTGTCCTCCCTAGCTGCTGGTGGTTGCCCCGCAGCTTCCTGGCCAGGCTTAGGTAGCAGTTAGCAGAGGATATGCCTGACTAGCAGCAGGTGGGTTGAGAAGATTGGCTGGAAATATGTTGTGAAGGACAAGAAAGACTGGAAGGCCTCTTTTTTTTTTTTTTTTTTTTTCCCCTCTGGCAAACACCTCTATCTGCCAACTCACAGAGCTGCCTTTGGCTGTGTCCACTTGGGGGAGGCAAAGGGATGGGTTTGATGGGCCTCTAGGTCCTCCCCACTGAACTGGTCTCCTGGATGGTTTGTGGCCAGGAAGGTTTGGCCGAGCCACTGAAGTGAGGAGGAGGAGGAGGTCCTCAAACTCCGGATGGGGAGGGACAGCAGTAGCCACAGAGGCAGAGCTCCCAGGATGCAAGGGCGGTCGCAGCCCTGTGCTGGGGATGTCTCGTGGCTGCTGCAGAAGCAGTGGTTGGAAGTTGTGGGCAGGTTACACCACAGCACAGACTCAGTGCTTGAAGAGCTCGGGAACGGTTCTGGCATGTAATGGGCTGCCGTTGGCCATGGGGGACATCAAAGGCACGGGCGAAGTGCTGGCCTGGCTGGTCAGCCAGCTTGCTTGGCTGGCCCTTCAGGGGCCAGGGTTGCTTGAAAGCCCCCATGGCTCACACTAGGTGTTAACCAACCTTCCAGGTGGGTGGGTAACTGAGCTGATTCTCTCTTAAGCATGTGCTATATATATTGAATAAATTTGTAGCTGGATCATGCTGTTGAGTTGGGAGGCATTGACAGTCCAAATACATACAAATTATTGTCACCTCCTTAGCTGGACAAAGATGCAAAGGTGAAATTTGGAATAACATGTGCTTGAGCAAGCAAAACAGAAATCGGTATCACAATGAAATCCTCTATTGTGTCAGTCTACAAATTATCCTAGAATTTCACCTAACACATCTATCCTCTTGTGTATCCTCATGCTACAAGAGCTAACACCAGCTTATATATATATGTATTATGTGCGTGACACACACCCTGGCGTGACCCCCGTGTGTGGCAGCAGTGTTGGAGATGGGAAGCTCTGCGTTTGCAGAGCCTCAGGGCCACGGTTATGAAGCGCTGGCAGAAACGAGAGTTGTCTGTACTGGAAGATGAGCCACAGTGGCCCAGCTCCAAATTCTGCTTTCAATGCTGTTTAATGACATCTTCCTTCCTTTTGCAGAAAATCTCCCCTGTTCTGCAGAGTGCTGTGATCACAGCACTCCTTTAATTGCAGAAATTGACTGGTACCAAGTCCCTGACAAAAGCATAGTCCTTTCACTAATGTCAGAAGAAAAAAAAAGAGGAGGGATACCTAGAGAGTCCCTCATTATTGAACTGTTTTGTTTTGCTTTCTAGATTGTTTTTATCGGAGATCTGCTGGTGATTTTATCTCATGAAAGTGACGGGATCAATTTATTACTGCTATCATGTTATTGGAGCCAGACAGTGATCGGTTTGAATGTAGGGCTTAGGATGTCCCTCTTATGTGAGTTGCTGTCTGGTGATCTCACTACGAGATTCATGGCCTAAAGTCCTCCTCTTTGCAAGAGAAAAAGAATGAAATAAAATTGGCTCTCAGAATATGGTGTGGGGTGGAAGGGAGAGAAACAGTCAGATAGTTTTCTTTTCAATCCATATTTCTCACACAGTTGCTGCCTTCCTTTGATATTTGTGCATGGACTGAAGAAGATGTGGTGAGTATTAACAGGACTGGCGGTGCTGTGCTGCTCTAGGTCCATAAGGTATGATCAGTACTGAGGAAATGACACCTAGATCAGAACATCTTGGTGAGATTTTACTGCTATTTCTTTGCTTATATCCTAAAAAGACAACCACAGATAAATTAAGCGCTTAAATGGCCTTGATAGATCAGCCACATTCCCCAGTGCCCACAAAATAATGTGTTCTGGGAGCCCTGTAGAAGACCGAATGTGTTTGAGTGTCTTATCCTACTGCATGCCACCGTATGGCAATTTAACTGAAAGTTAAGGTTTTTAGAAATGTGGGGTATCCCTTTTGTATAAAACATGGCATCACATCTTCTTTTTGCACATTTTATTTCAGTTAAAATGCTAAGCAAGAAATGTCACTGATTTACCTCTGATGTGTGACTGTGTCATATTGATTTTAACGTCCCCCTTAGAACCCTCCTCACGTGTGGTGCATCGTGTGCTTGTTCAACGAAAGGTGCCATAGGGACTGGCTGGGAAGTCAGGGCAAAAGCCACCTGACTTTAGCTGTTTTATCATGTGACAGATTGCTAAGCTTTTGCTTTGGGCATTTCTGTTGTTCCCAGTAATGATAAATTAAGGATCCCAATTTAAAAATAGTAAATAAGTGTAAAAACTCATATTGGAGAATCCTGAGTCCCTTTCTCAGAAATATTAGGAATATCATTACCTCAGAAGTATTACCTTAGAAATATTTTAGATTTCTGCATTTTTTTTTAAATAATTATGCCTGTGGACTTCAAATTGCTGTAATATAAAATTTTCATTAAATGGACTGAAGTTTTATTCCTTTTTTTGCAGTATTTTTGGATGCAGCAACTTACTAAAAAAGGTAAAAGCTGTTCATATGTTCATTTATGCTCATATTCGTGTATAAATATAAATTTGTTCATATCTTTTTTTTCTCCCTTCAGTGAAAAGCCCTGTGGATTTCTGAATAACCTCTCTTATCTTAAGGTGATGCTTCTGGTGAAATGAGTGTATATGCTAGCTTGTTTAAGGAACATCATATCACTGGGAAAAGATTGCTTCTTCTAGAAGAAGAAGATTTGAAGGACATGGGAATTTTTTCCAGGGGACACATCATTCATTTAAAGGTATCTAGTAGCATAAGTTGAAGACTGCTGTAGAATATAGCGTGAGTACTGAGAAGGAACCTGCAGAGTTTCAGCTGTATTTAAAACAAACAAAAAAAGTTATAAAGCTATACAGAGAACATTTGGTGCCAAAAAATCACAGCAGTGCCTGCGTATGGCTCCAGAACGCAAAGCAAACCTTGATGTTTTCTGTGGCATAGAACTGTTGTGTGAACTTCATACGCTGTGTGTGCTGGGGGCAGGGGCTGATCAGACTGGTAAGGATTTTTCTAAGAGGACCATTCCCCCAACAGAAAGCTTTGGGTATCTTTTGAGAGTCTGTTTTCATAATATTTCCGTTTAGCTGAGAGAGAATCAAATAAGGAAAAAAAGGGGGTTTTTTGGTTGTTGTTTTTTAGCTGAAATCTCAGAACTGAAATCTCTTTTCAAATTTTGCATCTCACCTCTAACAGAAAACTGCTTTGACAAACAAAACTCATTTGGACAATTGCTTTGTGCAATTGCAGGTTGCTCTGCTTTTAGAGCTTTGCTTTTGGTACTTTAAACATTTAATGTTTGCAATGAATTCAGAAAATCATGGTCTGGAAAGTGCGATCATAAGAGCAGTAACAGTATTAATACTGGAGCTACAGGAGATGCTTTTGTTTCCTAGCAGTCAGCTTTGAAAAAAAGATTTCCCTAAAAGCAGCATTTGGGATTCTGTTGAGTTTCGGTGATTTTATACTACAATTTACTAGTGAAGAGATACTTTTATCCTAGCTGCTAATCCTGCAAATTTAGCCTCAGCTTGGTAAGTCACACAGATTTATTTCCCACTTGCTCATCAGCCATTGTTTCCATAGCACACACCATTACTGATACATTTAATTTACATTTCCTACAGGGAAAATTACTGAAATTTAATAAAGTCAATAATGCCCAAAATGAAAGATTTCAGCTCCTTCAGTTGGCTGAACATCAGTAAAAACAACCAAAACAACCCTCCAAACATTTATTTTTTTCTGATTAAGCAGATCAGATTCTGAATGCTAGATGGGGTAGCGCTACCAGGACACTTTCCAAAGCAGAACTGTATTTTAAGCTATTCTTGAATGCCTTATATCTCCACCATGAAAAATGCAATGCACACTGTAGTGCACTGTTTTTCAAACTCATATTTACAATGTTAAATAATGAATTACTCTCATCTGTTTTTTTTTTTTTTTTTTTTCATAGATTGCTATTGAGAAGTTAACGCACGACTACCTAAATCTCTTTCATTTTCCACCGTTAATTAAGGCAAGTCTCTTCGTTTGCACAGAAGTGTTTCTCGTTTTGGTACAAGTATTTCTGCCAACTTTGATGCCGCTTGGCGGCGGGCGGGCGGGCCGGTCGCACGGAGGGTTTGTCGCGGGGGCCGCACGTGCAGGCAGAGCCACGCGGACGCCGTGGGCTGCGCCGACACCAGTGACTGCCGTGAGGCACCGCGTGAGCTCCGGCACCCAGCAGGGCAGGGGGATCTCTGAGTGTGGCTTCTTGCTCGCTGGCAGACTTTTGCCATGTGAAAGGTAAATCCTTTCTCCCGCAGCCGACCTGCTGTCTGCCTCCCTCGCCTGAGCTCTAAACTCCTGCGCTCTGTTTCCTTGGCAGGATTCTGCCGGTGGCACTGAGGAGAACGTAGAGAAAGTCGTGAATCTTGAACTCGTGTTCGGTTACCACCTAAAGCCCGGCAGCGGGCCACAGGTAAGGTGGTTGGGGTCAGTTGGCTTGCTTCGCTTTTTAGTCACTGCCTGGAGGCCCAGGATCTCTGGAAATACTTTGCTCTCAACATTCTTTTGCATTGGAAATTGCTGAACAAATGTCTAGGTAGAAAATAGCACTGAGTCAGTGATGGGGAAATGCACCCAGGAGCAGGCTACAAGGAAAACAGTGGTGCAGAAGGCTTGGATGTCTGCTGTTGTTTCTCATGAACATTTTTACTAGCCATATTTTTTGTAATTCAGCTTTTTGCTTGGTTTCCTTCATGCCGGTGGGTGTGAAATAATAATAAGGGATGCCACATCCTAATCAAACATGATCTCCAAGCAGTGTCAGTTGAAGGGTCTCTAGTTACACCCGGGTAACCGGTGTGCTGTCTGCTTACTCCAGATGTTCCAGGAGAGCATTCCCACTGCATTGTCTTTTCTCGGGAATGAGGTTTGTCCCACGCTTGCTGTTTTCTTTATTCAGCTTGCCACGGATTCTGAGTTCAAGCATTTTAGAATTAATCAGCTATGTGGAAATGGTGTGCAAAGCATTTCTGAGTTAAGAGTCAGGGGTTGTGACAGCAGGATTTGTTTTCTTTTGTATTTCACAAATCTGCATTGTGTGTCCACCCTAAACTTGTGGGAGGCTGACTTTCATCTTGTGTTATCTGAGTACTTTGCTTTTAGGGCATATTATTTGTAGAAGTCTCTTGATTTCTGTACTTGGTGGTGCTTGCAGAGAAAGCATTTAGGTTTGTACTTGGTAGGAACTTGGACTTGTATTGAAATCATTTCATCAATTTGAAAAAGCTCTCTGCTTTGTTGTCTGGAGATGGTTTTTTCTTTTATCCTGAGCACTTTTTTTTTCCTATGAAAATCTTCTTCATCACAATGTGAATTACTTGGATTTTCTCAGTGTTCTTGAAAGCATGTAACTTAGTCGCTTTTTTCTAGACTTACATTTTTCCCTCCCGTGTGTAAGGAACTGAAAGGCAGTGCCATGCTACTCATCTCCCTTGTGTTTCCAGTAAGGGTTGTGGAACATGGTGCAGGAAGGTGAGCGGTCTGCCCCAGACAAAAGCAAGACAAGGAAGGAACAGAGCTCAGAGTGTGGGAGGGAAATACAGGTTACATTAATGCCTACGAAGTTTGAGGACAAGTGTACAAAATTATTTTGGCTGCACAGAAAAATTTGCAAAAGGAACCATGTGGACACAGAAGGAAAAGGAATCCCGTGGGACAGGGCTAAATTCTTACTAGAGGGGAGGCTAGCTGAATGGGAATGTAATGCCAACATAACCTTTGCTGGTTTCCCACATACTGACTGGAAAACTGAGAAAGGGCATCCATTTTTTTTTCACTATTTTGGTTTTGGAGTTTTTTTTTTTTTTCATCCTCCCTTCTCCATGATCTCCTAGTTAGTCCTCTTTGCTCTGTGTGGTGTTACGCTCCTTCCTAAGGAAGTAATTCTTACCGTGGCCATGTGCCACATGTCAAGTCTACCTTTCTGGGATTCCCCTCTGTTTAATGAATGTGCCACCAATGTGGAGCTCCAGGAGTCTGTCTGGAATGGAAACTTCTTCAGAGATCTATTTGATAACTCATATGTGAGTTTAAAAATGCTGCAGCTAAACCAGTTTATAAAAGTGGATGGGAATGACTAGCCAGTTTGAACTTCCAAGCAGTACATTATGGCCAGTGTGAGCAGGCTAATTTGTCTGAGTGAGAACTTCTTTAAACCCAACATTGGCAAGGAACCGTGTGGTACATAAGATGTTGAAAATTGGGTTAACTTGATTCTTTGAAAAACTTGGAATCTTCTAGCTACCTGAGAGGCTGCTTTAAACCAACTACTGCTGCCATCACCCAGATTTGTTCTGAAATAAACTGCAGATGCTGGGTATGCCAGCATTAGGCCAAGTTTAAAGGGATTAAACTTCTTTTACTGACTCATTTTTGTAAAAGATTGCTGGATGTGTCTTTAAAACTGGGCAGCAAAAATGCTTGGGATCACCTTCCACCATCTTTCTAGCTAAGAAGGTGGCATATATCCATTTAAAGAATAAATTCCTCAAAGTCGCTTTATGCTGGTCGCTCCCTGTCACAGGCTCTCTAGCTAAGGAGCATTTCTCCCATTTCAGCTGTGAGGAAAACAAGGCACTAAGCTCAAATCTAGACCACAGCTTGAGAACCGAGAGTTCCCTGCGTGCTGGGTAGGCTGCTAGGCCTGTGCACGTAGAAGGAGCTTATCGGCGCCAGGCAGCAGCTAGGACAGCACAGCAGGAAGGATCGGCTGCTGCTGGGGGCTTCACTCCGGCTGGGCCGGGCGTCCTGTAGCGGCTGCAGTGCAGCTCCCGGCGTCCTTCCTCCTGTCAGCAATGCAGTTTTCATGCCCGGAGGTGGCTGTGCTGATGCTGAGGGCGAAGAGCCCCGCACGCTCCTGGTGCCGCGGTGAGCGCTGGCGCGGAGGTGGCCCCGGCGTGCGGTGGTGTGGCTGCGGCTGCGCGGGAGGAGCGGCTGCAGGGGCTCGCAGCCCTCCGAGGGGGCTTCCAGCCGTTCCCTGCGAGCACGAGTGCCCTCCCCGGGCACTGCATGTGCCAGTGAAGCTGCTTCAGGAGCGGGCAGCTGCAACGCAAAAAAGTAAGGGCCTTAGTAATGCCAATGCTTTTTAACAAGGATGCAGGTAAATAAACTTCAGGATGCCATTTGAATATTCAACCTTGCCTATGTGCTAAATGGAACACTGACTTCCAGTGTATGCAGTTTTGCCATCCTAGGATTTGTTATCTATTTTAAACTGCCTCTGCTAGTGGAATTATGTTGGTTTCCATCAGCTGGTAAATGCAGTCATTTCATTACAGTTTTCTTTCCTTTTCTGCTGCATCTTTGGAGGTGATGAAAGCTTGGCTGACCTCTGTGCTCTCCGAATGCATCAGGAGTGAGCTAGCCTGGTTTTTAGAGGTTTCTTTTCCAACTCTCGTAGTTCAAGTTATGTGGTTACTTCCATTTACTTCCTTTTAATGACCTTTCTGTACACAATTCCCACTGAGCTAAAAGGTGATAGATTTAGACATTTTATATGAATTTTTATTTCACAAATAATAAAAAAAGGGGGCCCAATTAACTTCAAGATACCAAAGGGGGTAAAAAACAAACCCTGACAATTGTGGCTTGAGCTGATTTGCAGAACTGCAGAGTGAATTTTCAATGGTTTTCTCATCCTAGGTGGCTCATTAAAATTTCCCAATCAGGGAAAGGTGCCTGAGCTGTGTCGGCTCCACAGTGATGAATCATCCAACCCCTTAAGAAGGATTGCTCACAGTCTTTTTGTCTCCTGTTGATGCATTCTTTAGTTTTGGTCCTCAAAAGGGCAGAGTTTCACCATACCTTTGAATGTTTTCATTTTTACCGAATGTGGCACAGTCTGACCTATATCCAAACGTAAAGCTTTGAAGTTGGCTCACCATTTTGCCTTTTTTTTCCCCCAGTTACCTCTTGCTCTATTTGACAAGGTAAGGAGCAGAGCCTCTTCAAAAACATCTGCTAACTGTGTGAACTGTACTTTAGCCCTGAATATCCAACCTGGGATATATTTTAATGCTATTATTTAAATATGTGGTGCAAAGGTGTATGTAGTAGTAGGGCTACTTCAAAAAGACATTGCGACCTGCCCTGTGTGTGGAGAGACATGGGCTGGCACAGTGCAAGCACTACCGGACAAAATGGTGCTAAAAGAGGTGTTTTAACTGGAATGCATATTTGCAAGTGCTTGAGACTATTTTTACTGCTTCTTCCTTTTCACCTTTCCACTACATTGGCACAAATGAAACCTTTCTTTAGTTTCTTAAAGTTAATTCCTAGTGAAGTAGGACAGATGTGATACGACATCATCTGTTTAATTTGCTGTGTAAGATATTCCTTATGTTAGGTTACAAACATGGCAACAAATATGGCAGTGATCTGTTCCAAAATATAAAATTCCAGTTTTGTAGTTTTCAGATGGATCATGTTCACCACACACTATTTGTATTTAAAAAGTAAAGCTAGAAGAGCATTTCTTGTTATCTGCCCCTTCCTTTGAAAGATACTTGCAAGAACCATGACTTTCTAGCATGCAGTTAGTTAGTCTTACCTCAAAACCTCAGCATCTCAGACCTCTCTCTTTAATCTTATCTCAAAGCATTAAGAATGCAAGAATGGGAGCAGCGGTGTTTGTGGGTCGTTCTCAAGGGCTTGCTCAGGTTCTAATAAATAGTCATTAAAGAGGTAACTCCTCTGTGAAGAAAAGAGAAACTACTTAAGCTATAAAATAAAACCAGAGCTATCTTTAAATAAAACTAGCGACATTCAGAACTGGTTAATTTAGTCCCCCCGGGGAGGTGCATGGGTGACAGTGTTACTGGCTACAGGCGCTCGGTGCCGGTGATGTGGACTCCTTGTGTTTTCTTTCCAAGACGGATGGCAGGAGCGCGTGTTGTTTTCATGCAGGTGGGGCTAGTGTAGCTGCACCATCTCCTCTGGGATTACAGCAGCTAGCTGCTCTGCTAGCCACAGCTTCAACGTACCCACGGTCAAACTCGAGCACCCTTGCAAGCCCCTGTGTGCACAGCGCTGAGCCTGGAATTCCCATTGGAAACGAGCTGTTTCTCCTTAATCCTGAGGAGGTGTAGACTTCGTTAGACTTCGACTCACTCACTTTCTGGATATTTTTAATCTTTATCTTTACACCCTACCCACTGTGAGTTAAATTGCTGCCCTCCACACGTCTCCCTCACACGCGTCACCTCTGTAGCTGCTAGGTCCACAGAAGCACGAGGGATTCAGGATTTTCTGTGGGCTTGTGGCATGTCCTCGTCACACGACAGCCTGGGAGCAGCCCTGTGCCCTGGCACGTGCCTGATGCAACCCGGCAGCGCTGCCCGGCCCTTATGGCAGTGCTCCTACCTGC
>VZSV01000128.1:1079477-1094914 GCA_013398735.1 Nothocercus julius | reverse complement strand
CCCACAAGGGACAGACCCTTTTAGCCTTGCTAGCAGCGAGTGCAGGTGGGGAGAGCCCCCGCGCTCGTGCCGGCTGGGCTGGGGTCCGCGAGCGCCTGTTGCCTCACGAAGGAATCAGGGCTCTGGCTTTCAGAGCGGGCGCACGGGCGATTGGTAGCGTAAATATCTCTCTCCCTTGCTTTGTTTCCTTCTGTTTTAAGCACATCTCTCTCAGAAGGCCTCCCCTCCGCCCCTGTTTTTTTCTCAGGCCACAACTGAAACAAAAAGCACAGTGGAGCCACCTTATCTTGCTCGAGCTGTGCTGGCAGCAGCCTGCCCTGACCTGAGGCATGAGCCATTGTTAAGGGTATAACACATTTACATATTTTGCAATAAAACATCAGTTATTTGCATTACTGTGTCAAGTTTTATTTGATTCTTTCACCTAAAAATGACTCATTTTCCTTTCTTGTATTTTAAAAACCAACTACTCTAAGCTTGTTTGAGAATAATCAAAAATTGCCCATTTAGCTAGAAGTCATTTTCTTTTCAAAAGGCAAATGTTATTTAATCTTTCAGCTGTTCATTGTGCCATCATAAATACTTTCTTTTCAGCACAGTTGTGGGGACTGAAATGAGCCCACTAATTGCCTCCCATTTCGACTGACATGTGGTGGTTTAGTGGAAAGAGAACACAGCGGGGAGAAGGAAATAGGAGGCTGAGAAAATGAGAGCTAATTATTTTCACTGCCTCATGTCAGGCTCTGTGTCAGCCTTGTTTTTACAAACTGGAAGGTTTAGCACTAAATAAAACAAACTGGCGTCATGTTTTTATATACTGGCAGTGTCATGGAAGCAGCTGCACATCTCAAAGACAATATAATGCCTGCATTCGCATGGACACCATCTGACAGCCACTGTGAGCCACTGCTAATGAGGATATCACAGTGGTGCCAAGTGAAAGGTGCTGAATTATGTATGATTCTTCATCAGTGCAGCAATAGTCCTGTACATCATTATGAGACATTGTTTTGCTGAAGAGATTAAAACATTCTTAGTTCCAGACCCGGCAACCTATACACGCTACAAGAGGTTATTAATGGAATTTTTAGGGAGAGTTTCTTGCGGATTTCTTTTTGGTTAAAAATATCTCATGGGACAAAGCCGTGGAGGGTCATGACACTATATATATAAAGAAGAGAAGCAAATTAACCATAATTGTGTTATCTGCCTTTAAATCCAGAATAATAAAATATAGTGTAGCTGGGTGATACATAATGATAAATAACCCAAGTGCTGTCACTAGATGTTCAACTCTAATGCCTTTAAAACAGCAGGTTTCAGCAGCTGAGATAGATAATAGCTAAGAATGTAAAGGAGCTTCTGGGGACCTAAATCATCAACATGCTACTACTTTTAGTGCCAGCATGACCAACATTTTTTTTCATTTGTTTCATCTGGCGTTACATCTTATTTTTCTTTTAATATCCAGTTGCCTGCTACAGTGCCATTCCTGTTTTTCTCTTGAATCACACACACACACAAAACAAAGTTTATTGCAACCACTGATTTTAAAATGAATGCTGGATTTGGACCTCCTTGAAAAATGAGGTGTCTCCCCAGCAAGAGTTTTAAGCTTGTGTTGCAGGAGACATGTTTGTTGTTTAAAGCCTATGTTCAATCTTCTTTATTTCTCTTTCATTTTTTGTTGCAGGCATTAGTACGTATGGGGTTAAGAGAGTATTTTCAGCACAGTACACAGTAGACCTGATTTTTAAAGTGTTCTTATTTGCTGTTTTGAAGCTGAGGACAAGTGGCTCAAAATATGTTTGTGATTTGCTTTTCTGTTTCTGCAGTCGTTTGCAGGGGGTGCTGATTTATTAGCATTGTCAGAATGTTACTCAGACCTGCTTTTCACACTAAGTTTTAGTGATTGTGCCTCTCAGTTATGAAACTACATTCTTTTTAATTAGAAAGCTGAAATTCTTTATTTAAATCAAAATCAAGCATGAAAGTATTGGGAGGTATTTTAATGTTTGAATTGTGGGAAGTCCACGGAAATTTTTTGAAGGACCTTGTGCAAACATATTTATCAACTAGACTTTCTGAATCAATCATTTCCAAATTATTTTCCCACGTCCCATATTGCACTGAATGTAGTCTTGCTCCAAGAAATCTTATGGCTCCAATGCATCAAAGAAATGAAATACATGCTATTAATCTAACCATTTTTTGACTTAAGTGGTTAAACATATCTTTCCTATTCATTGCTACATAAGAACCTACAAATTAATTGGAAATCAGGGAAATATTGTCCCTTTTTGCAGCACACAAATCTAGCATTATTTACTGTGTGGGTGAATAAAACGGTTGGCAAGTTTTTAAGCAAAGAAGCCAACTATATATCTTAGATAATTTCAAAGTGCCTTTTCTCTAAAGTCACCTGGATTCTTTCTTCCTCTTACATTCTTCTCCTTCTTTCATTTTTTTCCCTTTTCCTTTTCCCCTCCCCTACCTTTTGCCCTACCCCTTTTCCCCTCTCCTCTGCTTTGCTTTCTTTCCTTTCTACTTCTTGTCTCTTTCTCTCCCTCTTTTCCTTTCTCCTCCTTCTTCTTTCCCTGTCTCTCCCTTTCTGATTTTTCTTTGGTCTCTCTCTCACCCTTTCTCCCTTCCTCTGACTATTTTGCAAAGTGAAAGCTTTACAAATGCAAAGCGGAAACCTTTCCAAATAAAATGAGTGTTTTTGAGAGACTACTGAGGGTACATTTAGTGCTGTAATTCGCTCTTCTTCTCTGCGCTGTGCAATGGGAGAGAATGCCACGGAGGACCGAAGGCTTGGGGGCAGGGTTTTAGAGATGTTTTTAGAGCGTATTTCCTTTTATAAAGCTGCAGTTGGTAGGCAGGAGAAGGCGGTGTTCGTGCGTCGCCAGCTGCCTCAGGCTTTGCCGCGCTGAGCGGGTGCCTGCGGGTGCCGCTGTGCCGGCGAGGTGCTGGAACCGCCGTGAGCTGGCAGGTGCCCAGCACCCGTGGGCCTTGTAGTTACCGTTAGGTTCGCTTTTCCTTCAGACAAGGTTGTTTGATTTGCACTGTTTACTAGAATAAACTGGGGTTTGTCAGATTTGGTCTGTAGGGGGACCAAATGTATGAAGCCAGGGGAGGCTGGAACAAGGTGCCTCAGGCAGGAAGGGGCTGTGGCTCGTGGTTGCAGTGATCTCATGACAGGACACACGCAGCATTAACTTGATGATATTTTATGTCAATATTCTCTATTTGGCTTCAGCGTTTTTGTAAAAAGTAATAAATGTCAGTGAACGAAGCGCTGCCTTGCTTCATCTTTGAGCCTCAGGGTAGATCAGCGCTAGGGAAGCCCCACAGCATCAGCTTAGGAAAATCTGCAAAAAGTTGGGCGAGAGTTTGAAATGCAGGAGGTCAGCGATCACTCACTCCATCGTTGCTGTTTGGTTGTGCAAGTCCTTAGTGGAGATGGGGGCCCGGGGTTCAGTGTTGCACATGCCCAGGAACAGGCGGGGGAACCCCCAGCTACAGCCTGAAAAACAGGACAAAGGTGTGCAAAGAGCTGTGGTCCCCATCAGGGCACGGAGGTGAAGCGTTGCAGCGGCCCTGGACATCGAGCTTGGCCGGTAGGACCACGGCCTGGCACCCTGGCTGAGATCCCTTCCTGCGGAAGCAGTCGCTGTGGCGTTGCTTAAATTAACTCTCACGTCCACTCTGCTCGCAAAACGCAGAAGCTTTCAATGGGGACAGATGGACATGCAGGGCCAAATGCTTTCATAAGCATAATTTGTTGTTGTGGTTCTGAAATGATTATACTCCAGTTTTCTTTTATCTTAGAATTGCCAATTCAATGTCTGATTAAAAGCTTTGAGACTTCTGAGGGCTGAGCTCCTAAGTTACATTTATGAGAGATGCACGTGCAAACACTAGCAGATAATTGCATGTACAAATGGATACTTTTTAGGCTGCTGTACGTTTGTGTGTGCAAATAACTGCTTATGCAAGCCTTTGGCCCTAAATGGCCATCTGTGTGCCCACTGAAAGTCTTCGCATTTGGGGAGCAGGGCTGAGGAGGTAGCTACTGTGTGCTAACGCGAGGTAAGGGAGCACCTGGCCGGCGGCAGCGCGCAGCTCTGCCCGGCCCCTCCCTGGGCCCACCAGGACATCCACAGGGTGCCTCTGGCAAGGGAAGTGTCTTCCTTGCCTCCATGGGTCAGGGCCGGTTTCACTGCAGGCCTCAGGGAGTCGCTCAGCGACGCGTCTTCGGAGGAACTTTGTGCACCTACCAAGCAGCGTCTCATTGCCCAAATGCCTGCTGGGCACGGTGTGAAATGTTGGCTGCTTGGCGTGGCAGCAGAGCTCAGGTCTGGGGTGTCCTGCTGCCCATCAGCAGCGCATCACTCTCCTGGCTCTGGGGCGAACGGGGGGCACGGCCGGCCGCGTGGGCACCTTGCAGGCTCGCACCCAAGAGGGGTGTTGAATGCCTGGTCCCAGGTTAGCCTCATGGGATTATTTAAGGACACATTGAAGTGCTTTGTTCTACCAGGTTCATTATTACTGATTGCTAAGGTAAACTCGATCCTCCTGGAAGCAGACAGGAGCCAAGGCGGCGCAGGGTCCCACCGGACACTCGTATCTGAAGTGATTGGACTGTAGTGACCAGCCCGTTCTCTTAGCCACGAATTGGGCAACTCTCTCAGTGCCATTCACAGACACTCTGGTCATTCGCTGCAGGCTTCACCGGGCCGTTTTCGCAGCCTGCCTGCCATTATTTAGCTTTACCTCGGCTTGCCCTGCCTGCCCCCTTGCTCGCCTGTGCCGAACCTGCCCCCGAATCTTGCGGCGCCGTCCGGGCAGGCTGCACCGCTGCAGGCAGCAGCTCCCACCCGCGCGGCCCTGGTCAGGGACGAGCTGTGGGAGGGGAGCTGTAAGAGAAGCTAAAGGTTTTCCATTATCGATACTTAAAAATGTGCGTGTCTTGAAATATGTACACATTCCAAACACTTTTTAAAAAAAATATTTATTTTTAAATTCTGCTGGTTTTGGTTTGTTTCGGTTTTCACTTTTGTTTCTTTTTTATTATTTGTATTCTAACAGTCTAGTGTTTTTTTATTATTATTATTCATAGGACTGTAAATGGAAAATGTACATGGAGATGGATGGGGATGAAATTGCAATAACCTACATAAAAGATGTGACATTCAACACTAACCTACCTGATGTAGAGATTTTAAAGATGACAAAGGTATTTACAGCCTTAAAGCTTTCACAAATCCACAGATCTCAAACAAAGACATTAAAATACCACAGCAGTCGACTTTTGTGCTTGTGGAAGCTCAGTCTCTTGACAGCTTTTAAATAAAATGCACATTTTAAACAAATTTGTATCATAATAGGAGTTAGGTATTTTGGTTTTCTTTTAAGCTGACAATAATGTTAACAATAGAAAAATAAGCAACGGAACTAATTTATATTTTCTTCTTTTAATTCCATGTTATATCTTCTGAATTTATTATCTCTTTTAAAGAAAAGCATGTCCAAAAAATTATTTTCCCTTTTAAGAGAAGAAAGCGATTTCAATGTACCAGTTTGAAACTTCATGTGATTTGTGTGGGTGGGTTTTTTTTTTCCTTCTTTTTCTATTTTTAACATGGTTTGAGAACTTTTATGTGGTTCTAAACTCCCTCTTTCGTGCAATGACAGGTTCCAAAGACAAAAAAAAAAAAAAAAAAATTCATCACATTGGGCGCTGGCAGTGTGGTGCTGAACAATTTCAGTTCAGCATCACTAGACATTTAACCTTCCTTCAGAATCTGCTGATTTTAACATAAGCAAAAGAAGCTTTGCTAATGCACAGGACATTCTGTTTGCTGTTAATTTAATTGATTGTTTTTATTAATATACTCCACTTGGTAATAGCTACCAAGATATATTTCTAAGTGAAAAAAACATACAGCTTGATTACCAATTAGAATGCTGCTCTAATGTGCACCGTTTAAAAAAAAAAAAAAACTACTAATGCTTTAGCTGGTTATGCCTTCTGCAACATTTTGGGGGCCTCTTTGGTTATTTTTTCTGAAGAAAAAAAACTCTTGAAAACTCAAATTATTGAGAATCAGATTCTTCTGGGCAAAATAACAGGAAAAATATAAAAATATGGTGACAAAACATATTTTTGATATAAAGATTTTCCTTTTTGATCATGTTAATATTATTGTTATAGTTGATAATTTCTAGAGCTTTACTATTACTTATTATTAATAGTATTTGCATTTTTAATAGCAATGTTTAATTTTTCAAAACTTGCATTTTGCGCTTTTTCATTTTTTTCTTATTAAAAAAGAAAAAAAAGAGATATTGAGGTCAAAAAAAAATCACCAGACATAGTAAGATTAACATACTTCTTTATGGAAGGGAATATCTCCACAAATCTTTAGTTATTTCTTCTTCCTAATTTTTGAAATTCTCTCACCAAAAATTTGCATGTGAACAAGAATTAAAAAGGATGATGCCCCATGTATAGATATGTGAATATACATGTTCTGTAACTTTCATTTACTTAGGTTTCCTTTTACATACAAAAAAAGGAAGTAAATAAAATTTCAAAATATATTACTTTATCTCGTATCTTTTTAAGAAATATATTGATGCTCTACACTATGAGAAAGTATGGAAAAAAAAAGGCAAAAGCTAGAAGTAGCTTTGGAATGTTTTAAAGACAAGTCAGGATGAAGAACCTCTCATAAAAATCCACCCATGTTTTTTTCAGCCACCATTTGTAATGGAGAAATGGATTTTGGGAATTGAAGAAGACCAGTCTGTAGAATGGATTGTCACATATGAGGTAAGTTCTAGCAAACAAACAAACAAAAATGTTTATCTAAGATAAAACCTACATGGGAGATGTTGAAATAGTATCCTCTGACTTTGTAATTTCCTATAATCAAGGCTTAGCACCCTGTGATGACTGTAAAAGCTAAGGTTCAGAGCAAAGGCAGAACTAGGTCTACAGAGACTACTCCTAGCAGGGACAGCTCTTTTTCCTGAGTAAGAAAACTCCTTTTACCAGAAGTAATGGTCAATGTTGCTGATGTTACCTGGAGAGACAGTGTTTTTTACCTTTGCAGCAAAGAGCTAATTAGCAGAGCTCAGGGGCACAAGGAGAAGAAAGAGAATAAGAAGGGGAGAGTAAAATAAAATAAAATCTGGAGACAATTTAGCAACATTTAACGTGACAGAAATTAACCTTTGTAAAAGGAGATTGTGGTTACTTACAAAAGTGTTTTTATAAAGACCAATGACATACTTCACACTGAGGCTAATTGAAATTCCAGCTCTGTCCTGAGGCAAGGAATCAAGCGGTGATGGAGAGACAGGAAAATTCTGGGCCGTGTTTGCCAGGCTTAGAAGTGAAGAATGGTAGTTTTCTGTTGCAAGAAGAATAACCCTAGGTTTCTTTTAGTCTGAAGTTCCTCCCAGGAATCACAGGGACTTACTGTAGAACTGAAGCACATGCTGCCCCAGGAAGGTTGTCATGGAGGGAACCCCTGAAAAAATACCCACTTTGTCCTGCCTCTTTTAGCAGAAAACACTGTCTATTTGACACTCACATTAATATAACTATCAGAATGCATTCTGTATTTGTTGAGAAAGACCCTTGGATCTTTTTTCCACATGGTACATTAATTGAAACAGTTATTCACTACCACATTTTTAGCATAATCATAAAATGCCAGCCAAAATCATCTGGAGTCTAAAAATGCTTGAGAACTGCTGAAGCGCTTTTGCAAAACAAACTCCATGCTCAAAATGCTGCTGCTGCCCAGGCAGTAGTGGAAGTTCCCCAGTAGGAACTGTGCGTGCGCTGTGCGTTGTATCCTAATGCGCTGCTGTTTCCTGAGCAGAGCGACGTCAGGACTCCCAAAACTACCCGGCACATCCAAGGTATCCGCTGGGGCAAAGTGAAAGCGGAGGATGAGGTCGAGGCGGTCCAGCTCAGGATACAGACCTCGCTCCCAAACTCGGAGGGCAACTCTCGGAGCAGGTCCAATTCAAGTAAGTCACTACGCTCAGACTGCCTCCTGCTGCTGCTGCTGCTGGTGCCTGTATTGCTGACGTGTATCGCTGCTGCCTGTATTGCTGTGTGCCCTGGGTGGGTGCACACAGGAGCCCTCTGGCATGCGTGGCCCACCCGTGAGGTAGTGATGTGCTCCGTGTCGCAGTGGCATTTGAGGAGGGTGTCCTGTATGGATGCGTACTGGCAATAGTCCATGGCTATTAGCTGCAGCACTTTTTGTCTACTGCGGTCTCTTGCAGTTGCACATCATGAGCAGAGACAGGGCTTAGATCCTTCTGCTCCAAAACCTCAAATGCTTCACATCAAAGTGAATTGGGATTTCCCCAGAAGCAATCATTCTGAAATACAGACCACTTTTGCTACCGTCCTTAGCCCTCCTGAAAGTGTAGAACATTTGGTCCTTGGGAAAGTTCACTTATGACTGTTTGGGTTGGGACAACTGAGAGGGCAGCACAGGAACTGGGAGAAAATACAGTAGTCAGTGGAGGGTGAACATCTTAGATTATATCCCACTACTGCCAAATGTAGAACAGTGGCCTGAAGAATAAAGAAGGCTGGTTTAGACTATAGACATGTCTGAAATGGGCAGTCTTACTCCTCTGTAATGGTACCTTGATCCAATTACAGCAAAACTGTGTTTTCTAATGCAGGTGAGACCCTGAGCATGTTCTAGAAGATATGTCTTCTTTGCAGATCAGCTCTGGTTATTTTGTCCTGAGCCTGCTGTTTTCAGATTTATGAAGTCTGTGTTTTACATACACAGTCTCAGTAGAGGAACAGAGAGGCATGACAGAGGAGACAGTATTTATAAAGTACCTTTCACCGTGCACGTTTCTTTTAAAACTGTGACTTTGAGGGAGGTTAAGAAACAGAGAAGGCAATTCCCATCTGTCTTTTTGTGAAAGGAGGTTCATCTCTCAGTGTAGACAGAGCTATCTGCTGTGGAGATGTCACAGTCACACTTTGACAGGAAAGACAGTTTTCTTTTGACATGTTTGACATTAAGTTGAAGTGATTTAAATCTCTTGGGATTCTAGCAAAATTTGAGGAAAGAAGGAATGGAAGAGACTATCCATTGCGTCTTAACAGGAGCAGTCTTAACAAGGACGGAGTTACTAACCAGCTTTCTGAAAACTCCCCACAGGAGATGCAGTGATAGTGTTGCTAATAAGAGCCAGAGGACTCTCACTGGAGGAATGCTTTCCTCAGGAAACCGGCAGTAAGATGACAAAGGAACTCCTCTGCTGTGTGTCCTCTGCTGTGCATAGTAACATTTCAGTCACATTTAACCTGCTGCAAGCTGCCAGGGTTATGGTTTTCTTCTGGAATGATATTAGCAATCTTTAAGGACAAATCATTCAAATCTCTCTGCAGCAAAATCGCTCAAGTTGCTCCCTGTAGGTTTTTGGCCTGTGCTGTGGCCTCTGTTAAAAGGAGATCCTGGCCTCAGCTGTACCAATAAAGTAAAAAAATAATGGGCAGCTTTTACAGTCCAAATGAAAAATTTAGAGCTACTGTATTTGCTATAGGCTTTCATGCCCATCCCAGGGCTGACTTTCAACAGTGCTTCAGTCTGATCTCTGGGAACTTCAACTTTTGTTAAGATCCTGGGACTGTAACAGTAGGTGTGAGGGCACCATAATTCCATGGGTAGCTCATAGTTAAGTGCTATCTGTCCATACTATCCTAGATGGAGTGTACTGCCTCACCAGCTGTTTTGCAAATACAGTTATTTTCTCTGTGAAAGCCAGGTGAAGGTTACCCACTTCAGCTGTGGCTTAGACTCAGAGTTTGGAGTATGCAAAGTGGATTGGCTTCTGAGCTCATAGGAACAACAATCAATCACCACCAAAGTAGCTCAACTAGTTGTGGAGAGGACCAGTTTGAAAAGCAGAGAGAGAGGTGGTGGGTTTGGTTGCTGCAGTGATGCCTCTGTGCTGGAAGTGTTCACCCTGCAAGTGGAAAGACTCGCGCAGGGTTTTGCTCCCTGCCAGGCATGTGCTCCTCTGGGAATGGCGGGAGCACAGCAGCTCAGGGGGATGCAGGTCGAGGGGATGTTGCAGTGGCGGCTGGGGCCTCGAGGTATCCGCTTGGTAGCTTTGTGTCCCAAGGTTGTCGTGAAGGTCTCTATGCTCTTTTGCAATGAAAACTGCAATGTGGAGAAATCTGCCCAGGCTGCCAAGAGCATCTCAGAAAATGTTTAAAGCCCACTTGAGTTAGAATCACTGGCTAGTGTTTGGGAGTAGAAACCCACTTGAGTGCACAAATTCACTGGATGATTCAATAAATATTTTCTAGTCTAAGCTAAGCTCCATAATCTGCGCTGGCATAATGCACATTTGCATCATTTTGAAGTATGTAATGCCAAACATCCCCAAACCCAGGATTATCTTCTGTAAAGCTGGGAGGCAAAGGGCAGCTTCAGATTTACGGTGATTCTTCAGATGGACGAAGCCTCACACCTTGGGTAAACCAGAATGCAGATTTTCAGCAATTCATACAAAGCTGATCTTGTTTCCCATTCTCCCCCCAGGTATCGACAGCGAGTGGATGAAGACCCTGAGAATGCACCAGAGAGCAAAAGCCTCGTCCCTTCAGCATACCCATCCCCACAGCCCCACCACCGTCACGCATTACCTGCCCTTCCTCCGGAGCCAGGACTCCTACGCCGCGGCCGTGAGGAGGACACGTGGGCCCGTCAACTACCAGTTCACCCCCATCAGCCATTCCAGAAATTCTTCTCCCCTCTCGCATAGTTTGGTGAGAAACCTGTCCAATCTCCATCTCAACTCGAAGGGCAGCAGTAACTCTAGCACCGCTTCCGACACCGCTTCGGAGCGGGACCGGTCTGCGGGCGCAGCCCGACACGCCTCCCACAGCGGCAACTCGCGCAGCTCCTCCGACGGCCGGCGCAGCGGCACGAGCTCCCCCGTGGCGCCCCGGCACTCGGCCAGGCCGTACCGAACTTCGGCCGCGCCGCCCGGCACCGCGCAGGCCGCTGACCGCAGGAGGTCCCCGCACGCCGCCCCTGCGCCCAAGGCCATCCCCGGCATGCCCCTGCAGAGCGAAAGCGCGCCCCGGAGGGGCGAAGGAGAGGGCAGAGCCAGCGAAGGAGGGTGGATAAAGGTGCAGCACTCGAAGAAGTCCCACAGGCAGGGGGCCGGCAAGCCGGGCAGAGACAGACCCAGGGGTGGCTGGCGAGGCCGGAGACTCTTCTGAGGCAGGAATCTGTGGGTGGTTTTGGCTGAGTTTTGTTCCCTTTTATTTAACAGAAGGTTCAGGTGAAACAGTGAGAATACATGTGCTTTTATTTAATGTTTTCCTCCTGCTGGTGCCCAGCACTGAAGTCATGATACTACCTCTCCGTTCACCAGCCCGGCAGCGCGGGTCTGGGCGCTGCTCGTGGATGGGAATGACCGCCGGTGCCCGCCTTGTCGTGGGAACTGCTTCCATTCCCAGAAGCGATCCCTTTAATTTGATCTTCTCCCCTCCTTTTGGCTGCTCGTGTTCTTAGCTGAGTGGATATCCATTAATTTGCTTACTATTTCAATAATAAAACCAGTACGACACAGCAGCGTGCCATAACACCAAGTTCTTCATTTCACCCTCACAGACTCCGCTCTGCAGTTGGACCTCCCTCACTGCAGCCCTTTCTCTGGATACCAAGTCTGGCCGTGTGTGCAGTTTCCCCACTGACTGCTGAAACTTCTTCTCCCAGGGCTGGAGGAGAGGTCATACTTTTAGCAGATCAGTGTAGTCAGAAAGAAACAGGAATGCATGGAGATTTTTATTCAGGCCCAGACCAGTGAATTCACTTCTGCATGCCATCCCCTTCCAGGTATTTCTCATGCTTCTCTTTATGAAAAGCCCAGATACCAGGTATCTGACACCGCAGAACAGATGCTGTGACATCCATAGTTATCATAAGGAGAAAGAGAAAAAAAAACGGCTTTGTGCTCTTGGAAAAAGAAAAGGGAGAGAGAGAGAGAGGAAGACATTGCCCTTGTAATAGTTTCATCTAACCCTCTGAGGTCTGTGGTAATGTTTATCCCTGGGCAGCAGGCATTTTTTAATTGAATTTTTAAATGTGGCCAGACTGCTGCTTTTGTCTTTCAGTCTTCAGGTAGTAAAGGGGAGGTCAGTAATGCTGGTGATTAATGTGATCTTCGGCTCTATTGAGAACAAAGGCGCAGGTGCGGACAAACTTCACAAAGTTCCTTGTTGGCCTTTTCACTCCAAGCTGATTTCACACAATTAAAAAGGAAATACATATATATATATAAAGCTTTCCAAAGATGTAAAAGGAAAGGGAAAAAAAAAAAAAAGGAGAAGCAGAAAAAGACAGCTGAACCCCAAGCAACACATGGTACCTTCTGTAAAGCTAAGAGACAGTAAATTGGAGGTTCCTCTGGGTAAGGCCAGGAAACGAGTGGAGCATCACCCAGGTTTGTCTGGCCTGGGCACAAACTTGCCTTCCTCAGCACTGAGCCACACAGAAACGGACGGCGCCTCCACTCGCGCTGGGTGATGGCCATACAGAAGATGTTGGTGCCAAAGGCTGGCGTTTGGGTTTGGTATTTGCAACCCAGACAGAGAAGGTTGCGGCAAGGTCGGGCACCCCAAACTCAGAGCTTCAGCTTGGGGGTGCTGCTGGGATCCCCCATCGCTCCGTCCATGCCCGCAGGCAGCAGCTATGCTGTGGGGATACACCACGGGGCGGGCAATGGCCATCTCATCATTCTCCTGTGCAATCAGTACTAAAATCAGAGCTTGCCAGAAGTACATACAGCAGGCCCAGCTGTCTCCTGGCCTGCACGGGGCAGACCCAGTGCTCCCCAGTGCGAACTGAGAACGGTGCTTCCTGGCTTCAGAGCAGGGCTCATCAAAGCCAGGGGAGCCGCACATCCCCGATACCAGACTGTCAATGGAAGAAACTGCAGCACTGTCATTTAAGTACCTTATCTTCTGGCAATGGTTAAGAGCAGAAAAAAATAACAGGCTTTATCTGGAAATGAACGGGGCATTTTTGTGGAAACAAAAGCTGTTACAGCTTCAGACTGGTGGGAGCTGGTTAGTAGCCCCATTTCTGACCCTTGATTTACTCATGCAGAGAAAACCAGGCAACTGATTTGGGAAACATAGGCCATCCAACACTAGACATTTCTTGTCCACAACCCAGAAGACTGGTTCTTGTATTGTTAAGTTTGGACATGCATCATCTGGCCACATGATCTGGGCCTGCGCAAAGCCTAGAAACTGTGAGACTCTGGAAAGGCACATTTTCCTTGGAGGTGACCAGGATGACCACATAGTTACATGAGCCTGAAAAAAGGCCCTACCCAGCAGACACTCGAGGCTGTGGGCAGGTGGGGGCCATCCAAGATGTATCAGCTGCTTGCGGCTGATTATCAAGATGTCCAAAAAGGATTCCTCTGCTGTTTGTCAGCAATTCAGTGCTGTGCCTAATTTTAATCTGCCATGTACTGTCTGTCCACATCTGTTGTATTAAAGTGTTCATTAGCATTTAAAGGAGAAGCGGATGGTATTGATCACGCCTATTAAAATTAAACAATCATGCAATAGTCACTGATTAAAAATCCTCTTGCTGCACCAGGATTGCTGTGTAAAGCAACAGTTAGTGAACTAGTCAGAAAAAAGTCTTCATCCCCAGTGTGTTCGCCGGCTGTGGCACCAGAGCTATTAAAATAGCAAGAAATAAATGACTCAGTTACAAACTATTTTCAACACCTGAAAAAAAAAAATCATGTTGGAATAGAGCTGCATACAGTTCCCACTTCAAGTGTGATTTTATTTTTTAATTACAAAACACATTTCATATATTCTCCCTTGGACCGTCTTCCCTCTTAACCCTGTGTAAAACTCTCAGAAAATGTGCTTTTCCATCTCATTGCCATTACTCTCAACATGTCTAGTTCTTGCTAATAATTATTTATAAAGCAAAATGTGCTTTTAGAGCCTCTTTCATCGCCCAGTACTTTCCTAAGCACAATGATTTATTGCCATATTCTACCAACTTGCAGCCCCCTCCACCTGGGAGGCTACGCACAGCAACACGGAAAATTGGACAAACGTCAACAAATCCAACAAATTAGCCTTTTCTCACAAATCTGTGAAAAAACGGTCTATCTAGATTTACACCCTAGAAACTGGGACGTGCTTCCCTTGGTCCATGGGGAGATCCTCAGGAGCGCTATGCGTCCCGTCCACGGCTGGCTGTGCAACCAGACACTCCATCATTACCAGAAATCCACCCCTAGTTTTGCTGGCTCTCTTTTCTTTTGCTCTTCAGAGCCCGGTGTACTCATGTTGCTGTTTTCTTAATCCCTGGAAGGGCTGAACATGATCTGCACTTTCCTCTTCCACAGTTGCAGGCTCATAAGCTTCAGCGGTGGCTGCTGGATTGGATGAGAAAAACAGTGGAGAATTACAAAGGAAAATTCAGAACTGAATGTCTGAAATGAGGGAGTATTTGCATCCCGTGGAGAAACTGTGCATGAAATCAGATACACATTCTCTTTTTTCTTTTCTTTTTAACAAACGCATGAGACAGTGACTGCCGCGTGCTGCTGCTCCTGCAGACAACTTCTCACTCGAGCTCTCCTGGGAGACTTTTCCATGGGCAGCAACACTCCTGGCGGGCTCCTGGTGCTCACCCCTGCTGGTCAGTGGCTTGGGAGGAAGCAGCGTTCGGAGGGTCAGGCCCTTGGGCTTCCTGAACCTCACAGGCTTCCCCCGACGTGAGGTGGCCGCGGCGTGAGCCGAAGGGCTGGGTGCTCAAGACATCTCAGGTGCTTGCAGCTGCTTCTGACCGGCCGCAGGCGCCTCTGAAAGCAGCCCCGTTCCTGCCCTGGCTTCTGCGAGCAGCCGCTTGGGCCGAGGGCCACGGCAGGCAGCCGCGCGGCCGGCGAGGCAGCCGCGAGGGCTTTAACCCTGCCGCAGAGCTCCCTGCTTGCAGGAGCGCTGGGCCGTGTTTCCGAGCTGCGGCGCGCCGCACTGTCCTCGGTGCGCTGGTGAGTGCACCCTGACCCGACTGCTGTTATTACCGCCGTTCTGCGGACGGGAGAGGCCGGCGGGTGCTGCGGTAATTGCAGAGAAACCCCAGCTGCAGAGACCTCCTGACTTCCCTCATCACTAAAATGGAGCGAAGTAGCTGCGCTGCCGCCAAGAGCCGCGGCTGACAGGGTTACTTGCTCTGCGCGCGCGCGCGTGCCCGACACAGCAGTGTTTTTACATAATTTCTTACTAATGAAGTGCCAGAGCTTAACAGTTCAAAGCAGTTTGTCGCTGGATGTGAGAGGTTGCAGAGGAGAAGCCTGTGAGGGCAGCACCACTAACGAGGGTCTGC
>VZSV01000128.1:1054660-1077117 GCA_013398735.1 Nothocercus julius | reverse complement strand
CGGGCAGGGGCCGCCGGCCCGGGAGGGAGGGAGGGAGCCGCGTCCCGGGGTGCGGGCGGCTCCGCAGCCAGAGCCGCCGTGGGGGTTCGCGCCTCGAGGTGTGTGGGCGGGTAGCGGGGCCGTTACTCCGCGGCCGTTACTCCGCGGCCGTTACTCCGTGGCCGTTACGGGGGGCCCGGTGCGTTTCGCGCCCCTTGGCCGTGCCAGGAGCTCAGGGCTCGGGCCGGGCCTCGTGCCGTGGCTCCCCCGGCAGCGCGGGGCTGCGTTACCGCTCGGCGCGGTTTTGGGGCCCGGTGCGGGGCTGCGCAGGGAGGGCAGCGCTTGCGGTGCTCGGCTGCAGGGGGGCAGCTCGTGCCCCCCAGCGCGGGGCCTGCAGGGGGCAGCGCGAGCAGGAGGGCGCCCTGGGAGCCGTTGGCTCGGGCGCTGCGGCGCAGCGGCGGGCAAAGCGCGCGCGGTTGTTGCGGCGCCCCGGCGGTGTCGGGGGCTGCTCGGCCCTTTGCGCAGCGCAGGCAGCGTGTGTCTCCGAGTAGTAAATGGGGGTGGTTTCTGGACACTGCTTGGACTTTGCTCCCGTTTCTGACTTAGGAAACATCTGTCTTAGCAGCAATTGGAGCTCCGTTAGTTTGAGGTACTTGGATTATAGTCAAGCGTGTTAAGTGTCCCGGAATGTTCAGGCCTCCTGAGCTTTGAGTTAAGGTTGCTTCAAAGTGACAATGTGCTGCAGCAGATCTCCCATTTCAGTGGTGTTGCCATGTCTCTTTTGCAGAGACAAGGTTGCTTGGGAAGGAAGAACTTCACAACATTCCGAAATATGAAGCTGATTCCCATGGAAACATCCTCATCCTCTGATGACAGTTGTGACAGTTTTGGTTCCGATAATTTTGCAAACACAGTAAGTACAGTACAAGAACAAAAATTGAATGTGCAGTGTTGGTAATGACCCCCATGCTTTGTGCATGATTAAAACTGCTTGCTCTGCTTACATTCTTGTACAATAGTCACAAATCTACACTACGCACTGTAATTTCATTTCACTTTGCTTATGCTTCTAGGTAGTAATTGTTGGAAGCAGATTAGCTATTTATTCCAGCCTTTGAAATGTCACCTAACCTAACGTGCCTGATAATTTGCTACCACAGTTCTGAAACCACTTGTAAATCTCTGGACTATTTTTTCCTTTACTACAAAAGCTGTTTGCTTGTAGTGTGCTCTTAAGTGTGAATCATTTTCTGTACAACTTCTGATAAAATGTATTTTATTCTTTATAGAAACCCAAGTTTAGGTCAGATATTACGGAAGAACTGGCAAAAATCTTTCATGAAGCTTCTGATGAGGAATCCTTCTGTGGCTTTTCAGAAAGTGAGATTCAGGATGCATTGGTAAGATGGTTGATTTTAATTTGTGGTTTCAATTGTAAGTTCTTGCCTATTTTTAACTGAAAAGTAGTAGCAGATTCAGCTTAAAAGTCCAATGTTGTCAAAAAGAAACACTCTATTTGTTCCAGTGTGTCAGTCCAAGTAGTCAGGTAGTTTCTTGTTGTCTCCCTGAAAAGTGGCCAACCACTGCAACTCTGCAGAGCCAAGACAAAAACTGCCCTCCAGATTTTGAAATACATCCTGAAGCTACCCTGCTGAATTTTACTCTTAAAGTATAGACTCTTGCATTTCTGATTTGCGTGGTGCCACATGCTGGGCTAGCTTGGAGACTGCTGCAAACCTGAGAGAGATCTCTGTGTTTCTTGGCATGCGGTCATCCCTGCGCTCCTCCAGTGCCACAGGAAATGCCACAGGAAATGCTTTTCCCTTCAGCAGTGGGAGGTGGAATCCCCCTTGCTGCTTTTCCTTGACTTCAGTGCAAGAGCAGTTTTACTGCTTAAAAAGAGCAAGAGCTGGTACTGAGTAGAGCAGAGAGCAGTGGTACCATCTGTGGCATGAGTTTCTGGCGTCACTTCAGAGCATGCTGAGGAGTGACTGCGTGAGAATGGCACCTGGCTGGGGGAGGATGTGTGCCTCTGTTAATTTATCACAGCAGTAAAGAGAACATGCAGGAGGCAAAGGGGCAATAGATAAGGAAGGAAAAGGAATCAATACCTCCATGTAAGTGGGTAAGCCAGAACCACGTACCTTGTGTGTGTGTTAATAAAGCCCTGCGCAGATAAGGGTGGCCATTTGAAAATGAACTGCATGTCAAGCAGAAAGACTGTTCGTTCTTACCTGTGACCCAAAACAGGACCAAGTCTTACCGAGTCTTACTAAAACTAAAGTTGTCTTCACCACTAGTCTGGCAGGTGGCAACTAAGACAGCTACAACTGAAATGAGGCTTTTCTGGTGTGTTTCAGTTTTACAGTGTAGCTCTTCCTGGCAGCTTTTTGCCATATCTATCTATCTGTCTCTCACACGCACACACTCTTGTATGTTTTAGAGCACTAAGACCTGAAACTTAGAAATGAAAGATGAGATTTCAGCTGGATATCATCTTCAAGCCACCTTCCCCAAAATACAAAATTGTCAAACCATATTTAATTGCAGAGCAACTTACTTGGTTGTATGTGCTTCAATTCTTGTTTGTTAACAGAAACTGGACTCAGATTCAGCGGAGAATGATGTAAATGCTGAAAATGGGGTAACTCGGCAAAGACAGAAATGCTCTGTTCCTCTAAAAGTAGCTATGAAGTTTCCACTCCGACGATCGAAAAGGAGAAAGGATGAGATGGACTGTCTTCCTGAGGAGATGGTGACTGTTTCAGATTCAGACTCTGACTCTGAAGAAAAGGGGTCCATGTTTTTAGAAAAAAGAGCTTTAAACATAAAGGAAAACAAAGCAATGGCAAGTACTTAGTGTTTTTATCCCCTTTCTTGACAATTAGCCAGTTATCCTTCATTGTTTAGATGAAGTGTAATTAGAATTATAGTAATTCTTTAAGAGGAGTTTATACTCCTAACATTTCAATCTGATACTTTGTTCACTGGCATGTGAAAATCCATAGACTGAGAAGTCCTTTAAGGGAGGAAAAAAAAAAGTTCAGGTGTTAAAGCCCTACTGTTTGTTTAGGTTGCCCTAATTTATTAACCTAATAGCACATAAACGCCTTCTTAAGACTCTGCTTCCTTTTTCTTTCTTTGTTAGCTTGCAAAGCTAATGGCCGAGTTGCAGAGTGTTTCTGGTATCTTTGATGGGAGAAGATCGTTGCCAGCCCCCAGCCATGTAAGTATAAACTTAATGCAGTTGCCTATAGATTTGAGAGCCAAATTCTGATGTTGTAAATGATGATTCTCAGATAAAAAATTTAATAAGCCAAGTAATTCAAAGTACAGCTCTGAATTTTATTGCTTACTAAAACAAGCATCATTATTGTGCAGGTCTCTTTGATTTGTCTCTGTTTAAAACTGATCAGATATAATTCATAAAGGCCTAACTGTCTGCACAGGCCAAGAAAACATCCAAAGATCATGGGTAAATAGGGATCCTGGCAAACACTGGAGATAGGAGGGACAGCCCAGGCTTTGAAGTTCAAGCCTCAATATCCCTTCTACTTGGAGTCTTGAAAAAAATACGTTACTGGGCCCAACTAGGCCCTTTAAGTTATAAGGCTGAGAATTGCACTACTAATTTACCTGAAAGCCTTGTGAAGATGGGAGCAGCAATAAAAGTGACAGCTCTTCACAGATTAAATCCTGCTGCTATGTGAGGGAATTACTGTGTCCATGCAGAGATAAGATACAAATGTGCCACTCTCTGGCTCTTCCTCTGGAGCTTGCTAAACTCTAAGGATGAATTAGGATGAATTTGCTTAGGATGTTTTTACTTTTTTTTTTTTTTTTTTCTTCTCTTTCCTCTCCTTTCCTGATTAAGGTTAGAGAGGAAAGAGGGAGGGATTCTTTGGGGGAGAAAGGAAGAAGGTCTGTGTTTTGGGGGAGGAATACATTGTGGGGATAGGGAATGTTTTGGTTTTGGACTATTGCATAAGGGTCTCTGATTTCTTTTTCCAGGCACCAAAGCGACTTCCAAGACGTTCTCTTCCCAAAAGTGCTTTGAGGAGGAACCCAGACCGGAGTTCTCGGCCTCACACAAGATCCAGGTCCTTGATTGAAGGTCCACCTACTGCTTTACCAGAGGAGGAGGAGGATGATGATGATCGGTACTTCTTAGTGAGAAGAAGAAAGGTGTCTGATGAGTATTTGGAGGTATGTGGAGGTTTTAGTTCTTCAACTGCAGGTTGCTAATGAAGGTGATGTTTTCTGGTCCTTGAAGAAAAATTGAACGTTCTTAAGCAAGCTAGAGTTGTGAATATGTCACAGGCTGGAAAGAAGTACAGAGAATAGCATGTTGTGCATATGCTTCTTTGCACTCCAGCAGGACCAAAGTAACAGCCAGGAGCATTTCACTTAATTGGTTAATAGCTTCAGATGCTGAAGCTGCATCTGTTTCATATGTCCTTGCCAAAAAGAAAAAAGCATATCTCATTTGAATAGAGGATCTCCATTTTTACTAGAAGATGGTTATTTGAGCCTGTGGTGCTGCCTCAAGGATCTCCACCTTCTTGTTTGTGTCGAGTTTTTGCTTACACTAGTCGTAATCATATTATGTCTTTGCTATTCAGCACGAAGCTCAAACTCCCCGGAGAGGTCACCATGGTGCTATGGCTCTTCCACACATTGTGCGTCCAGTTGAGGAGATAACAGAGGAAGAACTGAATAATATTTGTGGATCTGCGAGAGAGAAAGTGTACAACAGGGCCGTGGTAAGTGTTTTCCAAGTTTGTGAAATGAAGACTTTGTGAAGTAACTGTTTGTTATTCCCTGCTTTGGGTTCGTGTCAAATAGCAAAGACAGGGTCTCACTTGCTAAGGAGGGATTTGATTTTTGAGGAGGAAGGGAAGAGAGCATGTCTGAGATCTTGAACCATCATCTGTTACCTTTTCCTGAATTGATAGGATGGCCTTTATCAAGATAGTTACCTTCCTCACACCCTGCACCTGCTGTCATATCTAGGAGATACCAGGCCATGAAAGCGCTTTAAAAGCGCTGAAGATACAGCCTTAAAATAGTTTTGATCCAAATTTGCTTTCAGAACTAGCAGGAACTGCTAGTTAACAAAGAGATAACTTGTTGTCTATTCCACTAACCAAAGAGCCATATTTATTGTCTTATTCCTTGAACTGTTTATCCTTTGTAGGGCTCCACTTGTCATCAGTGTCGCCAAAAAACCATCGATACCAAGACAAATTGTCGTAACCCTGACTGCGTAGGAGTGCGGGGCCAGTTCTGTGGGCCCTGCCTCCGCAACAGGTACGGGGAAGATGTCAGAACGGCCTTGCTGGATCCGGTAAGACTCCTTTGGCTGTGGCCCTATAAATACTGCTCCCTGCTCGAGTCAAGCATTCTTCCTCACGTTCAGCAATTCTAACAGGGAAACTACTTGCAGCACTGCTGCACACACGTGTTCCTAGATAGCTCCAAGTGAACCACAGAGCCTTGCGTTCCATAAACACCCTGTAATTGTTGTTTCTGTAGCGCTGTTTACAGAGGTAGACTACAGGAGCCGAAGTATGCATGCATTTGAGCACTGAAACATCTGTTTTGCCTTGCACTGGCATTTAATGCTTTGTGGAGATAAACTGCATCTTGAACAAAGCAAATGCTGCTGTTGCGGCTGTTGAAAGAGTGCTGGAGTTGAGCAAATGCTTCCTGTGGCCCTGTGCAAGGAAGGGAAATAGCTTAGAGGCTGAAAATGTGGATTTTCTTCTGTATTGCTCTAGACAACTTCAGGGCTGATGTTTGCTGTAGAAGTGGGAAGCAGGGCCCTCTTGAAAGCCGCACTTGTGAATAATGCCAGGTCAGCCAGAAGGACTTGTCTGTGTTTTCTCTAGACCTGGAAGTGCCCGCCGTGTCGTGGAATCTGCAACTGTAGCTTCTGCAGGCAGCGAGACGGCCGATGTGCTACTGGTGTCCTGGTTTACCTAGCCAAGTACCACGGCTACGACAACGTCCATGCCTACTTGAAGAGGTGAGTGTGCTCAGCTCTGCAAGCGGGACAAGCAGCTGGCAGCAGGGAGGCGAGCGCTCTGCCGCTCTCATGGTTCACGTCAATTAAGGATGTCCAGATCGGTCCTTGTTGTCTCTAGAACCTGAGATGATTTGCCCTAAGTTCTTTCCGTTATTGCTAGTTTTCACAAAAAAAAGCCCCCAAGTGATACATCCAGTCTGTCTTTGAGCACTGAACTTGAACTGGTGTTTATTGTGGTGGATTCTGCTAATACATCTAAAGAGTTTCTGAACAACACTTTGCTATAAACTGATTCCTGTCTCTACTTGTCTTTCAGTCTGAAACAAGAACTTGGAATGGAAGACTGAAGCTGCAACTGCCTTCTACATACAAACTACATACTCCTTCACCAATATTTCATTATTACCTACAGTGAGTTGTTTAAACAAGTGATGTTACAAACCCACTGCATTCCTTTTGTTACCTTTTGGGTTAAAAGAGGATAAAGAACTATCAAGTATCTCAGTGCCAACAGTACTCAGAAAAAGCAAGTTTATTGAAGGCCTTTTCCTTTATGCTATTGTTACCTGTTAACTTAGCAAATTAGAGAGCATCAGTTTGTTTTCATGGCAACAACTTTTAAATTTCTTTTTTTTTTCTTTTTTCCTTTCCTGAAAGGAGATGGGGCTTTAAGCCATTATTTTTATTCATATGATGATCTGTGCTGTTGTCTTGCTTATGCTTGAATATTAATCTAAAAAAGATAAAGCTGTTCCGACCATTCAGGTCACTGGGGAACCTTCCCAAGGGGACAAGGTATGTGTGTAACTCATGACCAATTTCACCCTTATCTGAAATACAGACCCATCCTGAAAACATGTGATAGAAGCTGGGAGTTCTCTAAAGCAGCTATTTGGTCTTAAGTTTGAGGAAGCTCTAACGGTTGCAGCAGAGCAGTTTCTAGGCACTATTCCAGTGGTTTTAGAGTACTCAGAGCGCAGACTTGTTTTGAGGGAAGATCTCCACTGTGTGGCTTAAAAATGCAGCCAAAGGAACTGGGGGTGGGGACTTGGTAATCCATTTTGTCCCATGGCAGGAGGCTGCCTGGAAGCCAAAAGCTTCCGCAGCACCAGTGAGGATTGCCTGGCCGTGACAGGGAGAGGCGTGAAGGTGCCGGTATGCACTGTGGAGTGCTTGCTCTGTCTAAAACAGAGCACGTCCCGTGGTAGTTCAGTGTTGTGTTGGGAAGTTTGCGTTTCCTGCTGCTGCCACCAGCTGCAGAGCTGCTCTGCAGAACAGCCCCGGCGCAGGGAGGGGAGCTCCCGAGAGCAGGGCTTGCAGTCACTGCCAGGGCAGAGGTGGCTCCTGGGGCTTCGTGGCAGCTGTGAAGTGGGTTAAAGACGTAGCTTGCTGAACCGAGTATCAGAAAGTGGGGCAGTGACCAAGTACTGGGATCAGGAGCTTGAGTTTTCTTTTACCTGTGAACAAAATGAAAAGTAAGAACTTAAGCTACAGTCTAGCTTGCGGTTGCATAGAACAGCATTAGCATGAATAGGTAGTGTTCTCAGGAAACATACCCTGGCTATAGTAGCAGATGAGGAAAAGCAGTTGTCTCATCTAAAAGCTTTTCAATGATAAGTGAAAAGGGAGGTGTAATGGTTGCATACAGTTTGTGAGCACTTACAAATGTGCCGTATTTCTATTTATGTCTAGCTCAGCATGGCTGTAGAAATGATGTTGATAATGGGCTGTGAGTACAGCAAAAACTGAGCTGAAGAACTCTAGCATACTGTGTGGATGGGTCTTGTGTACTTGGTGCTGTAGAAAAGAAAGTGCCATGAGAATTACATCTGGAGAACCACAAAGTGTATAAAATGCTCTGAGTTTGGTAATGGAAACTGCTGCATAAGCTTTGTGCAAGATTTAGACCACAATGTAAAAAATAATGTACAGTTGAATAGTAGGCAGAATCAATTTGCATGTATTGAGCACTAGAACAAGGCATGGCCTTACACCCCTTCACGGACACAGTATTTGTACCGTGTGTGTGTGTGTGTGTGTGTGTGTATAACGATCTACATTTTATACCTTTCTGGGAAGTACATCAGTGTGTCTGGAAGGTGAGGGGAAAGAGGGATTTGGAAATAAAAGATGTTTATGTGTCAGACGTGCAGCTCTGATTTGTAAATCGTCTGCTGTCTGGGTTGTTGAAAATCTCCAGTCCCTTCTTTGTCTCTATTTTTATAACGTGAATAGCTGTGCAGTCTAAGGTGGAGAGTGCTTTACCCTCTAGGAACATTTCGTGAAAAAAAGAAGCTCTAGAAATACATGTTCTGACAGCTAAGAGTGATTTTTCTAATTGTTGGGCTTGCCTTTTGATTGCTGGCGTGTGAAGGGACTATGTTAAAAGCAACCCCTTGTATCATGTCATGGAGACTGCTGTACTGAGATTCCCTCAGATCTATGAACTTCTGTGCAAAGGTTTTTATTTTGATAATAAAAGTGTTTTTTATGTTGGTTAGAATTTTTGCTTCTTTACCATTATTAAAAAATGCTTAGATTTGTGCTACCCTTCTGGTAATGGTCTATGTGTACTGCTGCAGCGTGAAGGAGTTGGCTGTACGTGGGGGAGCAGTGGAGCTGCAGTATCTCTGTCCCAAGGCCCAAGTATCTCAGTTTAGCCTCTACAGAGGCTTTTGCCAAGTACCTTCAGTCCTTTGCAGGGGGCTGGGAGGTCAGATGTCTCCATCCTGACCTGCAAAGGAGCAGGAGGAGGATATTGACCTCGACCTCTGGGTGCAAGTCAGAATTAGGTGTCTGCTGCTATTCCCCTAGCCCCTACCCAAACTCTAGGTAACCTCCCTGAGGAGCCTCGTGCTGCTCTAGGGAAATTACCAGGGACCTTGGCTGCAGCCTGGTGGTGCAGAAGCCCATTCTGATACTTGGGCTTCTTGCAGCCAAGTCAGTGTAGCCCTGTCTAGAGAAAGGGTGTAGGAGATCGTAGCAGAAGAATCCGTAAAGCCACCCTGTACTCAGATGGAGTAAATGGGGAAGAAACACCAAGCAGAGTGACTGAGCTGACCTCAAATAGTCTATAAGGACAAAAACCTGCATTTCGTGGCTCTTGCCAGAAAGCCTTGTTCAGGTACTTCTCTTTCATTATGTTGCTGGTGCTGTGAAAGTAAGATTCATATTTAATTTGTGCAGTATTCTAGCTTAAGATGTACATGATTCTTTTGTATATCTCAATACACTTTTCCCCAAGTCCCTGTACCACAGCTGCTCAAGTGCTGTTAACCTGGCAAGTAGTTAAAGAGCTTGTGGTTTCTCTCTGCAGCAAAGGGACAGTGTATTAAGACACTTCACAAGGAAGGAGGGGGGGGGAAAAAAAAAAAAAGTCATATAATTAGATAATTTTGAAAACAAAGAGGCATGGAAATAGAAACTTGCCCTTAAAGGAAGAGTGTAGGAAGATGAGTTATGTGCAAGGTAGAATTACTGCTAATTTATTAGTGACTGTGTCAGTTGATATTGCCTCACCATTCCCAGTTTTGGTGCTAGTCCAGCTACCTAGATTTGATAAAATTTGTAGTTTTTGTTTGTTTCTTTCTTTTTGATCCTGCAATTCAGTTAAGCTTAAATTCTAATAGAAATAAACCCTGAAAAGATTAATAGGAAAATTATATTTTTAAATTTGACTTAAGAGCCTTCTGCCTTCTTGGAAGGATGGGGGTGAAATGCTGGCTAGAGAACAGAAGTGATGCTGTTGGGAGGGTGACAAGTGTCTTGTATTTCTAAGTGTGTAAATACAGCCTAAAGCTTCCCCATGTGTCATCTCAGCCAGAGAAAGACCACACAGCTCAGCTCTTGAGTCCTGGAGTTAAAATAGTCAAAAAATAGTAAGAAGTCAGGGATGGAGTGAGGGACTGAACAAACCTACCCAACTTTCCCCTTACTATTGAAGATTCTCTTGTAGGTTTATGTAATATATTTCTATCTAGCTATATATACACACACAATATGTGTGTGTATTTATACATATATATATTTATAGTATGTTGTTCCCTGCTTTTTTTCTGAGTTTTCCTTTCCTTTTAATAAACAGTTGTATGTTGAAATACTTTTTTTTTTTTTTTTTTTTTTTTAAGATAAACTCCTTTGAGGGGAGGGTTTTTGTCATCCTTACCCATTTAGCAGTGTTCTTTCATGATATTGATATATATCTATATAGGGGTTTTATAACCCTATATATATATATAAGGTTATATATATATAGGGTTATAAAAATAACACTAAAGCATTACTTCAGACTGATACAGTAGCAAGGACTGTCTATGCCAGAGCAACACACTCGGCCTCTTAACTGGTCACATTAGTATAGAGAAGTGTAATGGAAAATTCAAAAATAGGAAATAACCCCTTCTGTCTTACCAGCCTCACAGGATATTACACATTTTTTTGTCTGTAAAACCTAAAAAGCATATATATGAATGTATGTGTACATATATTATTTTTTTTTAAAGGGGGAAAGCAAGGAGAGGAATATAAAACATAGCGGCAGCAGTTGCTCGGCCAGCTAACGGCGTCGAGACAGGCAAAGCGTTTGTCTAGCCGAAGAACGGCTTTCCGTACAGTAAGGATGTGGGAATCTGGCTGACTGTGAATCTCCTCCGCAGTGCACAGAGCCAGGACGAGATTCTCCACATCGGACGCGTCTGGCAGAGAGTCACCCACTGACCTCTGCTGGCACAAGCCGGGTTGTTCGCTTAGCTCTCGGATGGCTAATGGCCTAAGTTAGCGTGGGGGCTTTGGACACGTTGCCTGCTGTAGTTTTTCTGGCATTTTTTTCTTTGTTTTCCATATTTTCAGGTTTGTGACCAATAAAAACATAAAATAAAGAAGGATGTATAAGTCTATGGGATCCTAAGCTTTGATAACCCAGGTAATGCTCGGCTATGCCATAGAGTGGTCAGCTTCAAATGTTAGGAGAGAACAGAGCATTGCCCTTATTTAGTTGTCACCCTGTTTCCAAATAAACTAAGCCTGGACTGTCAGGCTTGGTGGGTGGAGCCCCCCTGTAAACGTGAGCCCCGTTTGCGAGGACGACAGGCACTTCTGTTGGGTTAAGAAGAACAACCTAAAGTCGTGGTTGGCTATGGGTATAGTAAGACAGCGCTGCATCTACCTGCCTTTTACTGGTACGTGCTTTACTTTTTTAACTAGAATGCTCACACGTAAGTGCTGTTCTGTCTGTAAAGCGTTAGGTAATCTGGGTGAGGAGGCTCCCACTGATACAAAAATGAGCATTGCTCATGCTTCCCAAGAATGCTCACTGAAACAGCTCCCCGCCAGCGTCCCAGCGAGCGCCTGCTCAAAGATTGAAACCAAAGCAACCACGCAAGAAAGGCTCCAGTGAAGTTCACCTACGTGCCTTCAAATGTCAGAGATGTTGGTAGGTTTTCTTGTTTTATGTTGCTGAAGTAAAAATACAAGCCAAATCAGTGTCACCTATTTTGGCTAGTACTCTGAAGATTCGTCATCTTCAGATGTAGTCTGAGGTGCCAGATCTAGAGGCCGACCTGCGCTAAGAGTGTTTTTCCAGTTTCTCAAATATGTACCAACACAAACGCGCTTACTGTCACCTTACGAGCTTCTCTTCTTATAAAGCTTTTTCTCAGAATTAAACGCTAAGAAAGAGCTTACTTCCTAGTACTTTCATTGTGTGGGGTTTTTTTTGCTACTGGATGTAGCGGGTGGTGCTTTTGGTTTGGGGTATTTCTTTTTTGAGACTGGTTATAATGTGAATATATGACTGATAGCAGTGAATCATCAGGCAGGAAAAAAAAAAACAAAAAACTTTTGGAAATAAGCCAAAGTCAAATTCTTTTCTCGTGCTTGGTTCAATCTGCTTCCTCTTTAAAAGAAAACTTTCACATTAGCAGAAAAATAAGTGCTTAGGCAGAGTTCTTTTTGTGTCCCTTTCAGCAGGGGAAGGGGATGCGCTGCCTCGCTCCGAGCCCTGCTGGCTTCCCCCGCCACCGAGAGCTAACGCTCTGAGGGCTTTTTCTTCCCTCTTTATTTCTCTTTTCACTTAGCTCTCATGAGAACAGTTGTGATGTTACAATTTTGGTATTAGAAGCTAAACATAGAGTTTTGTTGTGAGAAACTGAACTGCTTTGATACAATCCCAGTTTTCTCTGCTAAGAAATCACCGCTAATTTTCAAATGGTTGCTGTGGTTAAAAAAACAACTCCTGCATTACGTAGCTCTGAGGAGTTGCTCCGATAAAGAATTGCTTGTAGCTACAAACGCTGTCTCCTTGCAAGCAGTGTTACTCTATTTCTTAATCTTTTGCTTTTTTTAAGTGTACTTTTGTGGGTTAAATGCTGCATTGCAGCTGAAGGGAAGTGGTTGGCAGAGCACCACAGTCTACTTGGTGCCATTCTTTTCACTCCTGCCTGTTCTTCAGCTTTCCAAAAGCTCTGGAAATGCCGTGTTCACCGCCTGCTTTTCCGGTTGCGAGGCAGCGCCGTGGCTGGGATGTGCAACTCGCCTAAGGTCAGGCCTAGCTCACCGGCTACCTCAGCCTGACTGACATTCCGCCTCTGCTCTTCCCTGTGCGGATATCGTGTCGCTCTTTTGACTTGGTAGGATCCCCAAGGAGATTTGATTCCCGACAGATTCTAGGGTTCCCTGCCATGCAGTGAAGCCGGCCGCCTGGCTGGCATGTCCTCGCTCCCCACATCCCACGGCCCCCCGTACAACATGCAAGCAGGGATGCATGGAGCCCTTTCAAAGGGAACCTCAGAAACCCCTGTGATGATTGTCCTGGGTAATTTGTACAAAACACTCAAACCCTCCCTGGATTTTAAATATATAACCCTCTTTCTGCTTCAGTTTCTGAGCAATATCTGCCTGGTGTTCGGAGACATCTAAACAAGGTCAACCTTATCCCTCCCTACTTTTGGAGTAGAGCAGTACCTGAGGTTTTGGACCACTGGACACCCCTGCTACTACTTTTCCCTGCAGTCACACCGAGCTCTGCAAGGCTAAGGAGCAATTCCTGGGATGTGGGGCACCAGCAACGCAGGCGAGGAAGAGAAGTTCTCCTACCTGCTGCTTTTTGTGCGAGGATCAGTCAGCGAGTGCCACCCATTCGTGGCCCATTCGTGGGGCTGGTGAGGTGATGTTTTCTTTGGCAACCTGTCTGGAAGGGCAGATACTCGTGAGCTCAGTCCAGTGAGATTATGAGGTTTCTCCATATCTGTCGCAACAGAAATCTGGGTAATGATGAGAGTAAATGTAAGTTCTGTGAAATGTAGACTCTATGGAGTGAAGCAGCAGCTGGACAGAGCTTGGAGGGTCTCTGCGCTGCATCTTTTAGTGATGTAGAGGAGCCCTAAGGGGATTTAGTTCTAAGGTCCCGCGTGGAGGAGTTAACTGCCTGCCGTTGCTTTGGAGGTGACGCGTAAGGAGGGAAAGCTGCATGCTGGTGGCAGCCAGGGAGGCTGTTCTGGTGTAAGTGCACTGTGCTCCTGCCGGTGAAATCTGGAGGGTGCAGGGCCTGGCCACAGTGAGGAGACTCAGTGCAAGGTCTCAGCACTCCCCCAGCTTTCCTCAAACGAAACAACCACGGGAGGAGATGCCGCTCCTTCAAAAATGTCCTTTAAAAAGAGGAAGAAATCTTCTGAGGTATAGCTGTTGCCCTGAGGGACCTTGGGTTTGCCCACAGACCTTTTTCCCCTTTTTCTGTATGAAAGACTTATTTAAGCCAGAAAGTTGACTGCATGGGACAACAGGACTATTTGTTGATGTAGGTAAAAATAACTTAAAACCAAATATATATATGTATTTTAAGTAATGTTGAAGCTATAGAATGTAACATGATGCTATATAACTAGATATAGCTGGAAGTACAGAAAACATTCTCAGATAATAGAAATTTCAAGGTTTTTGTCCTGGTGCAGAACACCTCCGATGTATAGCCAAAAACATTGCAAATGCCTTTTGCTACATTTCAAAATTAAAAAAAAAAAAAAAAAAGAAAGAATTGCTGCTGAAACTGGCATAAATGATGCTGGAGAGTAAAGACATTTTCAGTCTTGATTTATACCAGAGGTTTGCATTTCAGCACACTATGTATTTCTGCATTTTTTTTTGTAAACCTCTTAAAAAACTATTTTCGTGTGAATCATTTCCTCTAGAAGCATATGAATGTATTGCATCACTGCTTGCCCATACGTGTTAGTTTTTCTGATATAAAAATGCCTTGTTATGTGCTATTAATGCAGCCTAAATCTTTTTGTATTGCTGATTTACAACAAAGCAAAAAGACCCCTGACTAAAGCGGCTGCTTTCACGAGGGCTAGGAGAGAGAGACACAAATATTGGAGCACTCTTCCTTGACCTCCAGACAAGCCCTTTATCTTCACTAATGTGCATTATTTTACATTTTGCAACAGATACCCCAATTTCTGTTTTGCCATCTGCTCCATGGCAATTGACACTTCAGAGGGCTGGCGATTACTGACTAGCCATGGATAGGAATACAGTAAATTCTTTACAAAATAAAAATCAATACTCACTGACATACTGCGGATTGAAGAAAATAATTGTTTATGGCACTCAGCTTAAGCTGTTCTGGTAATCACGCTGAAAAATACAATATTTATTCATTAGATCAAATTTAATGAGGCCTCCTGGCAGTAATTATAAAAATTACTGTAGCAGTAAATTACTAATGAGTTGTGATGTGCTTCCTACCTGTGAGGAAGGACTGGGGGATGAAAAACCTGATATCCAGACAACACTAGGGAGGGTAAGATCTTGAGGCCAGGAGTCAAGCTCACGGCAGTGCAGAAGTTGCTCACTGTACCTGAATGGTAAGAAAAAAAGAGAAAAAAAAAAAAAAAAGGAAAAAGAAAAGAAAAAAGACTCACAACCAAGTAGCTTCAAAGGGTCGTTTTAAAAAGATATTAAACTCTTCCAAACCAACGTGCATAGACAAGGGAACAACATTGTCAATGGCAGAGACTCCTTTGCCACACGTACATTATCTTGTCGATAAAATCAGCGGAGGTGACCTGATTTACTGTAATAGATTGTGGGCTAGGAACAACTTCTTGCTTTCTTGTTGTTATAAAGTTTCATGCAAAACACAGACGGGAGGGCGATGCTTTATTAGTGCCCTTAAATCTCACAGAACAGTCACCTAAGATGTGGAGCTGAGACGAAGGTTGAAATCCCCCACCAGCTTGCTTTGATGCAGGGAGTTTGACCCAGATTTCTTTCTTCTTCTGAGACAAAGCTTTAAGGAATGCAGAGCCTTGTGGGTAGCAAATGGTCCTCAGCTCGACTAACACCGAGGCGGAAAGGTGTAAAAGTGGTGTCACTTCTGTAAAACGCCCAGGCTCCTGCTGAGTCTGCGGCGTCGCAGCAACAGCAGAGCCCGGCTAGCGAAAGGGCTTCTGCCGTGCGCGGAAATGAAAGCCCGGGGGACCGGCGGGCAGGTCGATGGCTCTCCGTGGCTCGCAAGGGCACCGTGGATGAGGCAGGTGTCCTCTGCATCGCGGCGCAAGGAACTGGTTAACGTCTAGCAAGTTGCTCTTGCAAAAAATCGGGCCTGGGTTCAGCATCTGCCCCATGCCAAACAGGAGCATGGGGAATTTAGGCTCTCATAAGGCGTGCGCTGCTCCTAAAAGTAGTGGTGAGGCATAGGGAGATGTAATGCGGCCTGGTTGCGCCTTACAGGGACCCAAATAGCGACTTAAGGGCATCGGTGCCTCCACCTGCTCAGACATACCACGACACCAAGGTGAAAAGCAACGCCCCAGATGACGCCGCCGATGCCCAGAAGGGAGAAGGTGGCGCCTTGCCCTGCCGTGACCTGCTGCCCGCTCCTGCGCGGCGCGGGCTCCTCCTGCCCGGAGCTACGCGGGCAGGCGCTGCAGCGCCGTCCTCGCCCGCGGGCGTGAGCCCGGCGTCCGAGGAAACGTACGCGCTGAGCACCGTCCTACGCTGTCGGCACTTACAGCACCGTGGAAGAGATGCTAACTTAACAGCAGCCGGGTCAGCACGCAGCAGGGGGTCTTTTGCAGTTTGCATATTTTCAGGAACACATATATATCTTCATTCCCACCCACCCCCAGCCAAAAAGTAAAGTGAAGTAAAATAAAATAAAGTAAAAGAAAATAAAGTAAAATGAAATAAAGTAAAATAAAATAAAAGCAATGGTTTGCAGTGATTTAACTAATTCACATCAGTGAGCGCATTGATATTAAATTAAGGCCAGGAGAGTTCTTGCCACGATGCAGTTACAAAAGGTCGGTGTCTCACCACTCATCAGAAATTAACCTTATCTAATTACCTCACCACAAAAACCACAGCGTCTTCTCTGCACTGTAATGTCACCACAGCAGAGCTAAAGCAGTCACACTGCAGAGAAATAAACACCGGCTCTTGCCTGTGAGGTTGATATTTGGGCTGCTGGAGCGCTGGGTTCTTTTCCCAGCATTGCCATGCATTTCCTCAATGACCTTAGGGAATTCAGCCTCTCCCTGTTTCCCTTTTTACATCACAGAAATCCTCTCCAGGCTTTCCCTTGCTGTCTGGTCCTGTCTGGCAGATTAAAAAAAAAGTGTTTTTTTTTTTATTAGCTAAACTGAATTTGGCAATGGACAGATGTTCACTTTGCATACAGCTGTGCTGGCTGAAGATGCCTTTCTCTGTTTCTTTCTGGAGCTGTTGTGAGACTAAATTAACACTGATAGAAAATTCAGAAATCTTCAGCTAGAAAACACTTTAGGAATAGGAGGCTTTGGGGCTTTTCAGAAGTGCTGTCAGCCACATCTACAGCTGGGTCCGTGGCAGCTGAAAGACAAAGCCTATAGCAGCTCACGTGAGTGCGGAAGCAGTTCATGGGTGGCACAAGGATTCACGTGGCTTTGCATTAAAGCCCCTCAGGTAAATAGCAAAGGTAGACTTGGTGCAATGCGCCCCTTCCTTCCTTCCTTCCTTCCTTCCTTCCTTCCTTCCTTCCTTCCTTCCTTCCTTCCTGTCTGTCTTTCTGTCTTTCTGTCTTTCTGTCTTTCTGTCTTTTTTTTTCCCTGCCTGTGCTTTTCTTTAGACTGTGGTGTCCAAGGCTGAGCACTTACGCCCAGAAGTGTAGGAGCTCTCACCTCAGGCCGGCTGACTATTGCCTCACAAAGCAAAGCGTGTCTTTAGGTAATACTGTGAATTCTTACGGGACCTGTCAGTGGCAAAATAGAAGCACTTTACCTAGGGTTTCTTCTTCTACACCTGTAAAATTAATTTAACAGGGGGATACTACGGAACTAAACCTCAATACTAAATAATAATGATGAAGCTTTTAGGAGAGAACGTCTCACAATCTGACATAAGTAGTAAGATTGTTGCTGTGCATTATTACTATAATTAAATTACATTATGCTATTGCATTAAACTAATCCGTCAGTAATACTGTACTTAGCAGTAAGGCTTTTGTCACATAAACATTATGAGCCTTTAAACTTCTGCATTTTGTGATGCAAAATGCATGGAAAATAGAGAAATTGGAGCAACAAAATAAAACATGAAAAGCTGTAGCATTAGAAAAGGGCCAGCCAGTTCAACATGACAGTCTTTTTAAAGCAGGTAAGTTGAGACTGCCACGATGCATTTCCCAAAAGGCTGGAGCATGAGCTGTGTGTGTGAGGTGCCTGCTATTATTTCAAAATATTAGGTGACATATAAATATTATGTTCTCTTTTTTCTTTTTTTAATTTTCTTCCTGAACTTCAAACACATAAGGTTAAATCAGAAGCTACCCATAGTAAGCTGTTGAGAGTAAACCTGCAAATAATAACTGAAATAAAGCTGCAATCATGTCTCTGGACAGAGTCAGGAGCTCCAGCTCCCGCAGACGACGCTCCGTGACGAGGGCGCTGCCTCCCGCACAGCAGAGCCGGCAGCACAACAACATTTTCTAGCCTGAGGCCGTCGCTGCCGTCGGGACAGGCCGGGCAGACTGCAGATCCTGCCTTCTCTGGCAGCCTGGCAAGCCCGTGGGCATTTTTTCCGGTGCTAGAGCTCTTCCAGGGGGGTTACTGCGGCACCCCCGTGACAGCTACCCCTTCCCATTTTGGCAAAAATAGAGACCTTTGTTCACTTTTGTTATCAGAAAGAAACAACTATTTGGATTTTAACTGAAAATTATCAAGAAAAGTAAAACCAAAAAAAGGGCAGGTTTCCTTGCCTTTGCGCTGCTCTTCCACAGAGAGCACCCCAGCAGCACGCTGCTGCACGCCACGCTACCGCAGCACTTGCGGGGCTGCTTCCCGCGGCCGCGGCCGGAGGCAGCACGCCCGGGCCGGAGCGCTCCGTGCGCCACGGTGGCCGCTAAGGCTCCAGCCCATCCTGGGGGCCTCTTCTAGCTCCCGCAGCTGGGAGCAGAGTGGAAACATTGGGAAACTTTACTGAGCTTTATCAGTCCTCCATCCTCAGCCTCCAGCAGACTCAGGGTGGGAGGCAGCCTTTACAGGGAGGCTGTCATCCGTAATATGTATTTATGCTGTGTCCACAGAGTACAAGAATGCTCTCAGAAAAACTTCGGCGAGGCTGTAATAACACTCCACACTTCTTTGTTGCCTTTCATCCAAGGATTTCATTGTGCCTTTAAAAGCTTTCATTAACTAAAACTCACAGCCCCGTTGTGCAGTAACTGTGCATTAACACCTCCACCCTATGTAAAATACAGCTCGGAGCAGCAAGGACTGGTGTAAATGGTTTAAAAAGCTGGAAAGAATGGGGGAAAATGGAAATGATTATTCCAACATCTATGTGCTAACCCTGCTATTTTTTTTTTTTTCCATCTAAAATGTCTTAGACTTGGACTGATTGTCTAACTGCATTTTGATGCATTTTTTGTGCTGATGTGTGCCAAATTTATAATTGTTTTAAAATTCTCAAGACAATAATTTCCAAATTCATTTATTATCTGCAGGAAATCTATCCTTTGATAACTGGATGCAGATGTAGCAATGAGAGTGCTATAATTGCCTGTGGAGCAAGGTATGCATTTTTACTATTGTCAAGCTCCAGGCTCTGGTTTCCCCAGGATGAGGATGCCTTGTGAATGCCGGTTACATGCATTCCCGAGAAGAGAATATGCCCCTAAAGCTACAGTGTCCTTCGTGCATAGCCTCCGATCCTCTACAAAGCTTACATCTCACAGGATTCAACAGTATTGGTTCTTTGGGGATCAATGAGAAACTCACCACCCATCTCCAGTATCTCTGAATTACAGAGCAGAACCAGATCAAACACAGAAGACTTCCCTCATTTATCCTGCCTCTGTAATACATCAGAGTGTGTGCTGCATTCATTTTGTGTAGGCGGGCTGCTGTCTAATGTACTCTGTGAACGTATTTATAAAGGATTAACCTGTGCCTGGTATTCCTAAAAACTGATTTAGTTAAAATACATATTTTATTCTACTTATCTCAACCATACAAATCATTCCTGTTTAGCTTTGATATTAATCATTTTTTTGGTGGGTGTTACATACTCCCACCACTATATGCACATTATCACCAGTCCTACTATGTATGACAGCCTTTTATTTTTTTTTTTTCCTCCCTAGCCGATACTTCTCAGCACATTATATGATCTGTGTCTTAGAATTTTAACCCACAATGAAAGTGTTCACTAATAGGATGTACTGCTTAGCAAATACCTGAACCCTGAGGGTTTGCTCAACGAGTGCTATTGCTTTGCGACCCTCTCTGGAACGAGAGGGTCGGGAATCACAGCCCTGGGAAGGCGCGAGGTGCACTGGCAACGCCGGGGCGCTGCCACTGCGGCCACACTCTTAGCACTTGCCTTTCTAGGAACGATCCATGAACACAGAACTCCTGGATTGCAAACAATTGCAACCCTTCCCTGCCCTTGAGAAAGTTAAATATCTACGTTTTAAAATATTTACCTTGACACAGGTGATTTGTCTCATGCAGGAGAACGATTAAAAGGCAATACAAATGAATAGCTTGGCTAATGGAGAATCCTGAAGAAAAGCCCAAAATATTGAGGGCAGTTTGAGAGCTGTCAGCTAGGAAGTCGGGATAAAACTGAAGGAAGGCCAAACCTTTGATTAGGAACTAGGGGTAATTTATTGAAGATGAGAGCTACAGAGAAAAAGGATTTAAAAAAAAAAAGCAGTGGAAAACTAATTATTAGAGAGGTATGACAGCTGAAAGTCAGGTTTCGCACTCACCTGATTTTTCAACCTGGGATTCACTTCTTTGTTACCCTGGATCATCCCATACTGGGACAGCAGCTGTGTCAAAAAGCTCATATAGTGTTGTCTTCAGTATCTTATGCCTTGCAATAGAAATGAATGGTGGTAATTGGTGCTCTATTTTTGCCACTTATATGATTACCTTTGAATGCAAGGAATTCAGCCCATTTTGAATTCTCTTCTTGGTACCGTGGTTTTATGTAACCTGTGTGTCAGATATTATTTGTTCCACCATCAGTCCATCTTATCTGGCTGTAAGAAAACACAAAAATCAGTGAGTGTATATGGGGGAAGGAGGATTCTTCTCCACAGCCCATCAAGCAGTTTCTACAGTTCATTTTCTTCCCTATTGTTTGAGCACGCACTCGGAAGCTCACAAATGTTTCCTTTCCTTGCCAAGACAGTGGTACTTTTGCCCTGGCACACATTTTTTTTTTTTTCCCTTCCCTTTCCTTGTGTTTTGAGGGCAGCTGAGCAGCAAATTCTTTCCTCTCTCTTTAACCAGCAACTTCCTCACGCTGCTGAGGTGGCGGGGCAGGGCCGGCGCGGCGGGACGGCGCGTCCTGCACCACAGCCCAGCGCCGGCCAGAGGAGCCGCACGTGGAGCCGTAGCCGGCAGCTGGAAGCAAGAGCGGTTCTTGCCGAGCCCTCGCCTCTCCCGAGCCCAGGCACGCGCTAGCCAGGCTGCACTCCTCCTGGCAGCCGGCGCCTTCGGAGCGCTACGGATTGCGTAAGCTCCCGTTGCTGGCCAGTTTAGGTGCTAGCAGTGGCCGCTGGCTCGTTGGAGGCCCCAGGAGGACCTGGACAGATGGATGGGCGGCAGATCCATTTGATGCCTCTGTCACTCTTTTGTTTCCCCCCATTTTGCCTGGGTTGTTAAAGCCCCATTTCAGTAACTTCTTCTCTGGCTTCGCCGGAAAAAGCCCTGGGGCTTGGCTGCTGTGGGAAGGGGCTGCTCTCGCCCGGCCCCTCCGCGCGTTTCATCTCGCCTGGCGCCCCGGCCCACCCGCCGCCTCGCCGCTCCTCGGACCCCATCCCGGCCCTTCGTTCCTCCCCGCCGGCAGTGTTTCCCCACCTTACAAGTCAGCGGCTGAGGCTGCCAGCTAAAAATCCCCAAATAACAAATCCTACCCCAACGGCCTTTTCCCTTCGGCGTGCATTTTTCCAGCCTGCAAGGGAGTCAGTGTCGTAACCCTGGGCTTTCGCGAAGCGGCTTCTGAGCGGGATCTGTGCGTTAGGAATACCTTCCGCTGACCCCTGTGCGACAGCTCCTGCACGTTGTGGCTTCCCGCGCCCTCCTGCGGCCCGCGGCCGGCGAGGTCTCCCCTCGGATGCTCCGGCGCCGGGCGGCTGCTGCCGCCCCTGCTCCGGCCAGCACCCGGCCACGCAGCAGCTCCGCGGGCAACGCGTCCCACGGCGGTGGGAAGCGGCGCGGCCGGGGACACCAGCCTCTGCGCTTTCGCTTCCACCCACACTCTTCTCCTGTATCTGTTGGATTTGCCTCTGAATTCTGTGGCCTGAGAATAAAAGCATCAGTATCTTTTTTTCTTCTTCTTCTTCTCTCCCCTTTCACCCCATTTAACATCGCTGGCATCACGTCTCCACCTTTCATCCGCCGTCTCCTTTTTTGGTGCTGTTCAGTGCTGCTTCTAACAAGCTGCTGCTAAGAAATGCCGGGCACATCTTGCGCCCCGGGGACAGCGGCCGGCTGTGACCCGCGCACAGGGACCAGCGAGCCCGGGCCTGCCGCACGCGCGTGCGAAACGCCGGCACGGCCAGCACAGCAGCCGGCAGGGGTCAAATCCTCTAGCGCCCGATGGCTTCAGAGACCTGGGAAGGCATCCTGGGACAAGCCGAGGATGGGTTATCAGGTGGCCTGACATTAGCTCCTTCTGCTGATCACTCACATTTGCTGTTTCTGTGACTCATTTGCTGAGCATGTGATGCTGAAATTGTGCATTTATTCAGATCTCTTTTTTTCCCCGTTTGCCTCCTCGCCCTATCTTGCCCTGCTTTGAAATAGCATCTGCTTAGAAATCAAAGGTTTTTATCCGACGCCTCAGCAGGTAGGGCTATAAAAGAGCCAGCGAGATTTCGGGAAGGGCGGGGGGGACACGGCCAGGCTAGCGGGACGCCTGAGGCCTTTCGCAGCGCGCGGCCCCGCAGGAGGCTGCCGCG
>VZSV01000128.1:1030204-1046960 GCA_013398735.1 Nothocercus julius | reverse complement strand
GAGAGGAGGGGCACAGGAGGGAGAATGGAGGAAAAAATAGGCTTCCCAGTGAGATATTGATTAGGAATATGAAACATTTTATTGATACAAGCAAAACCCAGTCTTAAGGAAGCAGTTTGATACTGCACAATATTTGAAAAAAAATCATGTGCATCTGTTTAGCACAATATACTGCATAATGACAGCAATCTTCCCTGCTTGTATCTATTCATCTGATTACAGCATAACAATTCTTTTTGCTACACATTTATTTACTAAAGGATTTTTTTTTAATGGTTAATAAATTAGTAAATCAGATATCATGTGCTTGGGAAAACACGTTAGTCAACTCCCTACATGCCAGATAGTTGTATTTCATATTTTCTGTGATAAGCAGTGACAGTTGCACATACAGACCACACTGTGAAGTTACGCGCTTCCCTCGTGGAAAGACAAAGGAAGTTTTAAATCACTACTTAGTACTCTCTTATCTAGGCACTCGTTACTTTGAAAAGCTTCAGTTTTTAACACTGCAATGCAGCACTGATGTAATGAAGAGCTTTGACTTACTTGAAGTATAACCCAGTGGCCTTCTTTTGATGCTTTTTCCATAGCTATTTCTGCTGCAGCTTCCTGTCCTTGACCCAAAGACATATTGTGAAGTTCTCCTGAGTCAACGGTAAATCCAAACTTGCTCCCTAAACGGGACAATGTACCGGACTACTTCGAGGCAAATACTGAAGTGCAGAAGCACGCATGTGTCCTGCATGCCGTGTTTAAATGGCACACATCATATGAGTCATGACAGGGAAACACAGCGCTCAGAAATACAGCTTCAATAAACCAGCTGAGTTAGTACATTTTATTGCTTTCTGCCTGGATATTCCTATACCAGCAAAATATTGGTAGGCCTGGAAAGCGACCCAGAAGGGGATTGCTGGTGGACTCCCTGCCCATTGCCTATACAAATACGTGGATGTGCACAAAAATGCATACACTGGAAATGTACAGCTGATTAAAAAAAATATAATGCCTAACTAAAGGTAACAGCGCACACAGGCAGTGCAAGGGCTCAGAAGTCCTTAGACTGAAGCTAGGAGGTAGCTCGGGCACAGGAGGATTAGCAAGATCCCGACGTTCGGCAGTGGTCAGGTCCAGCATCGATGCGCGTGCTCGTCCGCGCGGCCGGTGAGCGGTGCTGGTGGCAGGGAGCAGGGCCCTGGGTCGCGCTGACCTCCCCGGGACGCGCTGACCTCCCCGGGACGCGCGGCGCCGCGCCGGCTCTGCCGCCGGCCCTGACACGGCGCTCAGCGCAGCCGAGAAGCCTCACTCACTTTTCCAGTGCTCGTAGTTAGGATAAAGACTAGTGGCGCTACCAGGTAATTTGGTAGGATTTCCCCTCTTATTCAGGAGTAAATACAGTGTTCTTTTATGATTGTTAGCCACAGTGTTTAGTCCAGACTAATGCTTCAAAGGCAAGCTGGCCAGCGCAGCAGAGAAAATGAAGCCTGCGGGGGAACAGGACCACCCTCTTGAAACATTTTGCGAACATTGTCCTATGCTTCTGCACACACTTTATTCCAAGCTACATTTGGACAGAATTCCCATAAATTAAGCATTACAGTTAATGGTGCCCCACAGAAACCAACAGCTCAGGTGTGAGTCCCGTCTATAGGGCGTAATATTTTATCGTGACTTGTATTTGGTAATGATCCAAGTACAACACACATTAGGGTCACTCACAGTGCAAAATCTGTCCTTCAAAGGGCCGAGGCCAGTAATGCAGACTGACAGCACGACTCACCCTGGCTACTCTGCTGCCTCACATCATTATCAGCTTCAGAAGAGAACCGGGTGCTTTTCAGGCTTCCGCACATTACAGCTCTGTCACTTCTTCTCATCCTGCACAGGAGCCTTCGCTATCTCCATCTGAAGTCACAGAATTTATTCATAAATATCATTGACCACACCTGAAAAAACAGCATGTAGAGCCATTACATTTGAACACAAATGTGGATTTTGAAAATCAATATAACTTAATAACTTAATATCTTCTTCTTTTTTTTTTTTTTTTTTTTTTTTTTAAAGCGTGTTGAATCTTTACCACAATCATACCTAGCTGATTAGACCCTAATTTCTGCAAGCTGAGTTAGAGAGAAAATCAGGTAACTTGTGCAACAGAGGTCAGTATTAAGTCAGAGAGTTCACAAAGCATCAGTTTCTTTCTTTCATTACTAAAACCTTCAGGACAAAACAGCTGTGAAATTAATAGAAAAGATTTATAATGGTTATCTCTGTTTAACTCTGAAAAAGCTTTGGATTTTGTTTGTGGCTAAATTTTCCTTTCAGAACATTTTTAAAGCTTTTTTAAAACAGAGAGAATGTGCCACACACATCGTTTTGGAAGAACAGATGACCCTTCAGCAAGATATGGACATAATCTAAACTGGAGGCTTAGCTGAAATATCTAACGTTTCAAAAGGCAATGTGAACTTTTTTTGTGTGAGCCTTTTAGTGTGGCTAGAAATACTGAATTACACTGAGAAAGTATCGATATGACATTCCAAGATCAGTTAAGCTCAGGTATCTCTAGAACACATTGAAAAATTGCCAGATATATGGCGAAATGCTTAAAATTTTAGATGTTTAGAAAAGCCAGCTCTTTGCTTTTAAAAGAGTAAGTACAGTGATCTGTAGCAACTGGTGTAAAAACAAACAAAAAACGCCATCATTTTTCACTATGTTGTGCAAGAATATATTGTATACTGTTATTTGAAATTAATTCCAGAAATGCTGGAGAAATCTAGCTGCGTATTAGTACCCACTACTTAAACCTACAAGCCTCCAGAGCAGCAAAAAATAGAATGAAAATAGACCCTTTCCTGCCACTGCCCATTTGAAAAAGAACAGGAATTTTGCGAGGGGAGGGAAGGAGTTTCCTTTTCCCTGGTGGAGTTTATTATTCTCTGGAAACAGGTAAACCAACGCTGGCTCACGAAGATACTTTAGAATAGGAAGTGTTTTGCCTTTGAAACGTACCAGATTACATGTCATTTCAAATCGTGTTCCCAGCAAAGATACCCCCGGGACCACCTTACAAGAGCTTTATTTCTTGCCTGCAAATTAGTCAGTTCAAAACACTTCTCCTCTCATCTCTGCCTGCAGCTCTTAATATCACACATGCCATTCGTAAAATAGGGGAGAGGAATGAAAAGACCCTGAATACAAAAATACAATTAAAGAATAAAACAAAAGATTGTAAAGGCAGGAACAAGATGCAGTTCATCCGACAAGAAAACGGCTGAAATTTTGGTGCATTTTTGGAGACATTTCAATAAAACCTCTTTCGCAGTTGCAGCAGGGGCTCATTGAAACAGCTATGTTTTCCAAGTGGCAGACAGACAATAGCATCTAAATTATTTTTAAGAATGCACTCGTAGCACTAAAGCGAACGCTACTGCTAAATCCATCTTAGAGGAGAAGGGTGGAGGAAGAAGAAAGGTCAACAAATGTATCGGGTTCTTTGTGTAATGCCTCACTGACATTTTCCGGCTCCCTCAGCTGGGTTTTATTTTTTTATATATTTTTTTAAGAATCCTGGTAAAATGCAGTAAAGGATTTGAGGTTATCATCTGTCTCTCTCTAACTTCTGACATCTCTTTATGACAATAAAGAGTCACAGCCAACTGTAACAGGAGGGCAACACAATGAATCCTGGTAAGACAGGGAAGGGGGGAGGTTCAACTTTGCTGCCCCTTTGCCCCTATTTCTTCCTCGCAGAACAGAAGTGCCATCTGTTCTTAGCCCTAACATGCATGCGTTTGATTTCCATTCACTAATAACTAACACAGGAAAAAGATTATCAAGTGATCTAAAGCGCTACCCACATTAGCAGTCTTCCCTACCCGATGTATTTTGTTTGCATCTCCAAAGATTTGCAGATAAAATGGATACAAACAAGTGCTTTGATTGCCGAGAATTATTCCGTTCCCCAGTAGAGGACCATATGGTCAAGGTGTGGAACATGACTAGATTAAGGATATATCATGCTTGGGGAAGAAAAAGATTTAGGAAAATCAAAACATTTATGAAAATCAAACAAAAGGAAGGATGAATACTCTAACCTGAATTCAGTAAACAGTCTCTATTACTTGATGCTGTAATATGTATCTTAACAAAATGTGTATGTATACTGTGCAGCTAGGCAGTCAGCATTAAAGTATGATCCTGTTTTTAAAAAGCCTGCAAAAAATATTTCTTAGGCTTCATAGTCAAATTTGTTGTGTTTTCACATAAAAAAAAAAGGCAAAAAAACAACCAAACCAAAAAACCTCCCTCCCATACACCTTCCAGTGCAGCAAGCTCAGTTTGAGACCCAAAAGGCTCATGAGAGGTTTTTCCTTCTTAGCTCCCTGCTGGTGCTGAAGACTGTGCAGATCCCTCACTCACACCTTGCACTTCGTTGCTGAAAGAAGGCGCCTGTAGTAGCAGGTGCCGGCGAAGGAAAGGAGCCTTCACGGTGACGTTTGCAAAGCAAGATGGTGACTAACCAGCAGGAGCGCTGGGCTTTCTCTGTCCCAGCCCTCGGCTCCTCCCTCTTCATCTCTATTCCTGATCATACCGGTATCTCATTTCTTCATCACTTCTCGCCTTTCTGTTGCTGCCTGCCTAACTTCTTACTGAAACACTTCTTATATGACCAGGACTTGCCCATGTTGTCAGATCCCTACTTTCTTCTCAGGGACTCAGGAAGGACCTGGAAGCATGGAAGGAGGATGGCCAGAACTGTTGTAAAGCAAACAGACTTGTAAAATGGTATAAGCCAAGAGAATGGCCAGCAAGTAGGTTCTGCTTCAGAGTAATCATTCTGCACAAGTCAGACATTGCTTAAGCTGTATCTGAAATGTGAAGCTGATCTGTCTGGCAAACCTACTGATGTCTACATTGTCAAAATATATGAGACAACATTTCATTTCTCCAAATTTCCATTAATTTCATTGTCTTATTTTCTTTCTTTTTCCTCCTACATCAGGATGACACTTTTGAAGCACATTTTTAAGAACATAATTTGATCAAATGATCCAAGGGAACTCCCGATAGACATCCAAGATTTAATGCTACATCAGTTCTAAAGGTTGGCATGACTGACAGTGAAATTAGGTTTAACTCTGGCTAATTTTTAGATAATAAATGCAGTGCATCTTTTTCGAAGTCAGGACTGTATTTTGTTTACACAGTTCAGTTAGAAATATATCAAATAAAGGCAGGCATGCTCCATGGTGATCATTCCGAACATCCAAATCTTAACGAGAGCAGGAGGTGCTCGGTACCTTCCTGGAGCCAGACCATTGTAGCATCCCAGAAGGTGACTTCCGAGTGCCCTCGAGGAGACAGGGTGCGAATTGGTGCTGTTGGCTGAGCGAGGATTTGGTACAGGAGATACTCCGCTCTGAATGCAAATAGGGTCAACATCTGGCCGTGAGCTTCTCTGTGCTTTCCCTTCCCCATCTCCACTTCGGATTTCACTTTCCGGCTCACAGAACACGCACTGGAAGGAAGTCAAAGGAGCCTCTTTTATCGGCTTATTATTTTTCCCCCTAGCCCCGAGTCACATTTCTGCAGGCTTTGGGCTCCTCTGCTCTTCACCGTTCCTCACTCTTTGCAGGGGAAGAAGGGAAGTGCTGCTGCGGGTGCAGAGCTCAGAAGAGGCCTGAGCGGCGCGGGGCGAGAGCGCGGCTGCAGCAGGCGCCGCGCGCTTCTCGCACACAAAAGGCAGCGAAGGGAAAGGTGGCACTTTAAGCTACATCAGACATCATTATACAATACCCTTCTCATTCAGCTCGTCCTAGGGAGAATATGTACATGCGGCAGCAGCACAGAGGATGTGAAGAGCGGCTGTGAAAGTAGATGCAGTGTTTGAGGTGAGGCTGGACGGGGGAGAGTGTGGAAACGAGCCGTCTTTTCCGAGATGCCCCCACTGACAGCGGCTTCTGTGAAACCAGCCTTTTGTGTTGGTAATAGGGAAGCAGCTCCGAGCGGCTGAGAGCAGCCTCAGTGTGTAGGAAGCATTTTAGACTGACGGGTGTTGCCGGAGGGGGACGGAAGTTTCCAGAGCCCCAGCAGAGCCCAGGAGCAGCTCAAGCCACAGAGACCCTAAGGGAATCGTACAGACCTGTCCGTATGGCCTCGTGCTGCAGAAAGGCACGGCCACAGGGCACGTCCCTCCTCCCTCGCCGAGGTGCGGCTTACCGCAGAGGAGAGCAGCGTGCCTCAGCCTGCGCGGCCACGCGGCCACCCCCGTGTGCGCACACGTTCGTAAGCACGAGCGCGGCTAAGGCCTGCACTCAGCCTGGAGCGTTAACTAGGACGGGCAGGGACGCTCATCTCCCGCAGGCAGACCCAGGAAGGACGGGAGCTGCGGATGTTGCACAGGGCGACCCGTCGTGGCCCGCACCCCTGCGTGGCTGGAGAGCCGAGGGGCCGCCTGGCCGCGGCGGGCGGCTCCAGCACCCCAACGGGGCAGAGAGAGTGGCGCTCGGGCGCAGCCCCAGCCGGGAGCGGCGGCCGCAGCCGTGCTGACCTCCTCGTGAGCGGCCAGCCCCAGCGAGGGCTAATAACGCTGCGTTTCTTCATTGCCGCGGCGCACTTGCTAATAAAAAGTGTTTGATTTTCGTAGCCAATGTAATTTTTATAATCAGCATATTATGATTATTAGAATTAGAGCTACAGGTTCTAGAATTAAGTTCAAAATTCCTGTAGCTGTGAGAGACCATAAGGTAATCTGTAAGATATAATGTAATTAAAATCACATGCTTGGATCCTAGTTACATCACCCAGAATCACACACACACAAACACACACGTACATGTTATCAGGCAAGCTTTACACGACAATTTCTGGAACTGGCACAATGCAAGACACCAAATGTATGATTACAGATTGATTAGAGACAGAAGAAATGGCATACTCGCATGGGTTAACTTTGAAGCTAAGGTATCGGGAATACTGGAAAGTAGCATCTTCACATATACGTTGCATGTTTCAGTGCTATTTGGTGGCATCCTCCTGAAAATACTCACTGGAATATTCCTTCTTATCTCATAGCCTGTCTTCACAGATGAACATCTTGGATATCAGAAACTCTCTAGTTACACACTCCCAAAATTATCTGCTTGGCTTCTTAGTAACAAAAAGACTTTTTCCATCCACCTGATACATGATTGCATTTCATGTATATGTAGTGTTTCCATCGTGTACTAAATTTGACATGTCTTAAAATATAACCAATACAACATTAAACAAAGGGCATATTTATTTTAAAAAATACTGTTTTCCAAGGCAAGCATGTTTATACCTTATAATCCATCTTTCCTTCTATGTTGTATACACAGTTTATACACAGTGTTGTACGCACAGTTTAATCTGTACATGAAAACATATATATATTAACATTACCAGTATGGATATTCCTATCTTGGTGACCTGTTAATCACAGTCACCCCCAATAAGAGCAGGTAGAGTCCTCCTCACCCAGGGAAACCTCAGCTTGAGAAAACCACAGCCTCCCAGGACCCCTCTTCCAGAACTGGGCCACTCTCATGATAAGTCTTGTTAAATCCCAAGCTCTGACTTCTGGCTGCTGCCTTCGCACCCCTCCGAGAAGAGCCCGGCCTCTGTGCCCTCTCCTTACCTATCCGCAGACAGCAATAAGCTCCCCTTTGGCTTTGCCTTCTCAAGGTGAAGCATCGCAGCTCCCTCGGCCCCTCCTGTTCCCCTCTGCTCCGGGTCCCGGCCATGGTGGTGGTCTCCGCTGGATCACTTCCAATATACCAACGTCTTGCTTTTACTGTGGGAGACACAGTAATGCTAGTTCTTGGTTTGCATTTATAACAGCTATTTTTATTCATGTACTTCTTGATATTGTATTACGCTTTTAACTCTTTCTACAACTGCACTTTCTTCTCAGGTTTTATCCTGTTTAGTATTATGTGTTTCTATTTCAGCTTGTAGTTTTATTCCTTTGTAGTCTGAATTTCTACTTGTGCTGCCTATTCTTCTTCAGTTACCCTTTGGGCCACTACCTAGACACCTATTCAAAATATTAGAGGCTTTTTGAGAAAAGAATTTAGATTTTTTTTCTTTTAATTTTGCAAAATCTTGCTGCGTCTCCTGAAGACTTCTGCCAGAAGCTGGACCACAAGGGCTTGTTCCCATTGAATAATCCGAATAATACCTTGGCCTTGGACAAAAAAGTACAGTAAAGAAGATACTTTCAAAGAGGAGAGATGATTTGAAGATTAGGAGAGTAGCTGAACCCTTCTGGGTTTCCCTCCAGAGAAATCCTAACAGCATTTGGCCCTGCACTATCCTAGGATGGAGCACTTTTGAGTTTCCTCTGGGCTTAATGAGACCTAAGGATACTCAGGACTAGCAGAAGATATTCTCCCTTTTGAAGAATCCAGCCCCCGAAGAACCCCCGCTATTAGGAGTATGACCTCTTTTCCTCCTCTTCCCCATTCCCTTTCAGTTATTTAAAATTATTAAATTAGCATTAGAAACACAGGAAAGAATACAGTCCAAAAATCACTCCAGCAAAGGTAAAGGAGCTGTAATTGCAGGTGGCACAGAATTTAGTACAAAAGATGGTGTTTCACATATTTGTTTCTCCCTGCTTAAATATTTTAAAAGAATATATAAAGGAAGGAAGCAAGCAAGCTAGCGGGCGGAGAAGCTTTCCTTCAGCGGTTTTTGTGAACTAAGAATAGAGGTAATACATAGCAAGCAGCTTGCTATTAAATTTCCCCAGGACAAATAATGCAGCTGCACGTTGTGTGCAAGAACATCTGCCGAATTATGACACAGACAGAATCCCCCACATTAGGAACGTGACATTACACTGAAAAAAACTTCAGGTGGAAAAGTAACATAAACCCATTTTGTAAAATCTCCTTCCACCTTCTCCTCCCCCTTCCTTTTTGAGTTATGATAACTGCGGGAGTCTATCAGTCCATTGTGAAACCAGTGAAATCACACTATAAAAGTGACCGAGCATCTCAGTTTTCTTTCATTACCCCTTAGAAAGCAGTTATGTCTTTCCTGGAGAAAGGTTAGAAAAGAACGACCAGAGCTTGGTCCAAGCAAGGCTTGACGCAGCCTGCAGATACAATTTAACTCTTCAGAAATCAAGAGGTACTTTTTTGTTTTGCTGTGCTTTGTGCAGTTACCCAGTGCAAAGCAAGTGATGGGACTGCTACCAGTCCCACTTTTCTCTGATGTAAATGAATATGCAAAGTACAGTGATATGGAAAATATGTCTAAAATGTACAGCCTTGAAAAGTACAGAGAAATTCCTTGCGTGGAATTTAGTAAGTTGCCACAGACGGCTACTTTAGAACTTTACAAAGTTCCTTCAAGCTCCATACAGTCATAATGAAGGAAGGAGTTTGTATTTTTCAAAATAATGATGGCTTTATTATAATGGCTCAAATGTTTGCTTCCACTTTCTAAATATTCTGTGATTTTACCTCTCTAGTAGTTTCTTTGCAATCTTTGAATATATTAAAGTAAGAAATTTCATAAGAGCAACACAAAAATTAATTTTTATATAGGTTTGAGAGAGTCTAAAATGTTATGATAATATTACGACAGGCAAATATAAGTGCCCCGTTCATCATTACCTTGTTTTGTATGGAAGCCCTTATTTCAGGCCCATGAAATCTCTGCAGCCTAACGGCAAAAGCACGAACCTTTCGAGAGATTTCTGTCACAATTTTACAGACAACACACATTCTGAGTATACTGACCTGGTCTCTGGTACCGACATTCTTTGATCAGATCCTTTGAACTCTGATTCATTTGCTAGTTGTACAAACTCTTATTTTTTCCCCCTATTTCAGAGGTCCATACTGAGCTTAAATAAAAATGTTAATATGGTTCTTTGAAAAAGAAAAGGATTTGCAAGCACAACTGATAACATCTGACATTTACTTACTATTTAGGAAACTAAACATGAAACTATTAGTTTCCTAATTTAATATGCAGTGATTTTGAACATGCACTTCTTGGTTTGCATGTTCATTGACTCTTCGCACAAGATAAATGATCATGTGCAATACCACAACAGAAGGAAACGCCAATGTCCCCTTGCCTCCCAAGCAGGTACAGAGCTGGAAAATGCTTTTAATAACTTTTCAATATCCCCAACCTGCACACGGAGAAATGCACATTCGGCGAATGGTTTTGCTCTGCTGGCCAGATGCTGCTGCAATCAGCTCTGGCTACTCCAAGCTAGAAGCAACTGCTTGGGTGAGCCACAGGCCACCTGGATTTCACTGCACGGATCCTTCTAGTGCTGGTTCTTGTGCCTTACCTTGTCTCCTAGGAACACGCTCCAGTACCTGCAAACAGCTCAGCATAGTAGAAGCCTCTCCTTAATTATGAAACAAGTAGTGATGCACAAAGAAAAATTAGCACTATAAGAAGTTATGGATAAACATACCAAAAATAAGCTACTTATACATGATGTGCAAGCCACACCACTAGAATTTCTGTCATGCAGCTTTTAAGTAAATTATAGAGTTTCATGGTGATTTTAAAAGTTGCATTTTATATTTGTCTTGATGGAAAAAACACTGATTCTTGTAGAGTAGACACATATGCAGTTCCCCCTTGGATAAGTTATTTCAAAGACACAGATCATGAAAGGAATATAATTCTAAAAAATAAACATATTTAGACCAAAAGGAGCCATATTCAGTATCAAAATGATTATTATTGTAGCTGATCTAATTCTTTTAGTTGTTTATCTTCATTTCTATTTCTGCTCCTGTGAGTTTTGTTGTTTGCAACCTGTTAAATATCCCGAAGGAAATTATTGTCAGCAGGCAGAAACAGTACCAGTAATTCCTCCTCAGGCATTGTCAACTTAATTTTAAAGTAATCTTGCTGCTCTGTGAGTTCAGGCTGAAGTAGTAAGCTTTCAAATCCATAAATCATACCCTATTAATATAGAAAACACAGATCTCTTTCAAATATTTTGATTTTCTAAAACTTCATTATTAACATAATTTTGGTAATTAAGTCTTCAAGTACTAGCAAAAGGAAAAAGAAGTAAAACTGGAAACCTTATTCTGAACATAGGCAGGTATAAAACGAACACTAGCCAACCAGTGGCCATTCCACCCTAAAGAATGCACATTGAGCATTTACGACTGACCATTTGCCAAAGTTATTTCAGGAGGGGATGTCAGCTTGAAAATGCTACCCCTACCTTCATGGAGTCATTTGACTTGTCCCCAGCACTCAGCAGCTTCTGTGCGTGCCCGTTTCTGTGCAAGCCAGCTAGTCTCTCAAGGCCCTGCCCTGCAGGCAGCTCCTGCTCTGCCGTCCTTGCCTGGAGAGCATCGGAGGCAAAGGGCTTAAAGGCAGGAGGTGCTGTTTGCTTAGCTGCTTAGCTTCACATAGCTTTGTATTTGAGGGCTTCAGTCCTGTGGGGTTTTTTTTTTGCTTTTTTTCTGTTTTCTTTTTTTTGCTGAGCTTGGCTGTAATGATGAAGGTCATTTGTGAATTTGAAAACTTAATCCTGGGTGCTGTTCGTGTCTCCTCTAGAGCATGAGAGTGCAGCGCACGCCCTGGGTTGCTGCCATGGGTATATTAACCTATCTGTGTCCACAGTTCTGCCCTACTTACCTACACATTTGATTACAAGAGTTATTCTATATAGCAATGAATGGGATCTTAGAGCACACTGAGATATTTCTATTCCTAGCCACTTGGTGAATCCACAGAAATTTCCTGGGTTGTAACAAGCCTGTAGCAAAAGATTTCCTGAATTTATAACAGTAAGCCTGATTAAATTCTCTAGGCCTAAAAGTCCCATTTAGAGAAGTGATTTGGGAGATTTCTATGAAGGATCAGTGAAAAAAAATGTGGTAAAACTTATCTTCCTGAGTGCCAGAAAAATAGTTTGGCAGCCAGGTTCAGAACTGAGATCAACACTTAATGAAGAACAGCATCTTTCTCAGTCCCAACACACTATGAAATTCCTTCCTGAAAAGGAAGGAGGGAGAAATTAAACATGCTCCTCCACTGCACGGGCACCCCACGGGTGCACAGCCCTTGAGCCATACTCAGCATAAAGTGGCTTCTGCTTGTCAATCCAGCGTGGGGGTGGCAGACAAGGGACACCCATCGTAACAAACAGGCAACATTTAGGGTAACAGGAGGCAATAAAGGTAGCAATAAAGATAAAATGGAAGATATAGCACTGGGTCTGGGATGCTGCAATGACTGAATTCGAAAACATTTTGCTTCTCAGCTTGAACTTTTTAATTAAGGAATTTCACAGTAATTTGGGCTAGGTTTAAAGAGTAATAAATTCAATGCTCTGGCTCACTAAATACTTCCTTGCAGTGTGACTAAGCAGCAAAAATTGGAGTTGAAGGAATTCAGCACTATTCCACTAATAGCACTTTCTCTCCAGCCTCCACTGTAGGTAAGTGCTGTTCTATGGGATCCTCCTTGGGGTTAAGTGATTTAGAGAGATTAGACAAGGCAGGTAACGTAACAGCCTGGAATGGAGGATGCCCATACACTCAGACACAGCCCTGATGAGCAGGGGATGCGAGGGACGACACTCTGACACTTGCAAGAGGGGCCAGGAGGGAAGGGCGAATGCCTGGGAGCTGTAGGAAAGGCAGGAGGAACAGCTAAACTAGCAGGAGGGGAAGGGCTCAGGAATATAATGAGGAGGTGGGGGAAACGACACTGGAATAAAAGGGTGAGTGAGTATATGAGATACCCAGTCATCTTGGCCTTCCTCTGTTCACAGTACTCCCTCAAAGGGTGGGTACAAGACTTGAATGGAGAGGATGGATGTCAAAATATTTCCATAAAGAACGTACTGTAATAAATCAGTGAAGAGGGCAGAATGGAGGCAAAGAGCCTAGCAAAAGGTAGAAGGAGAATTGTTTTTATTCTGAGTGAATGATTATGTTTCTTAGATGATTACATCCAGAATGGTGGTGTGCTGAGGAAGATGTTCAGCTAGACAGAAGGGAGAGTACAAATTGCAATCACTGAACTCTGGTATAAGCAAGAGTGTAAATAAGATCAAATAGAAAAGAGCAGATTCAGATGGACCAAACATGTCTGGGGTATGTCATAGGATAACTATCATACAGATATTGGAGGAGAGCTTTGAGAGGAAGATGATTTCAATACATGTGGAACAGGGAGAGGTAGCTGATGGAGTAAATAGCACAGACTATAAAAACATTACATTGAACATGTGACATTTGAGTAGCGGGGTCAAATACAAGACTGATTGTTTCCTCCAAGTTGTCTATCAAAACAGGACCTCTATGAAGAAATACTCGCTCTTTAACCTACCCCGATAAAAATCCATACCAGTACAGGGCTGAGGAAAAGGAAAAGATAAAAGGCCATATTTCATCATATTCCTTATACTTTGCTGAACCTGAAGCAAGGAAAGTAAAGAAAAAAGTTACAATATCTGGGGCATTAAGAAAACATCTTGCATAACATAAGGAGTTGAGAAAAAAATAGTTGCTGTGTTTCCTCAACAGCTCAGCAGGTGTTTTTACTCTCACTAGTAGCTGCCAACTAGCTCTTTTCCTTTTTCATGCAAATGGGTAACTTTCAAATCTGAACCATATCTACCCCTTATTCAGCTGATCCCTTGGAGCTGGGTTTTGATCAATAGACAACAGCGATCACGGTCTGTAAGGCCCGCTGCATCTGGCATGGTTATGGTATTGCTAGGTAGGCATTGCCATCACTTTCCTATTTAGCAATTGCTGCATCATCCATTAGCACAGCAGCTGCATCAAACTGTTGTAAAGGGAACCTAAAATGCTAAAGGTTATATTCCTAATTACTAATAAATTCCTAATTACTAATAAATTCCTAACTACTGTAGCTGATAAGCCTCAGCATTCACTCACTTTGGTAAGAAGCACCATGAGCAGGAAATGAATTATTTTTCCTAACTTCCCTCAGGACTCAGGGAATGACGGATGCAGATCCAGCAGCCTACTGCTATGTGTTTGGGAAAGGGCTTGGTCTTTCTGCAACATAAACAGGTCAGCTCTGGTTCCCTCTTCTCACTGGTGAGCAAGAGGGAAGCGCTGTACACATCGGGAGGGTGAGAGCTTGGCCATGAGTGGATTAATCATTTAGCTGTAGACCAAGACCGAGTCCCAGCTGTGTTATCTGCAGGAAGTACTTTTTTCTCAATGAAGTTTCTGAGAACTTCACACTGGGGAATTTCAGAACTCACCTTTGCTCTGTATGGAGCAATGTGGCCAATTACTAGGGAAACCTCTGCCAGTTAGGCTGCCTGACTTTCAGGAGCTTAAAATCACAGTTATATATATATATAATTTTTATATGTTTGTATTTTATTTTCAGACATTTTATGATAACACAGAAACTACACCACATTTTTTTTCCCTTGTGGTGATGTGAGACTGTTCTAGTGCTATGCTATCTTCCCTTGCTTATATACCCTTAACTGAAGAAATCCTTTGGTGATGTGCAGGGCCACACAGTGCTGACAGCGTTATGTGCAGCCTGTAACATCCATTGGTCCTGTGGAACATAGCAAGGAAAACACAAGTCACTTTATGCAGCAACCTGGCATTCAGAGAGAGCCAACTATGGAGACAATAAATGCTGCTACACACCACTCCCCCACTTTCCCAAACTAGCTTTCTGACCAAAGTTAATGATTCACAAGATTCGGCACCGATTTCCCTGTGAGCTTCCACATTTGCATAAGTAAAAGCTTATGCGGCTTCTGTAGAGAAATTTGTAGAGTGAAATTACAGCACAAAACATTGATGTTATGTAATTATAGTAGCTCATAGTAACTTAAATGAAATTGTTACTTTAAACTTCCTCTAAGTGGTTCACAATAGAACTTTTGTCTGACACACCTACAAAACAAATGAGTTAATCACAATATGTGTCATTTTTAATTTTTCTCTCTCATTTTCCCTTTCAGTTATTCTCTCTTTGTAATTAGCATGAAGACTATCCCTCAGTCAAAACTAGCCACCTGGAAACTTTCCGCTTGTAATAAGCAGCTTTTTTTTGTGAATTATGAATGTGCAAAAAAAGAGCCCTTTCTCCCCACACCCTCTCCCTTGCATAATTCAGAAGTGAATGAATGAATGAACTTTATTCAGGCTCATGGAAAAAAAAAAAAATTCAGCTGATAACAAGCATGAAAAAATTCAGATGAAAAGGAATTTTTTTTTTAAGAATATTATGAGCATGGGAGAACAGCAGGTTAAGATGGAAGTCTCAGTGCAGCCTTAACTATAACAATTGCTATCAAGCAAATACTATATCCAAGCACTAAATCTTGCTTTGTGCTGCCCTGGTGCACAGTAGTGGGGACAGAATAGAATAATAAGAGCCAGTCCCTTATGCAAACAGCAGGGCATAGCACTCACCAGAATACAAGGAGAAGGTGAGCCTGCCTACTGTTCTGGCTCACTAACCATATTCCCAAGGTCTGTGGGTTAGTTGTCACCTCTAGCTCCAGTCAGCTAGCAAATGTACTTCAAACAATAGCACGGGGCACATTTTGGTCCCTTTCAGAAAGGCATTTTACCAATTCATTGCCTCCAAGTATACTTTTCTGTTGAATAAAGTATTTGAAAGAAGTCCACGTAAGCAACATGGTGGTTTAACAGGTCAAAAAGGGAATAGAATAGCTGCTAGAATTACTCTGATTAACTGTGCATTTTTAAAAATATAGAGCAGTAAAAAGGCATTACATGCAAGCCCTCACCTTGCTTTTCAGGGAAAAGATCCACAGATTTTGGTGCATACCAATACCACTTTGAAAATGTACTAACACAAGAATTAAAGACTGCAATCCAGAGCCCATCTCTGCACTGTGTTTTCTCTTGTACCTGTTGCTGTGCTGCTGATTAAGCCTATCTCACATTTTCTACCTAGAGAACAGGATTAAAGAAACACTCAGTTACTGCTTAGCAAAAATTGTCCGCCACTGTGGACAAATAATGGTAAGTACCTCTGTATTACCTTGAATGACCCACGTCTATTAGGTGACCAGCAGAAGGGGTTTGCATGTGGTCAGCACAGACTCACCATCTGATACATCCTGCCCACTGCAACTACCATGAGATCTGACACGACACTTGGCGCAAGGTTTCTCCTAGGGTCCTAGCTAGAGAGCATCAGCTTCCCCACTGTTTGCTCAGCATTTTCCCTAGGAATTAGAGGTAAATGACAAGTTTAGTTATTTGTTTTCATTGCCATGGTAAAAGAATACTTATAAAAATGGTTAAGGTGCAAATCAATAAATTAATAGATATTTATTATAGAAACAGTGATCAACTATATTTTCCTATGCTTTCAGCAATTCTCATAGCAATGACTTTGCTATATACACAGACAAATAACAGAGTGTCTTCTCAACTAAAATCGTGGCAAAGAAACAGCCAGTATTTGAATGGGGCCAAACTCTTCTCAGTGATGGCCAGTGACAGGACAGGGGGCAATGGGTACAAGCTGAAATGCAGGCAGTTCCATCTCCATGTGAGGAAGAACTTCTTTACTGTGAGGGTGCCAGAGCCCTGGCACAGGCTGCACAGAGAGGTGGTGGAGTCTCCTTCTCTGGAGATCTTCCCAACCCGCCTGGGTGCCACCCTGTGCCCCGTGCTCTGGGTGTCCCTGCTGGAGCAGGGGGGCTGGACTAAATCATCTCTAGAAGTCCCTTGCA
>VZSV01000128.1:981949-1027743 GCA_013398735.1 Nothocercus julius | reverse complement strand
GCGCCCGCAAACACCTTGGCTTTGTGCAAAGGACCGCACGAGAAATTCCTCAGACAAAGGAATTATAAATCAATGAACGTTACAGAGCTTTAAAATGATGGGGGGGAGAGGGGAGAATTAAAAGAAAAGCTTTTTCAATACATATAGCCCTCTCAATTTTGAAGTTTATGTCCTTGGGCCTACCAGGATCCCAGCTTTCCTCCAGGTCTCCCACAGCAGGGTGCTGCTACACGGCTTGTTGCTCGATGCTTCTGTACCCTGCCTGTAACAAATGAAGGCGGACAAACGTGTAGCACTAGGTGTGCAAGGGCGATCAAGGACCAGCACTTTGAGACTCACCCTGAACGGACGGAGAGAGGAGAAATGACCTGTGGTGTTGAGCACGGACCCTGCAGCTCTCGTGACAGGGAGCAGGTCTTGCCAGGAACTGTTCCCAGCAGGTAGTCCAGGAACCAGGAATGGTTTTTACCGTGATTTTTGCTCTGCTGAGCCAGACCAAAGCACCTTCTGCACAACCCAGCCTTCAGACGAGTTAATGCACAGCAAGGCTTCTTCTTGTAAAATAACAACAGGGAGTTATCTGAAGGAAGAATGTAAGTGGACAACAACATAGACATTAGAATAAATGTTTGCGGTTAAACAGTGAAAGAACAACTACAGTTCACACGGGTCAAAAATACAGTCTGGGGAATCCGCCAGAGGCCATGAAGCTTGTGCAGGGCTGAAGGACAGGAGCCGCACGGGGAACTGGAAGTTGCCAGCTCCTTCACAGTGTCTTGCAAAGGTTTCTTCATGTGAAACACAGCGTGCCAGGGAAGGTTCAGAGTTCTCCGTGGGGTACCACTTCTTCCCTTTCCTCTTCTTCCCCCTCATCTGCAGTATGAGCACCCATTCTCAGCACCCCCTGCTCATCTGACACGTTAGCTGGTGATGCGGCATGAATTTGAGCAAGGACAGAGAAGAGTTCAGGCAGGTGAACCGAGCGGCCACACGGCCCTGCTTCCCACTCAAAGGGAAGCCCACAATAATCAGGCTCTTCATGTGTTACAATTCATTTGACTATCCACATTTTTGACTTCTGTAAATAATGTGCTAAATGGATAAAAGAAGATACCATTTTTCCTTCTTTCCCCTGAGTTACTGATAACAAGACAAGTTCCTTCCCTTACAGTTTGTGCATATAAATGTGATTAATGTAAAAAAAAAAAAAAAATTAAAGTGCCAAAATCTTTTTTTTTTTTTTTTTTTTAAAGCATTGCCCTTTTCAAAACAAGGGGAAATTCAGTATAGTTTCAGTGCCACAGTGATCAAACAGTGTCACATCACTATGGCAATTGCTGCCCAGGCCAGGAATACAGATCAGCTTTAATTGTGCAACGCCTTATTGCTGGTGCATGTCAATCAGAACCTATGAATTGAGAAAAATTTGCTCTGTTCATTCTGTTAAATGATGTATCCAATTAAACCTGTTAGAATTCATGATCTTCAGTCAAGGTTAAATGAAAGTAGTTACTCCTGTCAGCTAGGTGATTAAATGCTGCCTACATCAGGCACATTTATGTGCAAAATTAAAATTTTGGTATAAAGCATGAATCTTTATGCATGCCAGTTAATTATCTTGCGGTTCCTCCATTTATTAAATGCCCACTGCATTTCTTCTTAATCATCAGCTTCCTTTCAAAACTTACTTCACACTCTACATTATACCAAATTTCAATGTTTAAAATTAAATGCTTTCTCAATGAAAACTTCCCCAGTTCGAGGGTTAGGCTGTTGCTCTGTTACTGAGGGTGGCCAGCAGCAGCCCTTGCATGGTTCTGAGGACGGTCTATCCGTGCTGGTTTGTGTCATTCCGGGTGCGTGCGACAGGATTCCGGCGCGTGGCGGCTGCGTGCGGGTCGTCTCCTCGCTCGCGGTGCTGCCGCACGGCGCAGGAGGCGGCCTCGGGGCCCGCCGGCGCTCTGCTCTCAGGGCTCGAGCTCGTCGCAGGGCTGCTCCAGGGCACCGCGGCGGTGCAGGAGCTGCGGCCCAGCCCTGAGCTCCCCCGGGCCCTGCCAGCCTCATCCCGCAGCGGCTCCCCGGGAGGAGCGGCAGGGCCAGGGCTCATGCCCGGCACGGTGGACACAGAGGTGGCCCCCATCCTCCCAGCAGCCTTAGATCCATATTTCCTTTGGTTTGGCAATGGGAGAACTGCCCTACTGTGATGTCGCATTTTAATTAGGGAAGAAAATAATGTCTCACACACTTAAATTGCATATTTATATTTATAAGAGACAGTATTGGCAGAATTTAGATACTGTATGAACTGAAGGACCAGAACACCCTGTATTACAGTGATTTGTGGCTGAAACATTTACCAGAAATACACACAAAGCAGAACAATACCAAATGCTAATTTAGTACCCTAAGACAAGGCTCTGGGCTCTTACAAGCACAATTTCACATATTCTCTGTCAGCATTTATCCCCTTTCATTATGAAAAGGTATTAAGAACCTTTGTTATAAACAAGCAACATTAAAAATGTCATACCATTTCATGAGTCCTAATGAATAATATCATTTAAAACAGACTGGGAAATAAACTAGTATAGCACATTCTACTAAACTAGTACTATAAATACGCACAAGGTTGTTATTAAAGATAAATGCACACAGTAATTTTCTACTTGTAGGTTTTACAGGTATAATTTTGATTCATACAATATTTTTAAAAACACATCACAGAGATGGAAACCAACAGAGCTGGCCTGGCGTTGGCTCCCCGAGGTCAGTACGCGACACCTAGCTGTAACCTGGAGGGGCCACGTCAGCGACGCTGCGGCAGGGCGGCTCTGCGAGACGGGCGATGTGGCTACCTTGTTTCCCGACGGGAAGTATCTCGGGATTTCCAAGTGGGTACACCTGGACGCCAGTGTGGGGGTCAGCAGCGAGCTGCCGCTGCCAGACGCCCGCCCACGTGGCGGCCGCACGAGCACCCCAACTCAACGCGAGGGCAGCTCATTTCTGTGCGCGCGCGTGCGTCTGACAGGGCCAAAGCTGCCCCTCGGCTAGCAGCATCGCGTCTCCCAGGCCCAGCAAGCACGCGCAACAGCACCTCCGCTCCTGCTCCCCTCTCAGCTCAACTAATGGCCCTTCCAGGCAGCTGTGTAGGGAAACGCAGGCATTTCTTTTCCCTTTTAGCAGCTACGGGCTAAAGCTCAGTATCCCTAGGTACCTAAGCAAAAGATGCAACAAGGAAATCTTGACGCTCACAGCAAACGTACCTCCGACTCTGGCAGGTGACAGGGACAAGCTGGGGAAGGCAGTTGTGGAATAGGCCACTTCACAGGTTTCGGGGATGCCTCTTGCTGAAACACCTCTGCTCTCTTGGGCAACGAAGAACTTGGATTTAATTCCTCCTCTTCTTTCTCTACATGTTCTTACTTTCACTCTAGTCCTCCAGAACAAGGAATTGGAAGCTGTAAACCCCAGGCCCAACGTGCCCTAACGTTACCCCGTGAAACAATAGCAGCAAGGCAATTTAACTGTGTATTTTTGCTCAAAACAATTTCCCCCATCTTAAAAAGTGTGATTGTTGGGTTAACATTCCATTGCGATGAAAGAAGAAAAAAGCTGCAGTGCCAGATTGTGTCTAAAATTTTAAGGAAGGCACACCGTGCTGATTTTCCTTTGACATGGTGTTTTACAACCATAAAAGCAAAAAACTTTTTTTTTTAGTGGCAGATTAAATTGTGCAGAAACTGACTGACACTGATAAGGCAAACACTGCAGTCCACTTAAACAGGCTGTGAGCTGCACATCAAAGATCACTTGGTCATAAGAATATAAGTGTATGGAGACATACAGAGACACACACTGGTTTGTCTGACTCCACAGGCAATTTCGAGCTTGATACACATATAAAGTCATATAAAGAAATAAAACCTGTGTGGAATTAGATACTTCTAGAAGGTAGATTTACAAAGAATTTTGTTTAGATTATATTCATTTTCAGCCAAAAGTAATTTAGAAAGTAAGTATATTTTATCCATTAATTCATTTTTTTTTGTGTGTGTGTGTGTGTGTGTGTGTGTTGTGCTAATGAAACAAAACTAAAAACTAAAAACTACGGAATTGAGGGATTTTTTACTGAATGTTAGAAATGAATTGAACAAGGGTTGTTAATGTTTGTCATTTTCCTTATCTGTACACATGAATATGTTATATGCTCATTTCCATTGCAAATGGAACATCAGAATGATCTTTGCAAACTGAAATATACAGTACATTTCATTACTTCATTTCTTTGGAAATACCACTCACAAGAGTTACTAGTATTCTTGTACTAAAGCTTTGCAACTCAGTGAAAACTGATCTAATTAATGTGGTCCACCCAAAACAAAGCAGGGTACATACTTTGGAGGGTCATTATTTTTTCCTGCAGAAACAAAGTCAGCCTATGGAGACCTCATTCATGATGGGGAGATTGTACAAGGCACTGTACAAATCTGCAACCTCCTTGTTTCTTGCACAATCTTTCATCACATTTAGTGCAGCAAATTAAGGCAGAGGGGAGACATAGCTCCTTATTGTAGCCACATCAGTGAGTAAATACTGAAGAGGGAAAGGAACTATTTAGGATAAAGGACAAGGTTGTCACAAGAACAAATGTATATAAACGGGCTATGAATAAATTTAGACTGGTAATTAGAAGAAGGTTTCTATCCATCAAGAGTAGTGAGGTTCTGCAATGGCATTCCTACAGGCACCAGAAGCCTCCCCAGGGTTAAGAAGAAATGATCTGTTTGTGAAAGGGATTACAGGCTTTAGCTTTCTGCCTACTACTCTGCATTTACTGTGCATAACACAACAACATCTCATTCACTTTTGGCCCCAGAGACCTCCAAAACCTAACAATTAATTAAAAAAAAACACAGTGAGAAAAAGTGCCCAGCCTAAAGCAGGCTTTTTCATCATAGAAAACAGAATCAAAGGAAGAAAGAGTTGTAAGAGAAGGGATCAACTCAGAGCTCAGAATGACGTTTGAAGATACAGTAGAAAAAAATACCAAAGATGGAAGTACTGGAGATCTTCCCACAACGACGAGACTCTGTCAGCTGGAAAACAAGAATGTACAGAGTAAATATACAAGAACACAAACAGAACAAATATGCAACAGGAAGTGAAACTGCAATCTTATGGACCAAGCAGAACCCACATCTTTGTATGTTTGGTCTTATCTTCTGTAAATGAGACATTGGGGCATATTCTGAAAATTCTTGTTACTCAAGCAATCCCACTAAAATCAATGGAAGCCATGGCTGTAATGACTGCTTCCTTGTCTCCATTAGGGATTGCAAGGTCAGGTCCATTTTCTGTGCAATATTGGAAGAATGCTAGAAAATCAATATCTCTATTGAGACTCCTTTTGGGGTAAAAATAAACCTACATAATTCTGAGTTCAAATGTGCACTGTTCCTGGGTGTTTTTACAAATTCCTTTCAAAAGGAAAATAGTCAAATCAAAATGGAGTGAAAGGCTCACCCTCTGGTGGGTTTTTATGTCTTGTTTTTATAACTAGCTTTATAATGCCATAGAGGTAGTTAGTTGCTTTGTATTCATTCTTTATCAGTTTAAATGATAAGTTTGTTCAATAATATTTACGTTCTAGCAAATCCCTCTATTCAAATGACTTCATTTTGAGGGACTGGGGAGGGGAGAAAGACAACCTTAAATTATGTCATTTATAAAGTTACATTATAGAAAATTGGTTGGTCTTTTTTGCCATGGAAAATTCAAAACTAATCAAAAGGAGTTTTTTTTTTTTTTTTTTTTTTCCTCAAAAAGATGTTAGAGCAGTTGCAGAAATGCAAAACATTTTGTGGAGTATTGCTTCAGTAACATGGAACAGATTTATTCCATTCTATTCACATTGCAGGTTATCAGTGTGCTTGAGTCATTGTGGACCACCTTCAACTACCACTTGGTTTAAAATGTCTAAACCTAGTTTGCTATTTTTATTCTTATCTTGCTACTAGGCAACAATTACAGCCATCTATGATTGTGTCCACATTACATTTTCATATAGAAATATGTTAAATCTCTGCATTTGGTTGACTTACACTTCACTTGTGAGGAGTGAAGGGAAATTCCAATCCATCTAACATTCAAACAGCCTATTTTAAGTTTTTTTCTAATAGCTTCAAGTTTCTCCACCAACAGTGAGCCCTTGTTGGCCTGCAACAAAATTTAGGACCTATTTCATCATGGCGGAGATCTGATCAGTTTCACATCTGACACGAACAGCATTAGAATTTAAATGGAAGTTATAAAAGAGGACATCCCACAGAAAATAATGGTTAATTTATTTAAGCCTGATAATTATCAAAAGAGCTTAAAAAAAGTAAAGTCTGTCAATTAAGACGCTAAAGAGTCAGAATAGTGTGCTTTCTCTCAGAGATAATTCTCTAAAATTTAGAGGGAAATATACACAAAATGCACTGTTCTGCAAACACAGAGCCCTGGACATGAAGCATTTGATTGACACAAATCAAATATTTTTTTCCCCAAAACTTTTTGTTAAGTATTAATGGAAGGATCAATTCTCTTTCAGCCCAGCTTAATGGGAATTTTGGATGAGCAAGAAGTAAAACACTTTTGATGTCCTCGGTTCAGCTGTTGTTCCCAGCACCCACACCAAAAAGCATGGTCTTCTTCTAGCATGGTTTCCAGCACAGCTGGATTTACTGGTGTGTTGGGGAGCAAATCCAAGGATGTCTTCAATGCTCATCCCTTTTTACCCATCTCTGTACACCTTGTTTCCCATCTGTTGTTTGACCTATTAGCCAGAACTTCCTTCACCCTTGCACCACTGAACAAGTGGCTGCAGCTTGGCTCTGTGACTAACAACATTATTTGCAAGGTAATGCTCAGCAATGTATAACAATAAGCTGTAGTAATATATATTTACTTAATAATGTATACTTTTCAGATCCATCATGACTGTATTGTTTTCAGAGCTGAATTATGGACGCACCATGTTTACTAGTCTGTTACTAACATTAAGAGCACAACAAATGCGATTGAAAATCCAGGAAAACATTTGGGACTATGAAAACCTCATACGATTGCAGCACAATACTAGAGCAAGCAATCATCAGTGTCTTCTTTGTGTGTCCTGCTTTGCTTCATTTGTTATATTATTACTCCAAAAAAAAAGCTAACTCATACCCCAGAACAGTCAAAAACACTATACAATCTAGTTTTGAACCAACTGTGCTGGCTACACTATAAATACTTTAATACTATAAAAATTAGGCATCAAAACAGGTCAGCTACATTCATATATCTTCTTGATGTGCCCATGTGATAGGAGAGCAGATTGATAAAGGACAGAAGAAATGCTAAATATGCACCATGACAAACAGTGAAAAATTAAGTATTGTAACTAACATTAATTACACTCTAGTAAGATGAATAGGCTGTTCATCATTAATGAGAATGTACACCTTTGTCTAAGTTTCACATCTACCTGTGATAAATGTGCTTATGGCATTAAAATACATCATAGTAACATTTGAATTAACAGCACGCTAATAGATTGACATACAAGTATGAATAAAGCATTTAATCATAAACACTGTACCACACCCAACAGCAAATTTTCTTTTATGCGTATATCAAGCAAAATGGATAAACATTATAATCTTAGCTTTTATGGAGATAATCTAATAACATTGCCTCACACTGCCCCAATACTTATAATCCAGATTATTATGTACTTATGCAGACTGTTCTTTGGGAGACATTCAGGCAATTTAATTAAACAGAAAGGGGGATTTCTGAATAGAAAGGGTGGGGCTTGGTCTCGCTACAAACTACCCAACGACTCTTGTCTACGTGGCAGGGATGGAATATTCAAACAATCTTGGGCTGACTCTAACGCTTATTAAAGGATTTTGATTTAATTTGATTTTAATGGAAGTGAGAGCAAGTCCACTAGTCTTTAGTGCTTATCTTCACTGTTAGGAGTCTTTAGCACTCCACGGAGAAGGAAGAAGCAGAAAGTAAGGCAACCCTCTTCCATCCCCTCTCCATGGGCAGCCTCGCAGTCTTCCTAATTTTGGTGTCTTTCACCTCAAAAGAAAGGAAGAAGAGAGGGCTTTGGAAGGGAGGGGGAGAAAAGAGGGAGTTTTCTCCAGAAAACTTGACAGCCTAGAAAATCTGATTCAGGGATTTCAAATTGTTTATATGCATTGCATACTATTCCACTGCAGCGCAGGCAGGCAAGCTAGCACAAAATACAGTATGGCCTCACCAGTACCCACTATAGTTACAGTGAAAACACATATAGCATTCTTTCCTTATTACACTAAATGGCACATTACCTTGGAGATGTTTTCTTTTACATTCTAGGTGGCAACTTATTGATTAGCGGAAGACTTCAGAGCCTCTCCCTCCCATGCAATAATCTTTATAATTTCACATTTCTAAATGCTAAAAGTGTGCTAATGCAAGTGGGGAGAGTTTCCTTTGCTATTTCATATACTTACAGAAAAAATGTTATCGATTCATATGCTCAGCTCTAAAAGTGCTTTGCAAAGGCCATAAGCATTATTATTTTCATTTTAGCAGGTAAGAAAATGGCACACAGATTGCCCAAGGTCACCCTGTAGACCAGTGAGAAAAATGGAATTAAATTCAGATCTTCTGGGGCCACGTGCAAAGACCATTCTGCTGAACTATTTTTAGAAGGTCAGAACCCTCCAAATGAAGCATGGCCATGATACACAATCCATTATCACAGTGTAAAGTTCACTTTATGATATTTAAAACAATTTTCTCTAGTCCCTTTTAAGGGCTCTAGGAACAAAGTGAGTTCTTTGCGTTAACAAAAGAAGAGCTGAAAGTAGCAAAATTTTAAAATATCAAACTGGAGAAATTTAGACCAATTTAACTCCTACATCCAGAACTCTAATGATATTAATAATCCATGCACTGAGTCTGGCAGTAGCTGAAGAATTTGTTCACACAAATTCTGAGCTGAACTCTAGGTCACTAAGATAATCTTCTTTTACGGTTTAACAGTGGCCACAGAAATATATTCTTAATCAAAATTAATACACTTTTGGGGAAATCCATCTACCTAAAGAAGAAAGAAAAAAATGTGTTAAGATTTACTAATCATGTAATAAAATTTGAAATTTCAGTATGTGCCACAAAAATATCAGGTTGATAGTCGAGAGTCAGTTTGGAAATGCACTTTCTCATTTGTATTCAATACTTGGAAAGGGCAAGAGGACAGTGTCATGTTCACATTACAGCTATGAAAGCAAAGCAAACAGAATTAAATGATGAACTTAAAAGAACTACTCAAGGGCACTTAGCAGAAATCCCTTTCCACAAAAATTACCAAAAATAATAACGAACGGCTCAAATCTGCTTTCATTTACCACTCTGCATATTAGCTTGCATATTCTTTATGTCACTAGAACTGTTTTCCTCTCCAAGTATTCTTTTTACTGAAGTTCACCGTGATCTGAAAATACAAGTCTTTCCCTTAACTCCCTCATATATCCGCAATGCATTTACCTTGAGGTTTAACTGGTGAGACCTAAAAAATATATTAGTACAAAGAAAATGAAACAAATGACCTCACATAAATAGCAATATATAGTTCATATATTCAGTGATTTTTTTTTCTGTTTGCTAAAAGAAAATTGTAATTAAAATTTTCTAAGGGGAATATTAGGGTTTTATTTCAGTAATGTTGACAATATATGGCAAATGATAATCAGTTTTATCCTTCACTTTGCATGAGTAGCTCCTGCTGCAGTCAATATGCATAGACTGGTTTCAAAACAGTTTTCTTGTGGCTCCTAGTACGTTGTTCCTTACAAGTCTACCAAAATTGAGAGAAACATTGCTGGTAGGCACAAAATTTTGTAGTAAAATATGAAGTGTGTTCTTTCTTTCTTTCTTTCTTTTTTTCTCTTTATTCTGATATATATTTTGGAATTCCTTATTTAGGCTTTTCAGTTATTTACTTTTAGAAAACCAGGGGGTAGACAGTGCATAGCTGGAGAAAAAAACAAAAACAAAACAAAACAAAAAAACAGAGAATGGAGGTTTGGGACACATCCTTGACACCGTAAGTCTCACAACCACAACTCAAGCATGACTGCTGGTGACTGCCACATCACTGTCCACCGTAACTGTTACTTGATCCACCTGAAGGCATCCAGTGCATTATGCATTTTGTTCTCAGCCTCACCTGCTGGCAGGGGTTGTGCAATTATAATACTGCTGCCAATTAGGAAAGAAATCCACAGAATTTTTCCTCCCATGAGCACTTCTGAAGCACTTTATCTTTCAGGGACTCAGGCTACAAATAAAATTCTATCTTATGTGAAATTTAGTACTTTTATATCAAAGCTACAATTAGCATTAATGAAAATATATCTTTTCCATTTCCACAATTAACAGCTATTGCTATATAACAGCTGCATGGATTTGGGGACTTATTCTGCACCCTCCGCTTTACCAGAGCCGCTATAGATGACTGAAGACTGCAACCTTAGACAGGGTAGGTAGTATTCAGTCTACCCACAGCATCCCATCAAGCATGGCTTCTATGTTAAAAATTGCTAGTGCTAAACTGGGCCTCATATCTTGTAAGAGTTGTAGAGGATGCAGTGCTGAAACTGAGCGTTTGGTGCCTGACACCATCAGCCACAGGAAATTCATCAGCATGATAAGTGTTCCCCTCATGCAGTATCAATAGCCATCTTTCTTAGGCAGTATGGAATTAATCCTTCACTTGCCGCAACTTTTCCTTGGTCACTATATCTTACTTCACTAGGTCTTGGTGACAAATGGACAGGATGTGCTGCAGAGGAACCTGGCACAGAGGAGACAAGGCAGTGCAAACAGGCGCACTGTAACCCACCCACTACCTGCCTCTCTGGGATGTCAGCACTGCTGTCACCTGCTGCTCAGCAGAACGATGAAACGTCCCAAGCCTTGAGAGAGAAAACTGGAGCTTTTCCCTCGGTTTCACACAAGGGAGTTACTCGATAAGGGAGGCCACCCAGGCACGGCAAGAGCAGAGGGCTCCAGTTGGGTAGGTGAGCTCGCACCCCACGCTGGGCTGCCTGGACAGAGCGCTGCACAGCAGGAGACGTGGAATGCTTCAAGTTTCAGCCTGTGGTTGTCTGAAGCAGTCCAGCCCAAACAAGTCTGAAAATGACAGCCCTCTCAAGAGTACATTAATAGTACACGTTAGACCGAAATTTCTGCACCTTCTTTGGAGAAAGATTTTCCATGGCACTCATCTGGAAAATCTGGGGGTTTGACTTATATCTTGGAGTCTTTATGCTTCCTTAAAAAAACATACTGACATTTAAGCAGTGTATTCTTTGGAAATGTTTAAATATATCACATTTTGCAGAAATAAGAAGGCAAAGGGGCTTGCAATTACCTTTGAAACACTTTTCAAATTTGAAAAACTCCTGCCATTTCTGTGATCTTTGATATTTGCTTCAAATATCACTAGTAAACCTATGCCTAACAGTAAAACCTCATTTTTCTGGACTGCTCAAACAAATGATATTTCTAAAGTGTGCTCATGCCACATTTTCCATCACCTTCTTGAGATACATCTTTGCAGTTTTCCACCCTCAGTCCTCTGGAATTTTCACCCTGGAAGACAAAAGTTCCCGTGGTGTTGCAGCTACCTTGCTGACAGCTTGAGCAGATTCAGGAAAGTTCTCAACTCTCTCAAGTTTCCTAAAACGTAACAAAATTACAAACCTTGGTTGTATCAAGTATAGATCCTGAACTTATAACTGGTGGAAAAATCTAATCATTGTGTCTTTACAGCTACAAAATCAAGAAGCATTATCTACTTTTAGAATATCTAAGGCAGCACTTCCTGCATTAAGAGCAGGGTTAGGATTGGCAAGGTCATCATGAGACACTTGTTGCTGTTTTCTAACTTCTGTCCAATCAGCAACAACATAGAAATACCACACACATCCATTTTGCACCCTCTGTGGTTGTGCTGCATGGCAAACAGTGATTGGAAGCAAACGTATTTACAGCCCAATTAAACCAACACATTTACCAGCTAGTCCAGCTCAGGAAATCCCTTGACTTCAAATCAAATGCACAGGTGCACATGACAGCTGTCAAGATTTAGCAAATTAAATAGCCTATTATATATGCCATACTTCAAGCTCTGAAGGATACCATTCCTATATGAAAGCTACAGGATTTGTGAATGCTCTATGTAGTTAAATAAAAACATAGTTCTGACACCCTAAAATGTAGGGGTTAAGACTTTAGGAAAAAATTAGGCATGCAAAGTGTCAGTCAGTTACAAAGAATTTTTATATTTGCAAATGAACAGGTTATTCGTTAATGCAACAAGGCAAGTATGGAAAATATGTGACATACTGCATTCTCTAGTATTTTGCATCTCTTATTTCCATTAACACTCGATGAATACACAATCTGAATGCATAGAGAAGAGACGTGAGGATGACTGTCAGCAGCACCAGAAATTTTAACAAAAGTCTGGCATTTAAATCAAAAGGAATGCATACTCTGGCTAGAATGAATCAGAATTGGTTCCCAACCAGAAGCTGTGCCAAATCACTTGAATTTACGCCCAGTGGCAATTGTGCGATAGCTGGAAGTTTGGATGCACATCCCTCATTGTGAGTATGGTCATACTAAAAAGGGTGAATTAAATCAAAGCAAAGCTTCTTTCAGCTGGATGTCACGGCCAACAGAAATGTGCTCTAGTTCAAAGCAGAAGAGCAGACAGCAACACTTGTTGCTAAACACCAGCAGGCAAACATAAGACCTGAGGCAACAGTCCACATGTGGATGGGATCTGTATCACTGATAGGATGGAAGAAACTATTCCGTTTTCCAGATTATTCATCTCTCTTGTTAGCAAAAGAGAAACCAGGGCGGGGAGACTATACATTCTATTCTGTGCTTCACGTAAAATGGAAAGATAGAAGACATTGTTGGATGTTGGACAATCACATAAAACAGTAACAGATGGAAATTCTTGACCTATCTGACCTAATGAATCTGACACAAAGGTAAAGTTGCTGTTGTACCTGCTTCTATTAACCCAGTGTGATTCACCATGGAGAAAGAGAACAGATCTGGGTCAGAAAAGCTGCTTTGAAAGATGACCACGGATCCATGGGCGTTCAAGCAGTAGAAATCCCCCATAAAATGTGACACCTCCAAACATTTACTAAACACTGTGGCCAGGAAAGCTTAGAACTAAGAGCTGCTCATTTTTAAACTGCCCTGAAGTGTCATCAACCCCCAGGCAAAGAACAGCGAAGGGGTGGAGGGTGAAAGCATCAGCACCTCACCTCCGCTTCAAGGTAGGCTCTTAGAGTCAAGACCCACAGCCTGAGCTGCAGTAGTAAAAATGAATCAATCACCACATATACATAACAATATATTTGTGAATACATATATGGGTGCATATTTATGCTGCTGAATTTATATCACCCTCATGAAAAACATCAGTGCAGTTCTACTTCTTGTGGATGTTAATAGATATTCTGTTCATCATCTGTAATGAATTTTTCTTTATTAATTTTTTTTTTCCTGTGCACTGTCCTATTTTGTCAGCCTATGGCTTGGTGTCTTTGTTTCTCTGATGAAGTTCTCTCTTCTCAAACAGCAAGTTTGGACCTCAGATATTCCAGTAAATTATTACAGGAGAGAATTGGTAATTAAGTTTTAACAAGATTTAAATGATATTAAAAACAGGCAGTTAAAAGGAGACACCGCCTTGGGCTTTGTTGTAAATTTGTATAATTATTTTTAGTCCTCTAGAGGATGCATAATTATGTTTCTGTATTTATAAAAATACTGCCCTGGAGGCAGCAAAATGAATTTTATAGTCTACTGATTTGCATATTAATGTTAGTTGTGTAGTGTCAAATGTATTTTCTAGCAAATAAATGTTCAGAACAATTTTCAAAGTGTCCAAAGAATTTTATAGTATTCTCGCCCTGGTTAATTTACTTATTTTACATAAATAAATATATATACATATATACACACAGATATATGTAATAAATTATTTTACTTGTATGAGTATATTAACTTATGTACTTATGTAAGTAATATATATTTACTTATATAAGTAAATTAACCAGGACAAGAATATATATATAGATACAAATGTAAAATATAAATATCTTTATTTATACACATGCACTTCAAAAAGTTATTTTACTTATTAAAAAAGTATGTTCTATAAGGACACAGTAATAAACCAGCATAATGATAAGCAAAGTATAAGAACCCCCAAGAAAGAAATTAACCAGGAGAAATAAATAGAATATGTGTGGTTTTTAACAAGTTTTGCTCATAATAGTTTTGATAGCTAAGTTCTAAGTAAAGAGCCAGGATCTGATCGAAAACCCATTGAAGCCAGAAAAAACTTCAACTGATTGAAGTTTTTTTTTTTTTTTTTTTTTTAAAAAAAAAAAAAAAAGTTCTGTACATTAGTCTTCCTAGAAAATCACGATCACTGCCAAAGATCATTCCCTTGCTCACTGACCAATTGTCCTAAGATACTTTTTAGAAAGAGAATAATAACCAGAATACCTAGTACAGCCCCAAATCACCATCAGAAGGCAGGACTGTCACGTCCAAAGTTTTCATCAGCGGACAGGAATGATTGGTTCAGTGATGAGAGATCATGCCAGGACATGGAGTTCTCTCTTTTTGCTACAAAGAACAGGGGTTTCATAAAGATTTTTGCTCTCATTTATAAGTCTCCCTGTAGAATTCTAAAAGATTCTAGTAGTCTTTCCCCTGCATTTGTTTGGCCATCTGTTATTTTTAAGCGATGTTTTAAAAGCCGGACCTTCTACTCCTATACACTGGGTGATATAGGTTTTCTGTGCCTGTTTAAACAATGGCAGAATAATAACAATAATGATATCATACAATTTTAGGATCCAATAGTGTTTTATATATGTAGAGAAAACTCTTACTAGCATTGTCAAAACACAATAAAATCTTTGGGAGATTTCCTTGAATGTGGAACTTATATCCGTAGTCAACAGTAATCAATTTTGTTATCAAGACAAATCCATTGCTCTTGCAGTTTATCTCCATATGGAGCTAATGTATTGTCAACTGAAATTAAGTTGTGTTATTATCATGGAAATAATGATTATTATAACAATCTTAAACAATTATTTGGATTAGAAACTTGTCCTATTGTCCAAGTTTATAAAGGGAGCTAAATATAAATGTTGTGATTTTCCACACACAGTGGAGCTGAGATGCTTATTGTGTGCCAAAAATTAAACGAGTAAGTGCTAAGTGTCCAATAGTAGCAGATCAGGTAAATTTTACAAAAAAATTGTCAGTCAACTAATTACTTGTTCTGAGCAATACTTTTTATGTCCTAAAAAAGCTGACTGCATATTTAGAAGTACAATTTTCATGAAATTTAATTCAAGGAGATATTAATGATCATTATTTAACTGTGACACAAAGCTGTCAGAGCAGTGACACTCTTCTGTTGTCCCTTGCAAGCAAAACTCCTGATATGTGATCTTCTGACCTATATACACATATATGCTCTTTAACCAGAGTGTCTGAAGCAAAGGCGAGACATATTTTCAAAACAAAAGTATAACAAAAAAGAAACAGTCAGGACTCAGTATAATGCTTTTCTCATGCTTCAAGGTTCATAGCCAATCATGTAATCATGGGGATTACACAAGGTGGACTGATAAAACAGGCACAGAAAATTCTTCCCTTTTTTTTTATTTTTTTAATATGTAAAATGGAGAAATCTTTTGAAGGTTACTGAGATCATTTGCACTTAGAATTTTGTACCTATAATCAAGTGCTGTAAATAAATTAGCAATGTCCTACAGGAGTTCTATGGAAATTGCCCTTACCCAAGTGCTAAGCATTGGCTTTGAGACCAAAGAGGACCTGAAAACACCCAGGTCCTTGGAGCACTGGAATGAAGAAAACAAATGGCATTACTGGCAATAGATCAAATGTTAGCATTGAACCACACATCTGCTGAGGAAGTCATGACATCCTATTTGCACTAGCTTTATTGTGGCTGTGAAAGGACAGGCTGCAAAACCGCCTGATTCAGTATGAGGTCTGCAGGCAAAGCTTCTCTTTAAAAATCTTTGATTGTGTTTGAATCGGCATAATAAGTTGTACTGGTATAGAGCTCTGTATATATGGGGTTGCTATGTTTCTGACTCAGGAACACATGCCAGAAACTGTATTTAATGTCTTGTTATATCATAATTTATAATATATAAAGTAGAGACATAAAAGTGTGTTTAATGTTAGCAAAATATACTTAGCCTTTGTTTGTAGAGCAAACCTTCCTTAACTAGAGGGTAAAGTCTTAGGGCAGGACCTATTTTTCTTCAGGGTGTTGCTATCTATATTTCCAGGTTTACGAATACAAAGCCATAACTAATATTACATTTAAAAAAAAAAAAAAAAAAGAGAGAGAAATATATGGAAGTAGTACCTGTAAAGATGTTGTTCACCACTTTCCAGTCTTTGCATTTTAAACCTCTTCTCTTCCTCCCAGAGTTTGATACGAGTTTCATTAGTTACAGAAAGCTCTTGGGTGTTGCACAGTGATAATGGTTTTACTCTGCTGGTACATGATGCTTACTTCATTAATAGTCATAAGGGCAAATGCAGTGAAGTGGCTGATGGAAGTCCTCACCTGGGGCTAAAAGTAAATGCAGGGCAAATATCATTATTTTTACACATACACAGCCCATTCAACCAGCTCATAAGAGTGTTGTGGGAAAACATGTTCAGAATTGCTGTTTGATCCAATGTTTCTTTTAAACTGATATTAATAATGGGACACCAGCTAGCGCTTCACTTGACTCTGTGTGTGGCAGAGGGAGCAGGGACAAAGAGCAGATGAAGAAGTGGCCAAAGGCACCTTGCTTCCCCCTTCAGTCAACTTGCAAGAAAAGTCAGTCACAGCTGCAGGGCTCTGGGTCACCACGTCTTGCGGCCCTGGGCTGCAATGCCCCAGTAAAGGATAGAGGGGAAGAGCACTATCCTTGCTGCAAACAGGCTCAGTTCACTGAAAGAGACTTATCCAAACTCAGGAGTGATCCCAACTCCTGGAATTTCTTGAGACACTACGACTTCGCTTTCTGGGTTGTTTGCATTGTGAACCATTGCACTGTAGGAGAAGAAAAGGTAAAACTGCTCCTAGGGATATCTTTGATCTGCACAAAAGCAGCATTGCAAACAGACACTGAAAATCAGGTTACACATAACAGTGCCTGTGGGTACCTATTTAGCAAAACTGCTAAGGTACTATAGAAGGCTGATTTATTACCAACATCTTGTTCCAGGAGTTCGCAGCCCTGTTCAGTACGCCGAATGTCTCATTATACAGAATCTGCACCTCTGGTCTCCTTCTCTAGGTGGTGGCGTTCTGAAGTAATACATCACGGGCTTCCATACCATGGTGATGCATCACCAGAACACATTGGAAAAAACAGCTGGCTCAGGCTCTCAATCCTTGGCGTCCAGCAACAGCTGACTGTGATGATGTATTACATGAACTCTTCAGTCTATCACTGTAATACATCAAAGCAAGGCACTGGTCTGAAGGTGTATTACTCAAGGAAGGCAAAGCTGAGTGAACATGTCCAGGACAGAGGTTCTAGTTTAATTATGAACAGAAGTTACAGTACGCTGCACAGAAAACGTTTCTTAGCTTCGAAATTTTGGTGCATTGGTGAAATATGATTTGTATTCACATAGATGATATTACAAGAGAAGGTCATATTGCAATTGTCATTACGCAGTTGGAGATGAAAATGGCCATCTTGTTGCAAGGGGTGCGGCAGAGAGAACGTCTACACTGTTCTCTGCATTTAGCCACAGTTTCCATTTTGTTCAAAACACAGGAAATGCCTCAAAATGTTCTCTCTGTATTGGATTCAGAGAGTTAGAGCATGAGCTGCATTCTTCATCTGCAAACCTAGAGATGAGAGGCAGGGCCTGACATGATGGATAACTAGTTAGAACGAAGGCAGCAGGAATGTCAAAAGTATTATTCCTCAACATTACTTCAGTAATACAGCTGGCTCACTACTGTTGTGCCTGCCTCAAGCTCCAGCTTCCTTTTCACAGGGCTCAGCACAGCTCCTCCCAGGGTATACCACAGCCTTCACATCGCACTACATTCTGTAGTATCAGCCTCTGAGCTGATATTCGCCTACCTGTCATACTGCTAGCTAAATGCATTCAGCAGCACCCTTAGATCTGAACACCTTTCTAATCAAAATTCCTGTAAACTCATTCCAACCCCTTCCTCTTCTGCTACAATATCTACAAGAAGGAAACTTCAGTTATTTTGCTGTAGACAAACAAACCAGGTCATGGCATGACACTATTTTAATTCATATCTTCCCTTCTTCCTCTGCTATTCTCCCTAAGAGGCAGAGAAAACCTTTTTTAGTATGAGTTGTAGCATCTGAATTTATATTACTAGTAGAAAAAAACCCACACAGATTAATTTTATAATGAATGGGGAAACTGAGGAATGTACACTTTTCTGCTACTTGTTTCAGTCTAGTAGACGTAACCAACATCTAGTGTTCTGCAGTGGGTATTCCAGAACACAAGCAGGTATGAGCAAAACAGGCAGCACTGCTGTATCAGATAACAGTGCATAGGCACTGTGAAGCAAACATATATGTGAGGGTGGGTATTTCAGCAGTGTGCCACCCTTGTTAGGACCATTTTAGCCCTATGTTGCTACTTACAAGACCTAAACAGCCATATACATTAAAGATACTGCTCCACTGATACACATGACAAGAACCCCCTGAATAAAACAGCTGCCCTGAATGCAGCAAAAGCAGATTAAAAGTGTTAATGAGAATGGACTAACATAGATCCAATACAACCACTTTTGTAAGCCTTAAAAGCGATTCAGCGCAGTATAGATTTAGTTGTGAATGCAGATGACGTGTCCTTTGCTGCACTGGCTTTGTGGGAGTGTGTGAGTGAGGATTAAGGACAATGGAGTCATGGCATGACATGTATAAACACAAAATCACAGGAAAGAGAGGAATTGATTAATGGCTGATATCCCATAAGGATACCTCACTAAGGGGACAGGTGATACAGCTGCAGAGAAGGAGCGTGTCTCAGTGAAAAGATCTTCTTTCACTAGCTTGTTGGTTTTTAGAATATGAGCCCTACGGAATTCACCTATTCAGTATGAGCAGAGGACACTCCTTAGCAGCAGCACAGCCACCTGTGCCCTTTTTGTCACACAACATGGGAATTACTGTGACCTCCCAATTTTTTCTTACTGACACAGTAACTCCGTGTGTCCCAGTAGATAAGAACTTGAATTTTGTCACTGGAAGGTTACGTGGAATGATTAGAAATGTTATGCTGTTAGCCATTTCCCAGGGCCAACTTCACAGTACTTACAGCAGAATAAAAACAAAAATAAGAACAGGATACTGTTTAAACACATTGTTCAAGTAAAATCAAGAGAGTAAGAATATACATGGTAGTTGCACTTTGTATCTGTTCAGTAGAAGGGCTAAGCAGTGTAGCTACTTGTGGTTTATCCACCTAAAGGTCCAGGCCTGTCTTTGAGGGCCAGCTCGGGCCCACTGCTCAGGCTGAGTGACGCCTGCTGGAAACTTTGCACAGAATCACAGAGCAAAGCTTGACATAACTGACCTTTGTGGCAGGAGCTGCAGACCCCCAACCCTGTCCCTCTGCTGCACCTGGTAAATCCTGAAGGGAATAACCTGGAAAAACAAAACAAACCAGTTTCTGAAGAGTACTGAAGGACTTTACTGTTCCTTAGACAAGACAGAAAATAGCAGAAAGTTCTTTCCGTCTTCCTCTCATTGTCTTATGTGACTTCAGAGGGCAAGTGACCAGCTGCCTGAATGGGTCTAATACTGGAAGTTTTCCAGAATATAACTGTTATGCTTCTGAGCACTACCTTCTTATCAACACAGCTATAAAAATAGCAGTTATAGCGTATACCTGTTCACACGTGTAAAAAAAAAAAGCATTTTAATGACAGCACTGACCCCATTCACTAGCCCAGGACATACCCATGCAGTAGGTCATTTCTGAAAGATGATAGAATCAAACCAAAGAAACACTCAAATAGTTGAATTTTCTCCTGACTTTCACCAGCCAGCAAATTCAAGGCACTACTGAGCAAATCAAGGTAAACTAAAACCTCATCTAGAAGTCTACTCGAAGTTTTTGCAACATTTAATTCTGGCACTCTCTGCAATATCTGTGCTCCATTGTTATGTAGTATTTGGTCAGCTGAGTTACTATATCGTTCCATTTCCAAGAAAATAATTTCTTGCACTATACATAATCTTCACTTCCATATTATAAATCAACTTAAGCTCAGAGATATTACTAGAAACTTATTGTTACCTTTTTCAATGTACTTTTGAATACCAGCATTCCCCAGCCACAAGTGTCAGCATATTAAGTGCTGTTCAGATATTTGAACATAATACATTCCATTTCTAAGGCTTCCGTTGTATTACTAGTATGATAATTATTACAGCAAATGATAAAATACTGCAAAATTGTTTTCTCCCCCCTTAATAACATAAATAAAAGGAGCAATTAATTTCCTACAATAAAAACAGGCAATACAATAACGTACAAATGTGGAGTTTCTTCATTATTGCATCAAATTGCAAAACGGAAACATATAATTTCAAAAGGCTCATAAGCAAAAATGGAAACACAGCTGATGTTGCGTCAGCACGTAGTACAAAACTGTGAAGCTTGCACAGCTCACAGCAAGTCTCCTCAAATGAAACAGTTCAGTTAACATTTCTTATGAAAACATAACAGAAAGAACCTTCTCCTTCCTACAGGCCTTACTTCCAAAATGTAAGGAAATTTTCCAGGATGTTACCTCCATCCATCCATCCATCCATCCATCCATCCATCCATCCATCCATCCACCCACCCACCCATTTTTATTAGCCTATAGCATCAGCAGTTATTTTAAAACCTTGCTATCATATGTAGCTAGAGCTATAACTCTAATCAGTGCATCTAGGATATTCTAATCTGTGCACAATAGGATATTCAAATGGAGCCCACATACTTCTAACTGATGCATCTCCCACTTTGCACCACATATTTGCCAGCTGTATTTTTTAAACCCTCTGTTTCCTCATTGGCATTTTAGTTCGTTTGGTTTTAGGTTGCTGAGGAAAGGTAACACATTTTCTTTGACATCTTGTGCAATTTTACAAGTATTCAGGGCACATTCCCTGCTTTGCATGGAAAATGTATTTGCACAGTTGTCAGGATGATGGACAGGGGGAGAATGATAGGAAAGAGCACTGATCTTTGCTTGTTATTACATACAATAGCCCAGCAGGAATCATGATGTGTTGGTGAGACAAACTGTGTCCCATTCTGGAACATATTAAGTTTGTCTCCAGGACACACATGACTTCACTAGGGTGTCTAACCTCATTCATAATAGATGCTAATCTTTTCAGGGCTGACTGATGACAGCACTTCCTGCCCTTCACGGAATTAGAGCTGGGTTTTATCAAAGGACTCAAACTGCCTGCTAATTAGACTAATTCCCTTCATCATGAATTATTTATTTCCATTGGTAACCAATCACTGTGACATTAATGGGTTCTGCTCAACTTAGTTTCATACTAATATACACTATAAGTTAAATGTTTAAAAACTCCTGATACTTTACTCCAGGTCAAGTGTATCTTAACATAACTCTTGATGTTTCCAGTAAAGTTTTGATCGTTAAAAACTGAAGAGAGTACTACTAAGAAAAAAGAAAAAAAAAAAGAAAAAGAAAATGAAGAGTGATTTTTAAGCTTTGAAATGAAGTTTTTTCCCCCCTAGTATAATGTAATATATACAAATATTTTAAAGTTAATATCAGATCTCTCTTCTCTGCTGAAGGGCTTTCAAAGCATTTTGCAGAATTAAGCACATATCCTCACAGAATGCGAAGTGCTTTTTATTTCAAAAAGCCATACCTACTGCAAGAAGTTTTGGGGTTGTACTACCCAGACTAAGTGTTGCATTTAGGTAGCAAGTATGAAATATAAAAAAAAAAAAAAAAAAAAAAAAAAAAAAAAAATACCAGCACTGCAGCCCGCATGCCAGTATACAGCAGAGAATGGGTCATCAGTGAGATGGAAATGGGAAAAATACAAAATGTTATTCTGGGATGTCCTAGCAGCAGGATCCGAGCAGGACACCAGAGGTCATTTTCCATCTACTCAATACTTGCAAGGTTTCAGCACAAGAATTGATGGCTGGGTTTTGGCACTGCAGTTCAAAAATTACATAGACCACTGGGAGGAAATCCACAGGAGAGCAAGAAAAACACAGAGCAGTTTAGAACACATGACCAATGGGGAAACACTGAAAATAATGGTAAGAAAAGGGAGTGTGATGACATCTTCACTTATCTTCACTTACATAAATGGATGTTATGGTTAAGCTGGTCAGCTGGTCATCAATATTCTTCATATCCACAAAAACAAAAAACAAACAAAAGACACTAGGAAATAATTGCTCAGGTTTGCAGACATGAAGATTTAGTTGAAAAATCTGAGGAAAGGCTTCCCAGTTGTAAGGTGACAGAAGCACAAGATCAACAGAGAAGGGGGTGGAATTTCCCTCCTTAAAAGGTCTAGATTTGAAGGTCAGCTGATTGTTAGGGAAGGTTTTAGGTGTATGTGAACTCAGTCACAAAATCAGTTTCCAAACCAGAAAGAAATTTTACCTCAGTTACCACCCCACAAACTCCTCCTCCTCCAACTTGTTCAAAATTTGACTCAAATGAGTCAATTCATTTGACTCAACTGTTTGGTGATCAAGCCTGAAAGACACAACATACCACTGTTTCTTTGACCTTACCCTTGAACTTCTGATATTTCAACAAGATTCAAAGACTTTCTGCATGTCATCAAGTTGGACTCATACATACATACTCATGAATAAATGGTGCACATTCTCATTCATTTCATGAAGTCAGTCACACATCAGGTTTTATTCCAGCTTGATTATCTTGTCTGTGAAACATTAGAAAAAATGTATACAACACATCAGAAAGATCAATAAGAGGCTTGTTTGGGGTAATTTTTGTCCTGATGAATTGAGCTTAAAATAATAAATTGCAGAAGACACCTGGAGAGAATTGCCTATATTCCTTAGCCTAATAAAGACTTGGACTACAGTATTTCAGACAAATAGTCTTTCATGTGATAGCCATAAAAGAATGCATATCTTCCTAATCCATAGTGATAACACAGAAGTTAGATAAAAATAAATAGAGATGATACTCAATAAGCACATGTACATTTCTATCACAGTGAGATACTTTAGCTGTGAAAATAAAGGTGCTATTTTTCCACTGTTGAAATAATACAGAATCAATGAGAGGCAACTGTGAGCCTCAATGGCATCAAGGGGTTTCTGCTGACATTCTTCAAACCAAATGAGCATAGCTCTGCTGGATTGAGATGTCACCAGAAACCCCAAGATGGCATTACAGCCTTGTTTTTCTAAGTCGTGTTTTCTTGCAATAAACACATCCAATTGGCTTTTTATTTTTTTCAAAGAAAGCTTTTTCATTTCTTTGCCCTTTCCCTCCTGATTTTTTTTCCAGCCTATCCACCCTGCTCTGCTTTCCTTCCTCCCTCTTCCCGCTCTTCTCCTCCCCCACCTCAAACATCCTCCTCTTACCTTTCACTCCAGTCTTATTTATCTTCTTTTTATCTGCTGGTTCTCTGACCCCCCCAAATCAAACCATTTCTCGACTGGGTGACTTTGCTGAGTGTGTTAGCAGTGCTCCCTAATGTCATTTCAACAATACGAACTATGGATAGACTATGCTATTCAACCAACAGAAATGTCACTCATGTGCCATTTGTTCTTCGTGTAAAATAAGAGACTGCAACTAGCTCCTGATGAAGCAACATAAAATAGCTTTCATTTCAGAGCTAATAATACCTGACACTTGAACAGAAACTTCCAACCAAAGTTCTCACACCATTTTATAGGTTTTAATGAACTACGTCTTGCAAGCGTATCCTGACAAACAGGCTATTCCCATTTCACAGACGGAGATAACTGAGGAAGAAAGAGAGGGGTAATTTGTTATTACAATGTCTCTCAGGGCCCTGTTGTTCATTGTTGCATTCAAAGAGTTTCTATCACTGGCTTCAAGCCAACAATAAGTAAATAACATCAAAGAGCACTCAGATGTTCCAAGTCCTAGTTTGTTATTTTAATAATGAGAAATCCTTTCTCTTTACATAGCAAAGCATAGTCTCCTTGCAAGTTTCAGCACAGACACCTTTTGGGACATTTTATTTCATAATTCTAATTTGTGAGTTACTAGGGAAAGGGAGCTTTTATGCCAAATTGCTTTATCATCATAAATTAAAGCCAGCCAATCAACTTTGAATCTATCCTTTTTTGAGGAAGTTTGTAGGAGATGCTTTTTTTTCTTTTAAGAAAAGTCCTCAATACATATTAACAGAAATTTATCTTTCACCATCATGAAGACCAGTTAAGATCAAGAAATAAGAATTCACAAGACAGAAGTCCCTTACAAATACATTTTTAAAATAATTTGGGAAAGGGGTAACTATGGTTTACTTGTACTAACAATTAAAATTATGAGTGTGTGCAGTGTTATTCAAACTTCTCCTGGCCAGGAGCAAGGACACTAAAAAGTGCTATGAAGAACATAGGGACACTAGTGAAATGCAGAAGAGGAGCAGAGTAATAAGTAATGGGTTAGGCCATCAAGGATTCTTTTTTTTTTTTTTAAACAACAAAGTTTGCACCACTTTGTTACATTTAAGGTACAGAATCAAATTAAAGCAGGATAAACATGCAGGATTTGTTAAGGAACAGGGAGGGAAGGGTTAAAACAGAATTGTTTGTTTGTTACTATAGAAAATCTGCATAATTAAAATCATTTTTCAGCAAAGATGAAAGGGTAGAGATGCCCAGTTTCTGAATCTAAGCATAACATATTAGGAAGTAATAAAGAATCTTGCATGGATTTTATATGTGTGTGTATATATATTTTTGGCTTTGTTTTGTTTTAAATCCTTGTCACAAAAGAGTCAAGGAAGCACAACAGGATACATTTGCACAGGTAGTCACAGGATATTTCATAGGACTGAGTGAATAATTGTGTGGGATGCTAGGGCAGTGGAGCACAACCAGACAGACAGGTTATTTTGAGAAGCAAAGAGAGCAGGAGAAAGTTAGCGTTGTGGGTCTGGGAAATCAGATGTGTGGGACAAAGAGGGAGAAGGGAGCAGAAAAAGATAATCAGCCAGGTTGAGCAGCCACTCATCGTGATGTGCTGCAGGGTAATGGAGGAGGATCACTGGACTGAAAACAAGGGGAGCTACACTGCACTAGGCACTTCTGGCAGCTGAAGAACATAATTTGTTCCCTGTTTTTTAACAATATCATTATGCATGTAGCACATAAAACCACCTCATTTAAGAAGAGGATTTATCTCTCCTTGTTCATGGATGACACCTTGAAGGCAATGCTGACTGAGTCACTCCTATATTATGACAATCTAAAAGCTGTTTTAAATTTAGCTGGAATAAAGTTCACTGCAGGTACCAGGTGCTATGCCACAATATATATCATCTGATATGTGATAATAAATTATCTATAAGAATAAAACCATTGTCTCCAGTACAACCTCATAAGCATACCCTCATATGAATCTATATCTGCCTCAATTACTCCCAATCCTAAATCTGGAGGTACTGGAGATATAGCAGTATTTACAATGCTTTTGTATGTCCCATCTATCAAAATGAACATCCCCATTTGGATTCCTTTATACAACATCATCCCCATCTTCCAGACTAGATGAAGGAAAAGGAGGTATTTCACAGGGTGTATTTTTGCTTTACAACTTTTAACTTATTTTCAGACCAGAATCAACATTTGTATTCCATTTCTTCTCACAGTCTTCTTCCTCTGACCCATTATTTTACCTTTCAACAATCTTACATGTTCTTGCTATGGGTGACTTCCAAGGACAATCAGGATTTCCTGGTTAAGTGGCTGTTTCACAAGTTTGTGGCTCACAGTTGCTCCCAAAAGTCAGCTAACTTGTTTATCCCTTCAGTAAAAGTACTCTCCTCCTCTTTAGAGCTGATGAGATAGGAATTATAGACACCTGCTAACCATAAAATTCAGCTGCTGCTTTTGAAATAAAAGAACAAGTCTGTCATTTGTTACAAGCCACCTACATGCATGAAAAGCACCTGCGCAAATTCTGTCTGTGATGGATTCTTTGCAAAGCCTTGCTTTGGAATCAGCCTCCTTATTAAAATGAGCAATTAGACAGCTCCAACAAAACCAGCATCATTTCTGCTCCACATTTGCACATCTCCCATCAGAAGGAAGCTCACATCTCATTGGGCTTTTGGACTTTATCAGAACAATCATGTTGTGCAACAACAAGAGAGAGCCAAGATTTTTAAACACTTGTTCAACTGCAGAGAACACTGCCAGCCACAACCATAATTTGGGGGTGGCAAGCACCATCTCCAGAATTGTCTTCAGAGGAGTGACTATTTTGGACGTTAACTAGCATAGCATTTAAGCTCACCAGAATTCCAGGCAGGTGACAAAAGATTCCTGCACAGTTAGTTGTGCGCCTGATAGTTCCTACGGCAATGTGAAGGTTAGGCCCATAATGAGTACTTTGAACAAGCGTCCATGGGTAAATCTAGTAAATGACAATGAAAATACTCCTTTCAGTTCCTTAAACTTCCCAATTCCAGAAAACTAAAAGCAGAAGAGATGTGTTTTTTTCGTAAGATCTAACTACGCAACTGATACCATTTCTGGAGACACTGGGCCTGTGAGAGTTACTATTTCGGTAAGAAGGAACCCAAAACCAAACCAAAACAAACAAAAAAAAAGCCAGAAAAAAAGAAAAAAAAAAAACAAAACCCAAACAGTGAAACTTTGATATTTATGCATGAGAAGATTTTTGAACCACTCAGTGAGTCATTTTATTGAGCAATTAACTTTCCTTTTTATGTAGATATCTCTTATTCGTCTGCCACCTTTTTAACAGTCCTTTGCATAAATTGGTAAAATAATTTCTCATTGCCTCAGAAACAACAGCTGCATTGTGAACTCCTGAATTGGCATGTCTTTGGAATATATTATAATAATTCAGAAACCGCTGCCATTGCTGTCAAGCTTTCATTCATACAACGGTTGCTTCACCACGCCGGCCTCCCTCCCCGCTTCTCTCCTGTTGCCGATCTCAGTTAGAGTGTCCAGCCATTCCCAGGGCTCTCCCAGCTCCCGCTGCCACCTCTAGTCGTAGCCCCCTCTCTGTCGAGCCCTTGACACAGATCTCTCTCCCCTGCCCCTCCCTAGGTCTGGCTCTCAGGAGCATTCTCAGTAGAATTAGACACAAATGACTTGTCTTGACTTTCAAAGGCCTTTGTGGCCTCTCCACTCTGCACTGACCCTCTCATGTTCAATATCAAAAGGTCATCTCTCGCTTCCAATTAGTCTACGAGGCAGGAACCTTGCTCTGAGTGCAGCGTTTTCAAACAAGGCCAGTCATGCTCCTTCCTCTGTTGCCCCTCACATTCGAGGAAGGAAGTGCCTGCAAGTATCTGCAAAGCTTTCACATTCCTGCTTTTTAAATCCCTCCTCAAAACTTCACTTTGCCTTCAGAAACCTCAGCAAAGGGCAGGCATTTCAGGTGAGTGAGAAGGCAACGCTGCCCCAAGGCACTGCGGGCTTCGCAGGGATCTCCCTGGCGTGTACCTCACTCGTGCCAGCCCTCTACAGCAGGTTGTAATTTTTGCTTACACTGTTTTCTTTTTTTTTTCTTTTTTGCTTGTTTTACAGCACCTAGCTGGCAGAGTTGTGGTTGATCACTAGAACTTCCGTGTCCACCAAAGATACTAAAAGAGCAACAGTAACTAGGAATCTACACGTCCGTGGTTCCTATGTCTCTGACTTGGCCACTTGGCCATTTTTAGTTCAGCTAGAAATCCCTATTGAATAGAAAATTCCTTCTCAGCTTCATGGTGGAACATTCTCATTTCAGATACATTTGTGAAATGTGACAAAACACAATTTAGCTAAGTTTGGGTAGATTTTCACAAATTTAGCAAAAAAGCTTTTCTTGATAACTTTCAAAACCTTGTCCCAACTAGAAATATTTAGATTCTCAGTGAAACAGTAACCAGTGCGCTTTTACTTGAGCAGATTCGCCCAACTTACCTCAGCATTTTTGTTGGAAATCAAACTTAGTTGCAGTTTTCCCAAAATTTCATCCAGGCAGGAAACAGGCAGGAAAATTTCATTCTGATAAAGCAATGAGTAATTGAAATTCTATTAAGTATTTAAACTCATTCATATGAATAACCAAAAACAGGCCTTTCAATGGGAAGTTTAAGGCAAACTGAGAGATGATGCTCCTAACTCCATTATTATAAACATAGAGGTTTATTATAAAGATAATTGTGGGTTGTTCAAGTGGAGGATAGAGATGTGTGGGAAGTAGTAGAACGGAGGTAGCCAAGTGAGTAGGGTGTAGGTGAGTAGCTGAATGGCTTAACTGTTAATTTTCTTGGGTTTTATTATTTACATTAATATGCAGAGAAGTGGGCTCTAACTCTAAGAACTTCTCAGAGCAGAGAAAAATCGTACCGAATGTGTATATACCAAAGCAAAATAGAGAAATGCTATGTTCTAGATTACGTAATTTTACTTGAAAATAGCAGCTTGTTAACAGAGGAGACCCTGCTGGATTTCACAACCTGGGAATGTAGCTTTTATGAAGCAAATTTTTCTTCAAGAAATGAGTAACAATGCCATTTGCTTCATACCACTGACATAATATTTAGCTCTGTCATTTAAATATAATTGCTCTATTTTTACAATGTTAGTGCTATTGATAAATGCAGATTACAAGGAGCAAGTAAATTCTCTACTTGTGATAAAGTGATTGTTTATTACAAAAGTAAAAAAGCTGACATTCATTCCACATTTTAGATTTAGAAAAGCAAATGTTACCATTACTATGGTAGCTTAGTTATGGCAATGCTTCTATGTTTTTGTGGTCTAGTATCTTTAATACTCCAGTGTAATCTACTCCAGTCATACTTGACAGAGAATAAAGATGGGTTTTCAAGGATCACAGCTTTCAAGTTGTGTGGAAATGCCCATTTCCTGTCTTGAGAGTAATCACACAGACAGAAAAAGACAATGATATTCTGAGTGGTATTTAGAGAATGAATCTAGGACAAAGTGCATGTTTCTGCCAAAAAACAGTTTTTCATGGGTAAATTCACCGTGTACCCAGAAATCCCACAGTGCTAGTGAAATTGCCATCTTTAGTGGGCATTTCATCCCCCTGGCAATCACAACTGCTGCCTTTTGCAGTGATAGGAAGCCATCACTTAAAAACAGCTTGTCTTTTTCCAGTGAATGAAGTATTTATACTGTTCTAAGAATTTGCAACCTCCATTTCCCCCAAAACTCTCTGGCACCTCTTTTATGAGCAATGTGGCAATATATGTATGTGTGTGTGTATATACATTTATATACACATATATATATATATATCTGTTTTTCTTAACAGATGTCAAATGTGATTATTTTGACTCCGTTGCCTCTACATCCTCTCCTCTGTGGTGAAATTCTTCCCATGCCAACCTGAAATGCTGAACTTGAAACTGCAGTCTTGAATTCCAAGTCCAGACAGTCATTCCAGATAATCCACAAGCAAGAATCTGCCTTTATGACATCTCAGTCAACAACATATTCATGGTGTCCCTTTCAGTACTTTGGCAAGGATGAGATCTGGCAGCAGAATATTCTGCAGCAAGAGCTAAAGACCCGCAAACTCTTTTCTTTTCCCTAAACAAGCAATGCTGTCCTGAATTTTGCCTTCTCTCTCTCTCCCTGTGCTTATGAGGGCTCTCTTTGTGCCTTCTGAGGAGGGTTATACATTCTGACACTGAAATACAACTTGGGTCTTAAAGGTGAGAAACTGAGAAATCCCGATACACATCTGCTTTTCTGGCTGGAAAGGTTTTAGAAATAAATATTACATGCTTTTGAGGTGCTTTTTTGACTTTTGGTTTTTGAGTCTTGCAATTCGAGCTCATTCAAAAAGTCTGTTCAAGCTTTTCTCTGCAGCCATGGAAGCAGCACAATTACAAGAGAAGGAGAAAATTATTGAGAGCAGGACAGAGAAAATGAAAGAAAGAAGAAATAAAAGAAAATAAAGAATGAAAAAGAAAAAAGAAAGAAAAAGAGCAAAAGCTAAAATTTCCAAGTAACCCCTTGTTTCTAGAGGTTCAGACTTTAAGGAGAACCTAGATAACAAATATAACAAATCTCAGTATCACAAAATCCAATAAAGCCGTAAGTATTGAGAATCTTCATTCATCTAGATCTGTTCATGAAACAACATATGAACCACGCTGTTCCCCTGCTGCATAGAATGTAGATTTTGCTATTTGGCACCTTTCTAAAGGACTAAACAGAAATAAAATTGAGCATATCTAAGAGAAATTTTGTTAACCTACGAATCTGTTCCCCCAAATGCTTTGTGTTGCTGAACTGCATTATATTTAGCAACACTTAAGTAATTCAGCTTTTCCTTAAAGCTCTTTTACTGTTCAGAATTTTAGCACACAGTCTAAAAGAATTCTAAATCATACAATAGTGGCAAAGGGAGAAATCATATTAACACACGAAAAAAGTAACATAAGCTTGATCAAATAGCTTTACCTTCTCAATGGCAGTATTGCTGACAGGCTCCAAGGCCCTCAGATATGCAGGAGACAGTCAGTGGCTGTGCAGTTCATCAGGTCTGGATACTTGCTCTTTCTTTAGAGCTCACAAAATCAGGATGGATTTCTGGATGTTTTTTCTCTGTCATTAAGCCATTTCAAGACTTTATCTTGATGTCATGGAACTTTATCTTAAGGAAAAACATTCGTCTTAGTAAAATTATTTTATATGGGCAATTTAGAAATTAAATTGCTTAGGTTTCTTTTTTTGAAAAAAAAAACTTTTTTTTTTTCAACAGTTGCAAAAGCTCAAATATCAGTATTTCATTTTGCTCAGCAAAACATTTCCTTCAATCTAAAAATGTACTAAAATACATGTGAAAGTATATATGTAAAAGTGTGCGTGCAGCTACATATACAGGAAAGCCAGTTACTGCCTTTGCCCAAGTCCTGTATAAACACCACAGCAAAACAGAGGACCCCTTACTTTTAAAATGAAAGCCCTGAAATAAGAGAGTCAGGAGACGCTATGCTATAAATCAGCATAGGTGGCCCACCAGAAACTTCATTTTGCTCTTTGTTGTTTGCTAAAGTGAATGTTTAAGAGTTATGCTGACAATGTCCTTTTAAAAAAAGGATTGCTTCAGTAGTTCTTACAAATCCTTCTACCATTGTGTATTGTAAAGAAAAGGCAGTCATATTTATCCCACATTATCTATGTATTTTGTGTTCATCATAAGATAGTGGTGCAATGTTGCCCATCTGAGATTAAAATCTACTCATAAATATTACGTGACTCTACTATTCAGGCCAACCCGTGATGCAGTTAAGCATGTGCTCAGCTGGATACAAACATACACAATGCATAACATAAGGATAAACAATAGAAATGGACAGCTCTAAAAATTAATATGGATTCAATATGAGATTAAAAAAAATACCATTTTGAATTACCCTTTAAAATGTATTTTAGGGAGTACTTAAATCTTGGAGGAGTTGAGGAAGGTTGGTGCTCATTAAGATTAGCCTTTTTTTTTTCAGCTTGCCATCATCATAGGAAGCAACCTCCTCCTGGTTACCAACCCAGTGCCTAAGCAATTCCAGCTGCTTGTCTGCTGGAAGGTGGATGCTATTGCATCTAGATTTAGCATCATCTGGGGAGTGCCTGATCTCTCACAAAATAAAACCAGCTCCTTCTTTTTGCTTCCTTTAGTTCAGAGCAGTGCTGGACCCTAATTTATTGGCTCTAATTTAAATCACATGGTAAATTCTACTCTCCATTTTAGTGTGAATGACGTGAATTTCCACCTAGGTACATGGCAGGAAAAAGAGGTACTTTTATTGTTATCACCCCTCCAGAACAAAAAGGGAAATCATGAAGCTTTCTGTGGGATTATTAAAATTTCTCCTGAAGACCTCTCTCATCTCAGACTCTGTCTGAATCACTTTGGAGCACCAAAAAGCAGTTTCAAGACGAGACTTATATTCTTTGGGCAGTAAATATCTTATTTTCCCCCTTCGGTATCTCCTGTGAGTACTTAAACACTCAGACACATGAAACTCACCTGTTGGAAAGGGCTGCCTCACCCTTAAAACTAGGATTAAACTACAGATTAAAGAAGTGGATTGAATGACACCCAGCTGGTCAAAACATAGTGGGACCTGACAAGGTAGCAGAACACGAGCTGTCTTGAGTTTGTTTTGTTTTGCTCTTCTTTTTTCAGGAAAGCTAAGCAAGAAGGAAAAGAACCCCAAAGGACTTTTTTTAACCTTCAGCCATAGGCAATGCTCCTGTATGCCTTGCAAAAAAATCCTGCGTCAAGGTCAGGGCTTGGAGAGTCTAATCATGGACAGGAGGACAGCAAAGAAGATTAGAGTTTTCCAAAGTTATCCATCATCTGAATAAAGGCAAAGCAGCAGGTATTGATGAGTGCTCTGGAGAAAGGTTGAAAGGGGGTTTTGAGGTCACAGCTTGGAGGTTACACTGGATCTGGGAAAGGAATGAAATCAAGATCAAATGACAGAGTGAGGACAGCAAAGAATCAATGCAATATGCACAGCATGTATGTTACAGCACAGCTGAAGGCAGATTCCATGAAGTGCACATGCACACACACACACAGATACACCAGGAAAATAGTACATCAAGGAGAAGAGACGCAGAAATATCAAAATAGGGCCCAGGATGACGCAGAGGGAAAATCTGTCAGCCAGTGGTGTAGACACGTGGCGAGTGTAACGGTGCTATAGCCCTTTAGCAAACTATTCAACCCCATCAACTGGATCTGTACAGCAGAACAGCGAGCGCCAAGACATCCCGGCTTTGGGTACTCCAGAGCAGTTACTCCAACCCACCTATAGATTGGTCCCACAGAGTTCACAAAGACCATTACCTGTGCTTCTGGCGTACACATTCTGGCTTAGCTACATCCAAGAAACCCAGCTTGCGTGCTCTCTTCTTCTCTCTGAAGGAAAGAATAATAAAGCGGGAGACCTGCTTCAAAAAGACCGTACTACCCTGGATGCATTCTTGGGTGAACATCTTAATGAGCCAGAGTAAGGCTAAGCTGGCAGCTGTACGTGGGAGCTCTTCATTGTAGATGTGCAATTTCTGCTAACAACTAAATAGCATTTAACGGAGATCAAAATCTGAATACACAAAAAATTGTCTCTAAAGCAGATAAGAATTATGGAAGAAAATGCTGACTGCTTAAACCTTGGTATTAAGTTTAAAACTGCTGAGACTTGAAGCTTGCAGTTCTTGCTATCCCTGCTCAAACTACCACAACACAGAGAAAAATATCAGACATTAGTTGCCACAAAAGCGTGTTCTACAACACAGGTCCCACCACTGAAAATGCTGTACAAGCCAGTTCAAGAGGGAACCTAACACTGTGACATGTCAAAACTCGAAGAATGAATTTGAAAGGAAAATGTCAACTGCAGAGCCAAAATACCAAAACAAATGCTTGAAAAATAGAGTAACTCAGTTTGGAAATCTTGAAAGTACTCTGGCAAGATTATGAAGCACAGACTTCTGCTTAAAAGCACATGAATCAAGCTGTGCTTAAGTTCTGTTTTAATTCAACAATATTTTAAAGACCACATGCTACCTAAAAACCTGAAAAATTTAGTAAGAAATGATTTCTGCAAAGATATAGGAAACTCTTACGCCCACAACATTAACTCATCTGAATTTTATTTCCTTTCATCTTTGCAGAAAAATGAACTGTGAAGAATCCCATTTTGACTAATGACATTACAAACACCAAGTTTGGTCCAGTCATATGTAACTTTGCTAAAATCAACAGCACTGGTGAATAAGCATTTGGCAGAGATTCTAGGTTACTCTATATGTTAAATTACTATTTTACAACCAAACACCTACTGGGAGAATTGTAACAAATTGGTGAAGTATTTTCCACTGAATACTCTCTTCAGCATCATCTCACAGCGACTCTCACCATGATTCTAATTGGTGAAATAAATCTGGTTGGTAGAAATCTAGCCATCTAAAATCAAGCAGACATTTCTTTTCCTTGGTTTCTTTCCTGAGTATAGGAAAAACAAACAAACAAAAACTCATAGTTTAAGTTTCTCCCATGCTAAAAGCCCAGAAAAGTTTTTTTTTAAAAAAACAAACAAACAAAAAAACACGGCTAGAAAGGTGCAAACACCATGCTAGAAGTGTTTGAGTTGTTTTCAGCAACACAGTAGAAACAACAAAATGAAACCATGTGTTAAAATATCATGGACTGATATTTTTTCTTTCCTTTTCCTTTATATTAGCTTTATACTTGCATAACTTTACTTCAGTGCATTTACACTGACAAAGTAGAATGAGTCCTGTGTATCTGCTTCTCTCCTCCACAAAAGTATGTTTTCATTCCTAGCAGCAGTACAGAGTCAATATGGTCAACAGTGGTTGTGTCTGAAGCTCCATACTTTACCTCAAATATCAAATTTTCATTTGACAATTTTGTCAGATTACATCCTACAACTTTCAGAATTATGTGAACAAATATGTCAGTATGTGTTACTTTGGAAACGACAGTGGGATATGAAAAACATTCAAATATTTTTCCCACATCACGGAGAAAGTATAACCTAAGAGGTGGAAAACAGCACTCAGCTTAAAGCAGCCCTTGGCATCCCTTACGAGACACTTAATTCAAGCTGATGAGAAAAATCCAGCCTCTTCTCTTGCCATGCAGAAGGGTGCCTTGCTTGCAGAGTGTTTTTTTTTTTTTTTTAACCATTGGTGAATTCACTCAGGTGAGATATTAAGAGAAGTCAGTGGGAGTTACTGCGGCATTTACAGTGGGAAATCAGTGGCTAAATTTACTCACATGAGGTAGCTGGCTCAGGCACATACTACTTCTTTCTATGCCAACTTGAAGCTGTGGGAGCTGCTCTTAAGTACCCTTTAAAATCAATAGGAACATGATTTTGCCATTTCTGTCATTCAAGCTTTTTGCTTTTTTTCCCCCAAGGGCAAAGAGAGAATGAAACACTGATCTGAAGTTGAGTTTCCCTAATTTACTCTTATCTTGCAGGTAATATGAGGATTAAAAGGATGAATTTATGAAGCATTCTATAACCGCATTCGGGACATAAAAAGAATTAATCAATACATTGATTTTTCCTCACTAACAAAGATAATTTACCACAAACCCTGTGTTTATTAGAATTCATTCTGCTGAATTCCTGCCCAGTGAAGTTATTTGTCAATATTAAAAGGAAAAAAAAGAGAGAGAAAAAAAAAACACGGACTCATCATTCCCATTTATTGTCCTTTCTCACCTTTAACTTCTGACAAATTCTGTCAATAAAAAAATTGCCAACAATTCTCTCTCAAATCTGCTTGGTCAAAGCCTTGAAATTCCATGCTTGTTGAAGATAAAATACTCACTACTTTTTCTTCACTAAACAACTCAGATATCATATTTGCGTTTGCTATATAAGTTCACTACATACAATTCATGGCCTATTCTGTACATTCACACCCCTGCTTACAGTGATGTTAATTAACGGGAAAAGTAACAAGAGCTACTTACTGAAGTAACCTTCCAGGAGGTTTTGCACTTCTCACTTGTGAATCTCAAAGTGCTCAAAACTCCTCTCCTCCTCTCTCACTAAATCCTTGTGAGGTAAATCCTCATCTGAAAGAAAAAATAACATGTAAAATGGAAAAAAAAAAAAATTAAGGGCCATGTTACGAACTTGTTCATATCTTCTGTTAGAAATGATTTGTGCAGATAAGACACACTGAAATTAATTGGACTATTACAGCAAGAATACCAGGGGGAATAAGCAGTTCACAATACGAATGCAGTGATGTGCAAAGTTGGTCCACACTACGTCCTTTAAAGAACCAGTGTGGTATAGCAAGAAAGATATTGATGAGTCTGGAATCAGAAGACCAGGACTCTCTTTTCCAGGGTCAGACATTAAATTGCAATGCTAAAAAGAAAGCTAAAAGTTCAACCTCCTGATCAAGACAGATAATTATGGATGACAGATACTACTGAAAAGTAGATATCCAGAGACAGCATTAAGCTGCTTTTATCATCAGAAAGTTTTTTTTTTTTTTTTTTGTCTAATTTCTGGCATACACCTTTACTGAAAATTTTATTTACTTCTGTTCTCCCTTTTATGACAATATCCTTTACATTCTTTTTGTTTTTAAATTGCTAGTATTTTAGAGCCGTGAATATTTCTAATTATGCTTCTACACTGGCTAGCTCATAGAACCTTCCCATTTGAAGTTTATAAATTATGTTATAAAACAAATAATTTGAATGATCTTTATTTTTTTTTTTTGCACCAGTTAATCCCTAACTTTTTAATTGTATTGAATAAACCTCCCTTGGTTCTACTTTTTACTGTAACAATATTCTGATATTACTGATTTACTGCCATACTTTGCATATTACTGCTCTCTCTCTCACAAGATATTATCACACAAAACTTCTTGACTCAATTTAATCCGACTAAAACTTCAAAGAAATATTCCCTTTCTTCACCTTTATTTATTTATTTGCTTGTTGTTAATAGGTGCTTTCGATTCACTAAAAGCTTTCCATCCTCTCATCCCCTTATCTTTTCCCCTCCTCTTTATGCTTGTTCTCATCTAGAACAGGCTCTTTTGACGTTCTCTCACTACTTCAATCAGAATGAAGGTGGTGCTGACTGGGAGTTACTCACCTTCTTTGGCTTGGATGGCAGTTAATTTCTAGCTTTTATCCAGAATTTCACCCCAGGCACCTAATTTTCTCAGTTCATCTTCTGTGAACTTCTTTTTCCAGCGATCACCACTAGCAGATTTTACCTCAATTGTGAATGTCAACAATGACCCTGAACTGGAAAGAGCATAGAAGAGGATGAGCACGTATAATGGTGAAAAAAATTAAATCTGCTTTTTTCATGACCATTTTTTCTCTACCACTTAAACTGAAATGTAAAAGTTCCTGTTATGGCCCACAGGCCACAGCTGGATGAAACATCCCCCCCTCCCACTGATAGCCATAAATGACACACAGCTCAGGGTCAGAAAGGGATCCAGATGGCTTTTGTTTTAAGTCCTTTCTCAGAAACACAGTAGAAACAAACTAGAAAATCTCCTTTGTTTCCCCTGTGAAGCTTTTCAGAAACCGGTACTTAAAAATTTTCATAAGAAAACAGCATTATTTTAATTTATAATTTTTATTGGTTTGGGTCCCTTTTTGTATATACAGTTCCTTCCTCAAAGTCCATTTAAGTGTCCTCTTGAGATTTTTTTTTTCTTCATTTTAAAAATGTTTAGACTAATAAAATTATGTTTCAGTTGTTCCTTTGAGTGCACTCTTCTTCTGAAACTGACGTCAGACAGTTAGAAGAGGGAAATGAAAAAGCGAGAAAGGCAAAGAGAAAGAAACAGCAAAATAAAATTGAAATGTATATTGTTTTCAAAAATACAGAAATTAAAATTTTGATATTTCAGTAGAAATTACATATTTTAAAAAACAACAAAAATTACAAACTTCTATTGTGATGGAGATATTTTTCTGTCACAAAACACGTTGAAGAGCAATAATTATAAGTGTACAGAAACACATTTCAAAGTTGTCAGAAAAACATTTCAAAGTTGTCACCTTTTGCTTTTTGTCCTTTGTTTCCAAGTGTTCCCTTCACACTCACTCTTGTGGCTTCCTTCAATGCACTTTCTCATTCTCTACCTTTTCTTCTTCTTTCTGGAAGTATCTTTACCCTTATACTTCTCATTTCTGTGAGGTTTAGCCAACCCGTCTGTATAAAGACCTCTCCATGTAATACTGCTCCACCACCTCCTAAAGCTTTTCTGCTTCCCTTGGTTGCTATTCCTTCTTCCTTTCCCTTGTGTGGATTTCCTACTTCCCTCAACACTCATTCTTCTCTAGAGCCTCCTCTAATTACACACTCGGTAGCAAACACTGCTATCCTTTCCTGTTGACACAGGCTTTCTGCTATCGGGTATCTTCCAAATCTGATCTTTATACTCTTGGGGAAGGAGGAAAAAATCAAAAAGGGAGCTTTCTCTCTATGTCTGCAGCTCAATCTGTGCTTGTTCTTTTATGAATTCAAACCTCTTCTGACAAGGTAGGCAGCAAGCCAAGCACAGCAGCTGGACACTGCTGAGTGACACTGGTGTGACATACCGGCTAGATGTGCTGCTTACAGAAGCATAAGCTCCTGTAAGAGATGGTTAGTCGCCTGCTCAGAACTCAGCACACACCTGACAGCACGGCCCTACCAAGGGTGGCATGAGCAGCAATGTTTAGTGCTTAGTCCCCCATCTGGCTCACAAGATCCAACTTTGCTACTTCCCAGCTACACCGGCATGGCAGCAAATCTGAGCTTACACAACCTCATTAGCTAGGAAGATAATTTTCAAGAGCAGCAATAGACTTATCTGAGTTACTAGAAGGAAGCAATAGGAAGTCTTTCATTTCCACGGTCAGTATGAATGGGAAAGCAGAATACATTATGATGAAAGAGTTCACTTTTCATGTTTTTTCTCCCTGTGGAGGGCTTTCATTTTATATTTCAACTTAAGTGATAAGAAAGTCAATCTTTATGTCAATGATGTTAGGGTAGCTGCATGGGACCCACCCCAGTCAATATCTCCTGGTACAGTACAAATAATAAATTATAATCTTGGCAATAGCCAAATTTCTAAGAGATTTTTTGGAGATAGTATCACAGAGATTAAGTGCTACTTCTAATTTTTTAATCAGGTTCTCACAGACAGCAATGCACAGGTACCTTGACCTTAAACTTAGGTAATTATTATAATTAAGGAGCTAATACTCCCCTCGCAAACGTCTGCCGCGCTTCCTCTATTGTCTAAAATCCATTATTCTACATGTAGTTCCTTTTCCATTCCCTGCCTCTTTGGACCTCTTCCAAGATTTGCTCGCTTATTGTTTAAAACCTTTCCCAGCATGTTAGTGTGTTGGTATTTTGTGCTCTACATCTGTGACTTATGGATCATTCCACTTCTGGAGAGATTTTCAATATCCATACACAGCTATTATTCATCCTATAAACAGCAAACATAATACCCATCTAATCAATCATTAATGCTAACACCCTAAACAATACTATCCTTCCTTTATTATGTTAAGCAAATTAGTCAAATGAATGTTTTGTAAAACTTGCTGCCTTTTTCAGTCCCTTGGCTCTCAGCCTCACTCCTCCACCCCTTTCTTACTTCCATTATTAGCAAGCACTACCCATATACCTCAGCTATATTTACAGGATTATTTGGTTTTACTAATTATGTCACCAGAATGAGGTCTACGCAAATTAAAGATTTTCAGCATGGTTGCCAAACTGTACACTTTTCCAACCCTAAATTTCTGTCCAAATTACTTTTAAGTGGTTTTAAGTGAGGGGAAGGTGTGCAGACTGAACATTAAAACGTCTGAAATTGAAATTCCATATTTAAGAATATCAATGTACCAGTGAAAAGCAAGCAGCACATCTCTCCCCTCTGCTTTACCTTAGAGGTCACCTGTAGATGATGTAGATGATCTGTAGAAGAAAGGTTGGTTCAATTCCCTCCTCTGCCTGAGGGGTTTTGAAATACACTTCCTGGAGGAATGTTACACTACCATATTCTAGGGTTTTCATATTCTGGGATAAAGATTCTGTAAATCTCTCCTGTTGATGCTATTCCACTTGCTTTAATGTACTTAAATATTCTGAGAGACAGTGAAAATGATTCAACAACCTGAAGTTTGGGGTACTCATATAGAAAATGGGACCTCAGGGCTCAAGTTCTTGCCTCAGTAAATATCTAAATATTTTTAAACAAAATAGAAGAACTTCAACAGGAATAAATAAGAGAATCTAGACCAAAAGAACACATAAAACAAAAACCAACGTATTCACTTGGACAGTGGCAACTGCTGAAGGGGGCGAAGCAAGAAGCCCAGATCTCCAACACATGAAACACATGAAAAAGGATGAGGATTCACCCATTTTGTGAAATTAGCTTGAACAACATCTTTTCTGTTGAGAACTGTTCAGTGACTGCAGAGGCATTTTGGCACAACAGGAAATGTAATTTAGATTAAGAAACTTGCAACAATGTTCACTGAACACTAATTACACTTCAGTTTTGTTAATCACAACAATAGACTTCATAGCAAGGAGCTTAGAGGAAGCTTCTGCCAAACTGTATCCTTGTAGATTTGAGCCTGGTAGATAGTTATAATAAAAAATAGCTACCAATGTGGGGTGATAGGCAGGGCAAAAACTGAAGAGAACAGGAGACAGTGTGACTTACATTTTTTCTTGAAAAATGAACATCGGTATTTCAGTTACCATTCTGCATAATAGGTAAAAAATGGCTACCCATTTTAGAGATACAGCCTGAGATTCCATTTCCTGTGAAGCACAGATGAAAGCACAAAATGATTTTGTTATATAACTTGTAAACAATTTGCAAAATAGTATTTTGTTGAATTTCTATGAAAAAAATCAAACATACAGAGATCTGCTTCCACTTCATACTAGCTGAGGCCTTTGTCTCAGTCAGATACTTAAGAATATATCTAACTTAAAACCCAAGTGCTGTATACAAAGGCACATTTACACGACTTGCTGCAGAATATCATAAATCAGCTCTAATTCAAGAGAGAAATATTGCAACCTCAAATCAGTCTGTTAAAAATGTACTTCTGTCATGTTCCTTCATGTTCAAAGTGAGGGTGTTTTTCTTTAAAGACATCCCATACATTTTAAGGAAATATTTCCTTAAAATTCTTTCTTTCAGCATGGTTGAAAGTTTCTTTTATTAATAAAGTGTTCATTAATTACAGCAAGCCAATATTGTCAGTGGAGATGCATCTGTTACTCTTAGGAGTCTCCAGGACAAACCCCGTTTTGGTGACGTCTGTCTTACTATTGTTGTAACGCAGCAAATGGCTAAAGACTGAGTTCTTTCTGATGTACGCGTGTTATACATGCAATTAAATCTTGCTATAGTGAAGAATCACTGACAGCAGAGATTATTTTAATGGATGTACAGTATTACTTTAAACTAAGTCTTCACCATCTGTTCGTCTTAATTATAAATGCAAAACCAACATATTTTACATTAGCATCAGAAAATGGGGAAATATCAGTGATTGAAATGTCCATATCTACTCTTTGTGCATACTGCATGCATCTGTGCCATTTTTTGTCTCCCCTCCAAGGCACATAAATTGGAAAAGGGGGGGATAGTTCCTACTCTTCACAAATAATTTCCTGACATACTTGAATATTTTTTTCTCACAAACAAGGATTCATTACAGAAGATTCTAGTATATTATGCCTCAGAATGCTTTCTAAAAGTATCTACTATATTTGCACTCATCCTTCATTCTCGCTCTCTCTGGCTGTCTTAGTTCTTGACAGATAAGCAATGGAAATGTAAGAAAGAGCCAAAGCACTAATACCATCTAATAATTTGCAGACAACAGGTAAAAGATAGGCAGGAATATTTTGAGCTTAACCAAAAAGAGCCAGAAAGATGAAACAAAATACAAAATTTCCGCTCTGCATTTCTCACGTGATATTGCTTTTTACTGAGAAAATAATAAAACAATTAAGAGCGTAGCTGTATAAATCCATATCTATGACGTACTCCAATTTGGTATTTTGCTTATAGATGTTGGATCCTACGACCATGTATTACTACAGGAAGCAGCACTAAAACACTTAAGATTGAGTCAAGTTTACAGAGTTTTAAATACTTTGGCATTCCCTTGACAACTCAGATTATCTGGAAATTTATTGTGCTTTGTGGGTGACCCAGTGAAGATCAGTAACCCAAATTTGAGTGTGTCTGATAAAGGGTTCCTGACATATACCATCATTTGATGTATGGCTTGAGGCAAACTGATGAGCCAGAGAAAGTAATTTGTGCATGTGCTGGCATCAGTGTAAGTGGGTTGCCCAAGGTAATGTGCTGTAGTATATCATGAAGTTCATTTATAAATCTTTACTGTGAATTTAACAGTTTTGTGAAAGCGTGGTATGTTTTTATGTTACTCTGTAGGTATTATAATAACATATAAGGACAAATAACTTTTGTAGCACTGCAATTTGTGACACTATAAATTGTTTTGCTTTTCTGCATGAGGCCTAACACTATAAAGAAAAATAAGGCTGGAGCTAACACATCACATACTACTCTCTCCCCGCCGGCAAGTTTTGATATACTTGAAGTTCTACCTCTAACACGCCCAGTATAAGCATCAGGTGGCATCCAGCCATTTTCATCAAAAAATTCTGGCCCTAGTTCCAATTGCAAAATGCTTTCCAGACTTCTGTTGAAATTAGGAATTTGTTTTGTCAGTCAATCTAGACTTGGTTGAGGGCAATTGAAGAAGAATATGCACACTCATGGGATAATGGTCCAGAATGATGGGAAGTTTGGGGGAAATGGTGAGCTTGTATCTTGCAAGATACTAATTTGTGTCAAAAACTTAAGCTAACAACTGGCAAGACTTATGACTCTCAAATTTACAAACTACACCTCATCAAACATCAGAGTCAACTTCTGGTCCATCTTGCAAATAGCTCTGATTCTATTCTTCCTGAGATAAATTATAACACATAAACACATGAGAAACAAACTTATGATATAGTTCTCTTGACATATAAAGATATGTGTGGAGCAGTCTAACTCCAAACTAAAAAAGTGAGATTAGCAGACAATCCCTTTTTTCAGATTCTTAGCACTAAGTGACAAGCTCTTCAAAGACAGGGATTGTATTGTGTGGTTGGAAAGGTTGCTTACAAGCGTTTATGACTACAGTAAAAAGAAAACTACTATGCAAATCTCTAAATGTATTAGCAAAAATATGTCTGGAGAGATATTTCCAGCAGTTTGTTTTTTTTTAAAGATGCCAGGAGAAGCACCAGAAATCGTACATACTGATAATTTGTACTAGTGAGGTGTGTGGCTTTACATTGCACGATCTTACATAACAATACTAAATATTAAAATCAAAAACGTTTTGTAGTAAACAGCGTTTTTACTGATTGCACATGATTATGTTAAGCAGCTTCTTCTAACAGTGTCATAGAGGTGATCTAATAGCTCCTATAACTAATCTTCCCAGATGAACTCTCCCCTCTGCTGATGAAGCCTATTCAAAACCTACTACCCTTTGTTCATTTTGTCATCTTGTATTTCTGAAATTCCCAATCATTAATATGGTTGGCAAAATTCTTCTTTCCTTGCAACAAATTTTCTGCAGACATCTCTTCTCACCTTTATGAGTACATTACAAAGGAAACTTATTTTTATCACTGTTCTCATTCTTATTATTTAGCTCTTTCTTATTATTGTTTACCCACCACATCACTAATAAGTATAAAAAACTACTCATAAAGTAGCTTTATAAAGTCCTGCAGTTTCCATGTTCTTTTCTGCAGCTTTGCAAAATATGGCTCTGAGGAAGAAAATCACACAGCTCATTTTCATAACTGGCACACAAAAACACACTGAACAGAAAACACTGAAAAGCAGAAACTTACCAGCCCATTCAAATAATGTAAATTTCATATATGTACACAAATGTGTGTGCATTCAAAATATATAGAAAGCTAAAAAAAAAAAAAAAAAAAAAAAAAGGCACCAGTACTAAAGTTTACCTTAAAAAAACCAAACAAACAAAAAGCTGGGGGAGTTAAAGTCAATCAAATCATCATTGCTGGAGGAGGAGGAAAGTCAAAGTTACTACCGAGGTCAAAAAAGGCAAACAGGAGAGAAGTAAGAATTCCCTATGAGAAAACTGGATGTAATAATAAACAGAATCTTTGGGGCCTGCAAGTAGGTTGCTACAAGCAAAGCACAAATCCCTAGGGGGCAGTGCATAATTAACAATTTGAGGATGCAGCCATTGTCACAAAGACAGGCGCTGCTACCCAAAAAAATGTGAGCAAGCATTTTGTTCTCAGAGCAGCTTGCTGATTGCGCTATAAACCCATATTGTTTGCCCTTATATAATGATGAACTACTTTCTATCACAAATATTTTCCTCTAGGATCATTAAGTTTTCTAGTAAAATGCATGACTTGCAGAATGTATGGACAGCAAATACACAGAATGAAAGATAGGTCAAAACAACCCTGGTTTTCTCTCTTTGGGTGGGGAAGGGGGGGGGGAAAGGGGAGATTGTGCATGAGTGGAGAGGTAGAAAGAAGACAAAATAAGCATCAAAATCAGCTTGATTGTAAAGGTAAAGTAAAGCTTCAGTTTTTTTATACAGATAGATATAGAGGGTTATTTGTATATAACTGACATTTTTTAAAAAAAGGCTACTATTAAGTCTATAAATCAAATCAAGTATGGATACATAACAATATTTGAGATTCAGCTCTAGGATTGAATGATTGTTCACGTGATAGGAGACATAAATTAAACTTTGTTTCTACATAAATAACACAATATCTAAAATCTACCTGCCTGTTGCAGCTAACAGAGAATCACCTTTATTTTTCAGTGCTAAATTGAGAGAGAGAGGTCAGAGCAGGTTCAGAAAAGACTGAGGGACTACCTGAGCTATATAGGAGAAGCATTCATTAAAGTCCTGCTTTTAAGTTTTGAACAACATAGGTGCCACAATGCAGTTCCCTTAGAACCCAGCCATTTTAATAGGAGCCTGTACATCGTGTGTATACCTGCAAGTATCGACCATGTTTGTTTTTATGGCTTGAGCATGCTGGTATCATAGGAATTTTGGGCATCTCTATCATACAGCACCCACCAGATATTCACTTGCAATTTTCAGCTGCCATTTCCTTGTGGATATTAAGGAGTAATATGTTTTCCTAATAGTTTTCAACTAAAACCTTCCGATTCTGTTCTCTAACCAGGGAACTTCACACGAAAGAGCTGTCCTGCCATGAAGAGTGCCACATCAAACTCACTCCTAAAAACTTCAGGTAAAACATCAGCTTTACAGGTATGAGAATTAAAGCTAAAATCTTTAAGGCATAAAGATAAATATGAATTATTCACAGGACAGGGTGTCTCCTTATTCTCTCTTTAAGAAAGTCCATTACAAAACAAATTAAAAAAAAAAGCTCATATTTTTATTAAAATACTCACACAATCAGGGCTCCCGATATTAAGACTTCCTTTGGTTTGCTACAGATGCATATAAGAATCTTTCAGTCTCTTACAGGAATATGGTGTCTAGCATGCTTAAGGGTCTTTAAGACTATTTCATATTTTTTCATGCTTGCTGTTACGAATTTGGGCAACTATTTTTTTTTTTTTTTTTTAAATCTCATGTATGCTCAAAACTCAAATTCAAATACGGTGTAAAATGAGACAGAAGAATCGCTGACTATATGCAGAATTAACCCCTTCAAAAATTG
>VZSV01000128.1:971439-981639 GCA_013398735.1 Nothocercus julius | reverse complement strand
ATTTTGGCTGACATCAGTCCAGACTTTACTGCTGGACTGTTTCATTGCTGTTGTATTGCACACGAACAGGATTCCACAGAACCACCATGATTGTACCTATCTCTAAGACGAAACTAAGAAAAAGAAAAATATGCTAAGAGAAGAGAAAATCCATTCTGTTTTTCCCCACAATGCACCGAGAGAGACTACCACCCATCAGACATATAGAAGTAAGTTTCTTGGTTACAAAATTTTTCTAACAAAAATACTAGCAAATTTTTCCTCTGCAGTTTGCATTTCTGATATTCTGGAATACGTTACACAATATTCTTTCATAACTGACTATATTTTATAATGCACAGTAAATATAAAATACTTTCTAAAATTATATTAATATCTTTAATAAATGTTCCTTTCATGTAAAAATAATCATTTGAAATTTATTAATACCATTTTAGTTTTACTGACCACATATTTTGAGAAAACTGTAATTTTTTAAGTTGTCAGTCAAAATGAGGTAAATTCCCATTATTTTCAATGAATTTCCATGAGATTAAATAACACTAGCTACTTATTAATGCACCATCCTTGAGGTTAAACTTCTTTGTAACGCAGTTCCCATGAACTTGACGTATCAGATTCTTATGAAGACGCTAGGAGCAGCTTCCGCTGTTGTCCCAGAACAAAAGCTAGTCATAGGCTCGAAATACTACCTATTTCATGACGTGTAAACAAGGAGTTGACAACTTTGAAGTTCAGTTGGCCAAATCACATTTTTGTTTCTAACTTGCAGATGACCTGTGATAGCAGAACTCAGGAGGAGCCAGGAGACGTTACCGTTAAGGCATCGCGGTTTCCCCGGCTCAGCTGCCTCTATCACATTGCCTCTGTGGGAGGCAGAAGATTCCCAGCTCCCACAGGGTTTCAGAGAGCCAAGAAGTGGGAGCGGCTGCCTCTGTCAGGTTCTGCTCTCACGGTACTACATCTCCTGCCCACGCTATCTGCAGAACTGCAGCTAGCAGAAGCGACTTCAGAGCGAAGCCATGAAGTCCTGACCCGAACTTCTGTCTTTTCAAGAGCAGGAAGTAGAGATTAGACTGGAAATTTTGACCGAGTCCTGCTCTACATTTTGTATTAGTTCAGCTTTTAAAAAAAATAAAAAAATAAAAGTAGTTCTTTAAGGCAACAAGTTTCATTCAATCACATTTCAAGCTTATTGGTTGATTCAGAGTAGGTAACTTTCACTGGCCAATTTTGACAAAAAATGAGAGAAAGGTCACAGAGACATTAAGCTCATCTAAGTTTCTAAAAAACAGATAGCCATGTTTAGAAAAAGGTAGTTTATAATGTCCTGACACAGGCACGGCTACAGTGTGAAAATACCTCATTATATACCCTAGAGTCCATACGGAAATTCAATCCTGAGACATAAAGCCACAGAAAATTGGACTACTATTTTTTTGTTTTCTCTCCTGCTCTTAGAACAACTGTGGAGCTTTTGTTTCGCCTCAGTGATAATCCTTGGCAAAAAATGGTGTGGAGAATGACTCCTTTAATTTCTGCACAGACGAGAGGTGAAGGATCAGAACTGTGGAAGTACCAGCAGCATCACCAAGCCCTACTCTGCACCTTAAGACTAGCCTGAAGCAAAATACTTGTTAGGACCATTCTGCCCATAAGTCAACCTGTTTCATTTCTGGCTTTGTCTGTTGATAAGCAACAGGACTATTCTGCTTTTATAAAGAACAAACAAATCTGAGACTACTTTCAGATACAACCAGAAGATGCTAGTGGTTTTGGTGTTGGATAAATTTCAGCAAGAGATCCAGGTCTGTAGTCCTATTCAATGCACTCGTAGTTTTTTAGATCAAAAAAAATTGTTAAAGGATGCTAATAAAAAATGAACTTTTAAAGCCATAAAAAGATAAGCTACACTTATGTGACTTAATGACATTCTTATTTGAATAAAATGACGAGTTCTTATAGCTGCTGTAATTGATGAGGTTCTCTTCTATTTACAGAGAAGTGGCACAACAAACTCGGGCTATTTCAGACTGCATGACATCTGGCCCCAGGCTCAGTTCAGTTTCTACACGCACTGCTTCCTGTCAGAGTAATTAACTGCATTTTCCTTCATTAACAAAAATCCAACAAGATAAAGAGCTAATTTCCTTTCTGCTCTGGGTCCCAGTAGATGAAGCCTGTACATATTTATTGGGGGTTCTTCACCATTTTCACTTCAGTATTGAGATAAATCTAATGACTTTCATGAGAATGCTACTAAATGTAACCAGGTAACTTTCTAAATACAGCAAGATTTTTTTAAAGCTAAAGATATTGTTTAAATTTATACTAGAGTTAATTTAGCTTTGAGGAATGAGCAGAAATCTTTTCTTATTGTATCATCATGTGAAAAGGGAATTAAAGTTTGCCAGGAATTCGGAGCTGCCATCAATTTAAATTTGCACAAGGGTAAAACAACATACACAAAACAAATCTGACCCATTTTACTCTTCCAACTAAGTGTAATGTAAAACATGAAGACCCAACAAAAGCGGGAAATATTTTGCTTGGACAAATTTGGAAATTCTTGCTCATATGAGTTATATTTAATTAAATATCATAGCAACTCTCCAGCAAATTTGTGGGAAAAAAATAAAATAAATGTAACAAAATGACAATGGACTGAAACTACGGTTGAACTTGGCACACTGAAAGCAACCCAAAATCTGCAGAGGCAGTAAAACCACTCTGTCAAGCTTTATTCAGCTGTAGAAACATGGAAGATATGCCTCAGGAACTTTCTTAAAAGGAGGTTTAAAAAATTTAAATCTTATTCTCTTCCTCCATTATTTCCCCCCTTATAATTTTCTTTTCCAAGGCCTTCAAATTCTGTCTGTACAGGAATACCTGCTCCTGTATGAGTTGATATAGAACGTATTAAGCAGATGATACCTTATCCATCACCTAACCCTACTGCAAACTACAGGGCTTGCTTAAACACATTAAATAAATCTCTTTCCTAAAGCTCTGTGTAGGTTTCTAACTTGCAGTGTTTTTATTTATTTTTTAAAAATATCCTTCATTTCCTATTCACAATGTAAAGTGTTTGAAACCACAGTAACATTGCAATAATGAGTTTTAAAATACCCTGATATGCCAAAGCCCAGTCTGCCTTGAGGCTCCATAATGGATTTGACATTACCAACAGCAAGCCCATAGGTCACACTGAGAAGAAGCCAACAATTTACAGTGTGTGAAGACTTCCTGGAAGCATTAAAAGTAAAAATGGTTACATTTCATATTAAAACTATGCTAACTTAGGTCTTAGCCTGGTCATTTGGGGCACTCAGCATATATCTCTAAAGCTGTGAGGTTATTTTTAACACTCTTGCAGGTCACCTTTAAATTGAATTTGCACTTCAATGATTATCTTTGCTAGAGCACACATTATACCTACTAAAAGTAAGGAAAGCTACACGTGCTGTAGAGCATCCTCAAAAAGAGCAAGATTCATTGCAGCATGAAGCTCATTGTAGTGCTCTAATGATTCTGTTAAAATTCTGGTCAGCTTCTCCCAATCAGATACTGCAAAGTAACAAGATTCTCCAACACCATAGGCAAAGTGGCAGTAAATTAGTGGCTTATGGATAAATACATGCTCATCAACATCCTGATGGTAACAATATAGAGATATAAACAAGTATTCACCCAGCACATTAACCCTTTATCGCAATCTCCCCCTCCTTTTTTGCACTTATGAAAGCTGCTGAATTGACATTCAGGGAACCGTCCTGTTATCTACAGAACCAATATCAGATGACTTTTTAATTTCTTTCCATCAGACTCTCCATTTCCATCAGCATGCCATTTCCAGAAGTCTGCCTCCCAGATCTCTTGGACTCTGTCTTCTCTCTGGAGACAGCTAAAAAACGTGCAAAACGTAGTGTAGATTTTAGTGAAAGCTTTTCATTTCATCTTCTTTTCTAGAAGAAAACGGGTTCACACAGCCAGCCAGACATGGCTAGCAAAACCTACCAGATTTTTCCCAGGAATTTTATGCTATTTATGTTTAGTTTCATGTAGTTTTACTATGTTTTCCTTAGAGTGCACTCCACACAACTGTATTCCCCATTGATTGATTCCTAATATGCTGGTAATCTTCACCATGGTATAACAGCCATAAGGTGCCATCTGAAGCCATCTGAACAGCAGAAAAAAAGTTAAATATTCTCATTATAAAGGAGAAATTTGAATAAGTATGCTTCTTCAAGTAAAACGGAGGGTAGAACACCTCTCATGACTGCAATGATTTGGTTTTTATCATCTTTGCTGTTATACTGAAATTATGTCCATTTGGACCCAGAACATACAAATCCCAAACATTTATACAATGATCTATCATCACCTAGCTACATCTATTAAGCACATACTTTCCATATCATGAAATCTATTTCATCTTCCTAAGGCCCAAAAAATAATATGGTATGAAACAGGCAGCTACAAACAGAAGCATTTTTCCCCATTACCTCCAGTTAAGAATCGTACAGCTCAAAGCATCTTTTGTAGTACCGGTAAGAATTTTGTTAAAACTTTCAGTTCCTTTATCTCCATACATTTACCTGTGTAAACTCAGGATGATTTCTATGAGCCATAAATGGATTAAGTAAATGAGAACCTACATATTTACTAGAGTAGTAAAAGCATTTCCTGCAAAAAAATGTTTTCATTTAAACACATTTTTCCCTTCAAACATAATAATGTTAATCCCTAATTAGAAACTAAAAAATTCCAGTCAGTGATATGCATTCTTGGCTCACCCAAACATGAATACTCACTTCCCACTGTATATATGTTTAACGGGCAATTAATGACTTGTTGTAACAGAAGTTATAATGGGGTTGTTCATTTGCCTTGGCAATCCCTTCTCTCTCACACTCTACCCTGTGACTTTCCTCTTTGTTGCAGTCCTGTTTTATTTCTCTGACACATCTCTTCCTCTTCAGGGAAGCCTGGCTGTATCCTGCTGTAGTCCTATAGGTCTGTTTAAAACTACTTCTTCCTAGACTGTCCCTGTACTTCTGTGTCCTTCCCAACTCTGCTCCCAAAACACTTTGATCCACTAAATACAAAAGGACTGTAGTCCTACTATATGCACCAGTATCATAAACCACACATCAGACAAAGTTGCCAAAGATCCTTTTTTGCTGTTTTTTGATACATTGCTCAGCTTGACCCTTTAGGGCACCCTTCATGAACTATCATTTTTCTACTCCATTTTCTCATTGGTTTTTACCAGTCAGAAAATTCTGGCCTTGTTTAATGCAATGGAAACATCTATCCTCTTGACTTGAGGATTTCATGCAGAGTAATTCCCTGGTTGCTCCAGGGATATCGCATTAATTGTATTAATATTTAGGAGTGGCAGATAAAATTATCTATCACAAATTGCTAATACCAACGCATTCTCTGGAGTTTTTTGCAGTGTGGAGTTATCCTGATACCTAAGGATACATTCAGCAAGTGTGTTAACATGTATTTGGTGAACAGGTGGCTCGCGCCACCATATTTTCCCTGACTTTTCATAGACAAGCTAATTCAATGTTATTTATCTTATTTTTATGCATAGCATAAGTAGCTATTAGGAAATTTTATTTGGAAATTTTCCATCTTTGAGATATTTCATGGGAAATGTTTCCTTTTTGCAGTGACCTTTTGATCCAGCTATATTTTGAGATTCTAAAAACTCACATCCTGCTCTCCTCCCTGCATCTACACATATCTTGAATGAGCAGCAATTAGGAACCCATGGGTAAATTCTGACCTCAATCCAAACGTGAATATTTCCACATGCACTGAAAAATGGAAATTGCCTTTGTAACGCAGAGATAACATACAATAGATCAGAAACTGTTGAAGTAAGAAAAAACAATCCCTCTCAACATCATGGTTGTCCCAGCAATACTTCTTACAACTAGAATGAGTTGATTTTTACTCTCCTTTTTATGGCATTCAGATTCCCCTTCTCCAGTCTCACATGCACTCTTTCAGGCTTCCTAAATTGATGCTGTCTCCCACGCAGCTGCTGATGGTCTCACACTACTGTTCACTTCTTGCCAGCTTGATCCACAATGCTAAACGTGTTCTCACTCACATAAAAAAGTGACAGCTGAATTTGCCAGGATAAGGATAATCCAGATAGGTAGGCTAAACAAAAANAATGCCAGGTTTGTGGATTTGCCAAGGGTTTTAGCATTTTTGGAATCATAAAAAAATATTTTTTCAAGTATGTTCAGGAATGTTGGATGTGTTTTATTCCCACTTACTTCTCTTTCCTCCATCCCTGTTACTTTCTGCCTCCAGCACATAGCAAGCCATACAGGATGTGTGATGAGTGAGATTTTTTTCTGCGAAGATTCAGCCAATCTTTGTGGGCACAAGACAGCAGAATGGAATGGGAGGACCATTCACATTTGAAAATTTAACTGTCACAGGTACAGTTGCATATAGACTTGCAAAGGGCTGAGATGATTTAAAAGGAAGCATAGAGCAATCGTCTCCAAGAGGAGCTGGTGGGAGTCCTCAAACGCCCTGTGTACTGTCACCTTCCTGTAGTCTGCTCTGGAAAGCGTTTTCATTTGAGAAAATTAGTCACTCCTTTTCCTTGCTTTTGCTCACCTCCTCAAGGAAGGGTGCCATTCCAGGGGGAGAAACAAGCCCCAGGAGTTCTACTAGTAGATTTAGGAAACGTATCTACTACCTTCTGTCTTCTACAGCTTGTAAGATAAGTTTCAGGCTTACGGGAAAGATATATAAGATTTTATAAGCATTTTTGTCCTGATAAGTACAGCACCCTAGATATCAGTTGAGCTTCTCAGTGTCTGAGATATTAGGTTCCTTCTGGACGATGGTGGTACACCATAAGAAAATAGTATTATAGAATTTAGAAGATGTTCAGACATGGTAGTTATAATGGATGTTGATGAAACTTGAATTTGGGGAACTCTCCATCAAGTTTAACATTTCTAGTCAAATAAGTAGTAACATTTAGTAGAGGAAAAAGGACAGACATTTTTCATATACAAGAATTACATGGTGAGATCTACATTACCTGAAATATACACATCAAGTCTCTCAAATTAAAAATATAATAATATTCTAATAACATTAAAACTCAGAAAGTGAAAGCAAGAGTTGAAAAGGTTTTTACAATCAGAGCATACACTGTTAAATATTTTACTCCCTGTCTCACTTGATGGAGATCATAATTACTATCAAGTTAGTACAAAACCTGTCAAATTAGCCTGACTTCAGGGCAGCGCACCCCTTTGCAGCTGTTTTCTTTCCAGAATGCCTAATAATCTGTGTATATTTAATCAAATTGGGATATTTCAGAGTCTGAATGTTGTTAGGAAAAAAAGACAAATAGCAACTTGGCAGTATACCAGGCAGAGGGGAACTGTGATACGATTGTTAAAACTCTTAGAAAATATTGATCATTTATCTTGGATCAATCCAATTAAAATTCTCTTAGTAACAGAATTTACTGTCTTTGTCGCTTTATGGTCTTTCTAACTGCCATCTAATAAACAGATAACTCAGAAAAATTACCTAAGGACCTTGCTTTTCCAGGTACAGCTCACATAGAATCAGACAAGCCACAGAATCCCTAGTTTGAAGAATATTTCTGTGAGAAAAAAAAAAAGAAATCTGTATGTCAGAAAGTTAAAAAGAACATGTCTTGAAAGCATTTGCCCAACAAAAGTTTATAAAACTCATATGTTCCTTTCAAAGCATTACAGTTTTGATCACCCAACACTTTCCAGTGAAATCATGTTTTAGAAAATTCCTATTCACACCAAATGTAAAATATACTACAAAATGCACATTCAGAGATCAGATTCTCTGCAATGAAACCAAGTGGTATCAGAAGCAATTTGATATATTTTCTCAAATATTAAGCAGTAGCAAGGAAATGTTGACAAGTTCAAATAAAACACGGATGACCTCTCCTATGCTACGAAGACGGTTTTAAGTAGATGCACAAAATTTTTTAAAAACAAAGTATTGCCAGGTATGAAACCACATTGAAACCACATTGATGAAATCTCTGCTGAGGAAAGCGCTCTGTATAAGACAGAAAACACATGCTAAATATATTTCACAATAACCAGCTCAAATCTAACAAATGTAAATAGAGTCTAATAGTAAAACATAGTAGCCAGGCACAAGCTCTGCTAGTGAAGATAAGACTCCAGAATCTTGGGTTAATTGTATCTTTTAATTTCAGCTGTTATTAGTAGCTGAAACGAAGTGAACTTACTCCTCTTGTGCAAGGAAACAAAATGGACAGTTCAAACCAGCAAGTGAACCTGCACACTGAGCACTGGTCCCTGCGGCTCGGACAACACTCTGTCCTGACTTGTGTGACCAACCCTTCATTCTCACAACTAGAACCTGGCCTAAAGGAAGACAGTCACCAAGAGACAATAATTATTGCACATGATATTACTTCCATATGGTTTTAAAACTATAAGCTTACTTTTAATACTAATTTTCTCCAAAGAGTATGATTTAAGTCAGCAAGATAAGTCACAGGTGTGGAAAAATTTGCATGTATAAATTACCTGTGAACACACACACACACACGATGAGCCACATTGGTTCAGACTAAGGATTCATCTAGCCTAGGATGTGGCCAGCAGCAGATACCTACACAGAATAAGAACAACGCAAACATATAATATTTTCCGCTAATACTCTCACAGTCTTGAAACATTTTCAGCTTGGGATATTTTCCAAGTCATTTGCAACTTTTTTTATACACATAATTTAGCACTAATCTATCAGCCCTTGAAAACTTCTATTCATGACCTCCTTTGGCAAAAGGTCCTTCACCTGCTGCACAAAGACTGTCTGTTTTTGTTTTGAACATCTTGTCCACTCCCTTCACCTTTTCTTGCAGTAGGAGACACGATGAATCCCCCTCCACCTTGAGTTCTCAATAGTGATTTTGCAGGCCTTGTATCTGCTCTGGTTGCCTGCTTGCATGTCACAGAACTGCCAGCCTCTTTACAGAAGCTTTTGCTACCTCTGTCATCCTTGTTGTCTTTCTCAGAACATCTTTCTGTTCTAATACATTCTTTTTGCAATGAAATTGCATACAATATTCAATATATGAATGAGCCATAGCTTTATACACTGAAATAATTATGTTTATATTTGTTCTCTGTTCCCTTATAGTCCTAAAAACTGATTTGCTTTTTTGACTGCTGTGGAGAACTGAGCTGATGTTTTCACAGAACTACTTATTGTAACCCCAAGGTCTTGTTCTTCAGGAGTAATTGCCAATTCAAAGCTCATAATTTTCCACAAGAAATAGGTTTGTTTTCCTTAAAGGTACTCGTACTTTACATTTATCTACACTGAATTTCATTTAGGTAATTTTATTACCTGATTACTTTTGCAGTTCTTCACAGCTGGTCCTCATTGTTACTACCTGGAATAGCTTCATATCATCATCATCAAACATCATCACTTCATTATGCACCTCAATTTCCAGGTATCTTACAGCTTTAAACAGTCTGGATGCCTCTGTGGAACTCTCCTGGTGACCTCTCCTCCATTGCAAAAACTGGCCGTTTAATTGCTCTGTCCTCCATTTCTTGGCCATTTTCTTGTCCGGTCACTAAGCCATGCTGGAAACTCAAGCAGACTATATTGCTCAGATCACCATTTTGCTTTCTGACTCCAAGAGATCTGGAAGATCGATTCAGTTGCTTCATACTTCAGAAGTTTGGGCATTTACTGTTTGCTGGTTTATTGCTGTTCAATTTGACCTTCTGGTATTGCCATTCCTTCCTCAGCTTCTTCAAATTCAAGCAGACCCTTTGCAACTCCCCTCCTCCAGGACCACAGAACAGGTTTGTACGTGGGTATCTCCCCAGGTTTATCAGCAGCAAACTCCAACACCAGAAATGCGCTTAGTACCTCTGCAAAGCCTTTTTCCTTTCTGGGTAGCCATTTTATACACTGGTCATTGATTTGCCTTACCACAGTTTCTGGTATGAATGAAGAAAAATCAGTGGATATTTTGATTCTTTTAGCCTCAAACTCTTTTTTTTTTTTTTTTTTTTCTTCAGTGAGGGATTTAGAATCAGATCTTGTACATCACTCACCACACAAACAAGCTGCCACGCACTGTGGGCAGTAGTTTAGGGA